>OZ025885.1:3473119-3983119 GCA_964019415.1 Ianthella basta | reverse complement strand
GTGTGTGTGTGTGTATGTGGTGTGTGTGTGTGTGTGTGTGTGTGTATGTGGTGTGTGTGTGTGCATGTGGTGTGTGTGTGGTGTGTGTGTGCATGTGGTGTGTGTGGTGTGGTGTGTGTGTGTGTGTGTGTGTGTGTGTATGTGTGCGTGCGTGTGTGTGTGTGTGTCTCATGTGTCTGGTGATAGTGGTGTGTGTGTGTGTGTGTGTGTGTGTGTGTGTGTGTGTGTCTCATGTGTCTGGTGATAGTGGTGTGTGTGTGTGTTGAAGTTACTGAGGTATTATGACGCGATGTCATGTTTACCTATTGTGAGTGACAGAGCAGCGACCGAAGGGAGCAAGTATTTCGAGTTGGGGCGGCAGCCCCACAAGTTTTTAACTCGAAATACTTGTTTTATTATTTCAAGTTTCAGTGCTGTTTATGGTGTGCAAGCTGCACATGCTGAGTGGCTACCACAGGAAATCCATGCAGGTGTGGGACCTTATTTCTGTAATCCTGGATTTTGGCAGCCAGCACCTTTTTATGCTAGCCAACTGGAAATGCTGAAAAACAGCGACCAGAAGCTAGCCGAGTATTAATTAAGCAAAAAATGGCAGGATATGCATGCCCACAGATGTCCTTTGAACTGATGTGCACTCAAACTTCGGCTGAAGCATGTCTCGTACACACTTTCAGGCCACTTAGACTGAGGGGGGGGGGGGGGGGGGGGGATCAGGTTGCTCAGAAGAACCCCTACAGCACTGGATGAGCTCCACTTGCTACTGAGAACTGTACATTTTAGTCCCACAAATTTGTCACTCCATGTGTACTTTAAAAATTTTTATGCTTGTAATATTAGCTCAGTTAAATACTGCTCAGCAGCACTCATAGTATTAGGCAATGGAGAAACAGCGGAATGGCGGAAACAGCAGAAATGGCGGAAACGTCAGAAACACCCAGAAATGAAGTCCCATTTAAAATCAAGCCCAATAATAAGCCCCACCCACGTAATATGTCCTACTCACTTAGTGAATCACACTGAGTACCTCAACACAGAACAAACAAAGGGGGTGCTGGTGGTCTGGAGCTGAAGCACACGATTCAAGATCCATGATTATGGGATGTTTCCGGTTCAAGCTCAAGCCCAGGCCATGGCAGAGAAGTTTTCAGTGGCAGCACTCCCCTGACAACAAACAGCCCCACTGAACAAATAACAAACTGATCTTACTGTATGTGTGTGTGTCTATGTTGTTTGTACTATGTATGTGTTGTGGGTGTCTGGAAGAGTAGCCTTCTGGCTAAAGGTTCCCCACATTAAACTAGGGCATACATTAAAATGCAACCAGCCTCGCTTGAATGTATGTAGCTAGCTATTTCAGTAAAGTACAGTCCATGAGCCAGGGCTAGTACATTTTGGGCAATAGAACTGTAATCTGCTTTCACTGGCTGTCAGAAAGAAGAGATAGCAAGCCAGACGAAGCACTGGATGGCAGCTGGGCAATCGACACCTACATATAATACAAACACATACAAACAACCACTGCCATCCCTACATATTCCCTCCCATCCCTACAGATATACATCCCTTATCCCTGATTGGTGAAGCATGAGCTGCCAGTCAATCTCTCAATGTCTTACCAAAATGAAACGTTCCTAATTCCCTCACTGGGAGCCCTCCAGGTCATATCAATAGACACAGTGTCAACCAGGACCCTCGACTGGGTCACAGCTTGCTGAGGAAGTATATGAAGAAAAGTGATGACAACTAATGCAATAGGGCAAGTCCTAGAATTACATTCACCATGTGGGGTGTATTGAGTACATAGGGATGAATGTAACAGTACTGTAGGGATGGGCAACAAGTGTGACTTGAGGATTAATTAAACAGAATAGGTAAGATGCTCATGTGCTATGTGAAGACAGCACAACAAAATGAGCTTTAATTTCTCAGCAGAGCAGTTGGTGGTAAAGTGGGAAAGGGCTATTGAGTACAGAAACTGAAAGTTATACAAAGCTTTATGGTATGCCTATGACAAATTCACAGTTTAAAAGGAAATAAACAGCACTGCACCTATAATGCAACAGAAAGACAGTCGGTAATTGCATTGAATAACTTCTCTCGTGGCAGCAACAGGGGTATACAAACCTACACCATACATACAGGGCTGATGATTGGTGGATGGGTTGAAATGAATTTCAGAGTCTGCTCTGTAGCATCCATGAATGTCCTCTATGTGAACCCTAGACTGACTTTTTTGAAACATTGTCCTATGGCCACTACAGTACCAAATACTGTACAATCAGATGATTACTGCAGCAAGAGACTTATATATAGTGTCTTGTACTAAACACAAGCCATTATGACAAAGGTAGCAATGTAATCTATTCCATTAGCAAACCAGCCATTACTATCAGGATTTGCCCTTTAATACTGAAGTATATTTACAATAATGTAGCAACGAATGCCATGGCAGTACTCACATTGCCACACACATGCTTCTGGTCTGCCCCCTGCAGCACCCAGCTGCCTACATAGGGCACATCTGCACCAAGGGTTCCTGTATCCTCTCTTGGTGCCACCATGTAGCCATTCAGAGACTCACCAGAGTTACCTGTCACAGTTCTGTCGAGGGTAAGCTGCACTGAAGTAATAGGAAACACATACAGTGCATGCACATACACACACACACACACACACACACACACACACACACACACACACACACACACACACACACACACACACACACACACACACACACACACACACGCACACACACACGCACACACACACACACACACAATTTCTAATAAGCATTATATGTTTCACTCATTTAAATACCCCGGGCCCTTACTTCAAGACAACACTTCCCGATATGCTGTAGCCATGGATAGTAGAGTACTCTACTATCTATGCTGTAACTGTCAACATATGTACATGTATAGTACAACTACCAGACTATAGCTATATTCCTCATAAAAGACATCCTGAACAATGTACACCTTTCTGACAATAACAATTCCTGAACCAACTACTTAGAAATGTCAGCAAAATATAGTTATAACTTTTACTGTAGTAACTAGCTAAGACTACCTACTAAAGCCGCACTAACTAGCTAAGTAGCCCTAAAGTCCCTCTAAGCTCTCTTCAGTTGCAGCAGACACAGATGTAGTTGTCAACTCACACTGATATCTCTCACTGCAGTTGTAGATGAAAGTGTCGGCATCGCTGCCTATCACACGCAACTTGTGGGATTCGCAGGGATCCTGGTCGCAGGGAGATCCTGTCACAGGAGCCCCTAGGTGAGTATGCGTAACGGTAAGTGAGTCGCAAGACTCGTTCTGAGCACCGCTGGAATGGCTGTGGACGAGATGCGCCACAGATAGGATCAGGAACGCAACAGAGAGCGGCAGAGTGGAGGACCTCATCGTGGTATCTGTCCAGCTATGTAGTGATTCTGGAGAAGAAGGAAGAAACTCTGAAGCCAGCTACAGCTTGAAGCCATAGCAATACAGTGAACAGCAAAAAGACACAAAGCGACATTGTCTTACGGAAAGAAACACTGTGACAGTCGATGGTGGTGAGGCTCAAAAGGATTCACAGGTTTTGGTGAAGCTAAACTAGGTAGGCGTTGCCGGTCCTCACACTTAATTATATTCATTCGTCCCACGTGGGTGGGGGGCGTAATGTCCTGCATTAGTTACACTGCGTTCACATCCAAACAGATTCGGTACTACCGTACTGGAGTTGTGCTGTCCATATTCCAAATTCCAAAAGCCCCACTAATTCCTGGAGGTCCCTGGCCACTTGCAAGCTCTACATGCATGGGTTACATTGCTGTCTATAGCTAGCTAGCTGGCTGACACACGCTATAGCTATGTGTGTACTTGATGCTGCATAGGCTCCTAGTTGGGTTGATGGGTCCATTGATAACAAGTTTCTGATCCGAACACAACTGGCTAGGCAATTAACGCAATTGGAAGACATTTCAACCTGACGGTTCTTGCTGACTAGCTACTTATAATGCAAGAAAATAGCTATATATCTAGTGGACATGCATACATACTTCTTATCCTTGACATTGGAAAAAGTACAAAAGTATATAGTTGGACAAATTTGTATACAATGGTATGCTTGCATACATGTATTTGTAAAGAATATAGATGCTATGTATCATAGGCACCTCCCTCCCCTCTCCTCCCCTCCCAGTCAATCACTCCCGTATGTCACACACATGTGGATAGAGACTCAACTCAAGATTAATGGTACATACATATAATATTGAAAAGACAACAACTGTAGATCAGGTGCAATAGCTATGTACTAGTATAAATTGCAATTTTGAGCGGTCCATGCATGGCCAAGACAGCAGCACTAATATATGTATACATGCATGTTACATTGTGTTTTCTATAACAAGAATTTCAAATTTGTCAATGGAAAACAGTGCTGGTGTTGTGTGTGCCTTAATTGTGTGTGTTTACAGTACGTGTGCATAACTGTGTATGCTTGCATGTGCATGCACTTGTTCAATTTCATATGGTGCTGCCCATGATCAGGCATTGTATATATAGGTGCATGCATGCATATGTGTCATATGTGATATGAACATTATGCAGTCATATACGTGCATAATATGTGCATTGAAAGTGTGCAGATTTTCTTCTTACACTAGCGCATGCACTAATACATAGTAATGCATGGTTGGAAATTGCAATTGGTTTAAAGGCAGTTTTGAGCATATATATATAATCTATACCAATACTTCAGTTTGCCATCATTTGCCGTTTCAGTGAAGGCCGACATCCCCGCCATGCAGCTGTCAACTGCATTATTCAGAAGGCTTTGACTTCAGCCAGGGTACCTTCCAGGTTGAAACCATCGGGACTGTACAGGTCTGATGGGAAGCGCCCTGATGGTTGCACCATCCTGCCATGGAAGGCAGGGAAGGTGTTAGTATGGAATGCCACATGCCCGGACACTTACGCGCCATCCCACATCTCCGCTGCAGCCAGAGGAGCAGGTGCAGTGGCTGCACAAGCCAAGCACTTGAAGATTTCAAAGTATGCTCACCTTGAATCGAGCCACCTTTTTGTGCCAATTGCAGTGGAGACATCAGGCATGCTGGGCCAAGCAGCACTGGACTTTGTGATCGAGCGACCTAGGACAACGTCTCCATCAGGTGACTGGAGAAGCTAGAAGCAAGGAGTACCTCCTGCAGAAGCTCTCAATAGCTATCCAGCGGGGGAATGCGGCAGCAGTGCTCGGGACTGCTGAGAGGGACAGAGAACGGGATCCCTTCTGGAATTAACCTATTGCATGTGCATGTTCAATGACTTGTCATTCTTGTAATTTAACTTAATTGAGTAATTTGCTGTAAAAAATATTTCAAACTTTGAAATTGTTTACAATAATTATCATTACTGTTATGCGTATTGCAATAAGGCTAGCCCAGCTACCACAGAAGAATTAAACATTGATATCAGCACAGCTAGCTACTATAGTGTTTTGCAACATAAAGCTGTAGAAGACAAAACACTATAATATTATGTACACGAGGACAAATTGCATGGACAAGTGGCCATGCAAGATAAACCAAGTCCTTCAACTACATGCATCAATCTGAATTTCTGTGTGCTTCTGATTTCTCTTTTCATTATTCCTTGTCTTCAATGGCTGTCTGTTGAAAAGCCTACACTATATAATACATCCTGCATCATATATAATAATTATTATTTATTACAATATATTTTTTTAAGGGGAAGGCTTTCATTACAATACCGCGCCACATGCACATGTACACTACTATATGCACCCAAAACAACCTATCAAACATATCAGATTCTACTAAAAGAGCAATCTTCTATATAACTGAGTTAAATGTGTGGTTCTGTGTGTATGGATCAATATACAATATGCATGGTTTCTACCATCATCACTGTTTCTCCTCATCCCCAATTGCAATGGATGCTGACTGGGTCACTTCACTATAGGCTGGGTTTCGTACCATCTTCTCGTCCTCCACACCCACAATGGTTGCAGGCTGGGTCGTTTCACTATATGGGTTCTCTTGCACCGTCGCTTTGTCCTTGAGTCTGATAACTGTACCATTTACTTTTTTACCTAGATAGAAAAAAAGAGGTGAACTTAAATAACAGGCTTATGTTTAGCTATAAAACACCAGTCCACATGCACATGCAGCTAGGTTACAGTGTGTAATTGCAGATACAAGTACCTATATAGGTAAACTAGAAGTGGTGAAACATGGCATGCCCCGCTGTACATTTTCCAGTTGGCAACTGTTTATTCCAAAGCCAGGCGGCTAGGGGAAGCCATGCACCTTGCAGGTGTAAAATTCTCTAGGTATGCAGTTATGATCACTTACTAAATGTACTTCAAATTAAATGGGAAATGCGGAACAGTGACAAGAATGGCAAAGGACACATAGCCAACATTAACTTGGTAGAAACTTTCACCACTCAGCCCTTTAAAGAGTATATGATAGCACACATGTATGCACTGACAGGTCATGTACTAAAGACATGTTGTTCTTATAACATGCCTACATATACATGTCTCTGCCTGCATGATCCCATAATTACAAGACATTTATGGCACATTCCACATGCTTGTGTGTGCATACACATGTGTGCGCTCCAGTGATCACATCTCAAAACTGACCTCGAGACCTCCTCCAAAGTACAAAAGCAACTATGGCAACCAATAGGATTGCAAGTAATAAAAGGAGAGCAAAACCGGTACCACCAACCGCAGATCCAACCACAAGTGCAGTATTCCCAGGTAACATTCCTACATGAGCAGAGACAAAGAGAACTTCCTGCTGATGTGGGCTGTATCAGGCAAAGAGACCTCATCCCGTCCTCACGCAATAGATCGCACAAGTGACTCTTAAACCTTAGGCTAATGTAAGCAGTATAATTTGCTTCATTCTGACACATCAAAGGTTGCAGGTATACAGGCAATAGCTAATGCACATTGTTATGCTGGTTGGATGCTTGTATAGAGGCAAAGCTCTGCACATTATGAGCATTGAATTGAGGAATGCACTGCACTCACTTTCACAATTAGCCCCACTGTAGCCATCTGCACAGCTGCAGTTACATGTTCCTGTAATGAGTGTCCCTCCATTCTGACACACTCGAGAGCAGGCTAAATCAGAGAGTAATGGAAGCAAAAACATAGCATTTCAATAAAAATTAATGCACTTCAAAGTACCTTAATTCCCACTACTTTCTACTTTGCTGTACTACTTCGTTGTGGTCATATGCATCTTTCATACTGTAAAGCAATTTGCTTGTATTAAGATACAGACATGACCCATCCAACCCATAGTTGGCTCCTAGCTACTATACAAGCTTTGAATGGGAAGTAGAGTTCACATTGTCCCTATACAGTTCGATCACACCCACTCCACACATTCTACCTAGGTATATGCATACCAAAAAAATGGCTGTTACTGTGGAGGCCTGTGTAATTACGTACTTACTGTATAATTGAACAATTTCACATTACGTATGTTCACATGCCGTTAAAATGGTTCTAAATATGCAAAAATCATGTTGTTATCTAATGTCTTGTGGCATCCCCAATTGTACAGCCATGGCTATGAAGTGGGAACAGTGTATACCAGTGAGCTTTCCATATGCTGGTAGTCTCAACCCTTCCTCCATAGCTGCTATTGTGCAATAGGCGAAAGACTGATGACATCAGAATTAAAATGTGAAGGGGTGAAGCGGTCTGGGCTACATGAGACAAATGTGCTGGTGGGCGTAGTCTTCAATTCGGTCATGAGTGTGTGGTGGGAACAAGGTATACTACAACATCACCTCGTGATGGTGGGTGTGATATGAGAGTGGCGGTTTATGAGAGGTACATACGCAGATTTCCGCATGTACACTCATTGAGGACGTGTCCATTCTGCCATTACTTCCCCAGCTACTCCTTCAGTTCTGGCTCAAAAACTGCACAACACAGCAGGATGACTGTTTGGAGGTGTATATGTGTAGAGCTTCAGTCAACATTAGTTTGCAAGCCAATTTGAGGGACATTCTGCACTCATGCCAATTATCCATCATTGTTTGTGTAGTGTCTTGTCCCCGTTTCTGAGTTAATTTATGGCTAGAGCAGAGTGTTGGTGCTAGATCACAACACCACTCTATGACTTACAAAGAAATAAGGACCAGTTCCAACAATATTGTCCTGTTAATGCTGCAGTCGCAATTTAATAATAATGGACAAGTTTCCATATGTGTCTAAATAGTGGCCTTGGCACTATCCAAGGATTTGACCTGAACAGCTATTAGCTTTATATAAGATGCAACACACAGTAAATAACAGACCAGAACTTTCCAACACATACAGTAGTAGGCTACAAGCTATTGGACAAGGGATTCATCACACAGTCCAAGCACTCACATACAATGTAATATGTTCTGAATATGCTCAATGCAGTGTACTCACTTTCACAATTAGCCCCACTGTAGCCATCTGCACAGCTGCATGTACATGTTCCTAAATTGAGTGTTCCATTATTCTGACACATTCGAATGCAGTCTAAATCAGAGAGTGATGGAAGCAGAGAAAAAGGCATTCCAGTGTATAGTCCACCTCAAATGAACTATCCACTACCATGTAAGGGCTTAAGTGGGTACATTAACCAGACATGATAGAGAGTTTCGCAGTCCATCAAGCTAGACCCACCCTTCTGCATTTCGTGGAACCAACACAATAGAGTTGGTCTAGCTGAAGCTGCTTTGTGGACTCTGGCCAAAATGGACATTTGCTCACCAATGGTTTGGAAATATAGCATCCAGCTACTTTCATCAAGGAGAGTGACAATTGAGCACTCATGCATTTACATGAAGGATAGTGACAGTAGATTATGTGATGACAATGCTGTTACGTACATATGACGGGTGACAGTATATATGTAGAAGAAGTGGCAATGAATATCATTAAGGAATAGAAAGGCAATTTGTGGAACTGGGTGGGATTGGATGCTCGGTGCCAGCTCTCCAGGAGGCACCACACATATACAAAGGGATGAGTATCTAGCACTTCTGCCTTGGGCAGGTCTCTCGGTGCACAGCCTGTGGACCATACATGCTGAGCCAGAGCGGTTAGAGGCAGCCACATCCTGTTCAAAGAGCACATTGGTGTTCAGCCAGCCAGCTCTTCGAGCTCCACCAGACTGTATTATTTGTTTCATTGAGGTGCACATGGTCACCGTCACTCACATCAATGCATGAGTGGTGAGTAAACTTGTCATTATTCCCTGATGGATATATACTATTCAAACACTGGAGGACATTGTCAATTGTCAACATCGGCTAGTGTCTATGAATGCCTTACTTCTACTACCTTCCACATGATTGTGTGCAATTCTGTTGTGGTCCTCTGTCATAGACTCATCACACACTATACAACAGTCCTGACCTCTAACCTATAGCAGGCTCCTTGCTACTGTATAAGGTATTCCTTATACAGTTCAAAGCGTTTCACATTGTGACCATTCATGGCAGTTTGTAGAAGGCTAATACGTACTTAATGGGATCTACAATATTGTGATTAATGCAATGCAATACATCTCACTTTCACAATTAGCCCCACTGTAGCCATCTGCACAGTAACATGTACATGTTCCTTCATTGAGTGTCCCTTCATTCTGACACATTCGAGTGCAGTCTAAATCAGAGAGTGATGGAAGCAGAGAAATGGTACGGTAGTAACCAGCTGGCCTCAAATGAACATTCTACTGCCTTGAAAAGGCCTGAGTGCCAGGATTAATAAGACACAATAGAGACAGAACAAGAGCCTGCCACAGATGGGCTGTCTGATGAGTGCTTGCCAATGGCCTGCACACAATGTAGGATTAGGAAGAACTGGTGGGTTGCCATGGCTGCCACACCATATAAGCAAACCAATGCTGCAGTGCCCACTATACAACCCACAACATTATCTAAAGCATATATGAATGCATATACGTGCGTACAGGAAAAGAAGTGAACCACATTGTTATGCTGGCATATGTAATTGCTTTGCCATGGCCAGTCAAAGCACTACACATTATGACACACTCCATTACAGGTCTAATGCGTAATGGGCTCTGCATATGCTCAGTGCAGTGCACTCACTTTCACAATTAGCCCCACTGTAGCCATCTGCACAGCTGCAGTTACAATCTCCTGTATTGAGCGTCCCATTATTCTGACACATTCGAGAGCAGACTAAATCAGAGAGTGATGGAAGCAAAGAAATGGCATCCAGTGAATGGTGCACCTCAAATGAACTTTCCACTACATTTCATTTGATTGGGTACTAATTCTGTTATTCATTTTACATATCATACAACAATTTGCTACTGTATAAGACACATCACACAATACATAACAGTCCTGACCCCTCCAACACATAGTAGGCTCCTGGCTACAGTACAAGGGATAAATTAATAGGAAGCAGAGTTCAGAAATTCCCATACAGCTCACACCCACTCCATACATTACAAACATACAAACAAGTTACTATTTGTTGCCTAGCTGTGCAACTACTTACAATTATAGACACATACGTAGAGTATTATGGTTTAATTTGCAATAGTGTAGTGATAAATGAATGGTACCAACAGCAGCAAGGATTGGCAAGAGCTGCCACATAACTGTCTGCTCTGACCAGTGTTTTCCAATGCTGCAGTAAAGATGACTGGAAGGCTTCCACAGCTGTCACTCTAACACTAAGTAAACTACTACTACTGCTACTGTGTCTACTGTACAAGTCAAGTACTGTATCCAGTGTCTAATGATATCTGTGGCATCCAGTTCAGATTGTTCACAGGATGGGATGGGGACAGTGTGTACTGTATGTACTAGGGTCACTCCAAGCAGTGATATAGGTGTGATCTGCAAAGAAGACTGCTGATGCACTTTCATGCAGTACATACGTAATTATACCAAAACTCTGCATTTTGTGGCTGGAATGAGGACATACGTATGGTATCATCCAAATGGCTCAAAATACTGTACTGTGCTGCACTAGGACTTGAGGCACATGTACTCACTTTGGCACATGTCTCCAGTGTAGAATGGGGGACAGACACATGTGCAGCTGCTGTCAATACGTCTTCCGTTATTCATACAGGTACGTGTACCTGAATAGGTTACATACAGTATCATAGTACCATACACAGCAATATACTGTCACATACTGTAAGGCAGTCATGACATTTAACACTAGCTGCATGAACTCACAGCAGGTGTCAGGGTCCACAATCTAGGGAAAGTAGAACAAACAAGATGATCATGAACAAATGTTAGTACCATAACACTATACAACTCTCTTCCGAATGGTACTTACAGCAGTGAGGGATCTCACAGGGAGATAATAGAATGCAGTTGATGGCACAACAACAAACCTGCAAGGGTAGATGGTCCAGATATATTGAAAAATTCTGTTGTATGTATAAGTAAATTTTACAGAATATGATGTAATACCACCATGCAGGCAGTGACTCTGCAATATATTATGTCTATTGAACATCAGCAAATTTGTTTTTACTACAAGTAAGAGTAACAAATTCTACACAAATTGCGGGTGACAATCACCACAGGTGGAGTGCTGCTCAAGTTGGTGGCATAAACCCAGTGATCCTACTTGGTCATCACCTGTGCTGTGCATAGCACCGCAAGTTTCTCTCTCAAACGTACTATTGGAGCATTACATGTGACTTCTAACGGGGCCTAAAGGGATGTGTATAGAGTGCACTTTAAAGTTCACAGCAGGCACTGATCACAGCAATAATTCCTGTATTCTTCAGATGCTACAAACCATCAAACCTGCTACTGTATACAATGACTCAGCTAGCCCAAGTGTCAGTCTGGGTAGACAAATAGCAATATGGTGGTTACGGTCCAACCTTAGCTATGTGATTAAGGCAGGTAATTGGAGGAGGTCATGTTTCCACTTGAGATTGTACTGTATCTCCAGTGCCCACACACTGTACTTGCACTAACAATACTGTCTACGTACAAGCTACATAGCTGTCTTGAGCATGACCCTGTCCACAAACTGGTGTTACCACTTTGGCAGACACAAGCACACACACCTTGGTACACTATCTAGGATCAAGACCACACCCATGTTTGTAAGACAACTTATGACATGTGGCACAAATACCAATGCATGGGAAATTCTCTTCATACATGTTATGATCCCAAGGAAGAGCCTGACCTAGCAAGCCAAAAAGTGCACTCTTAGAGAAGGCAATGGCAACTGGGAGGAAAATGAAAACACTGAATGACAAAGAGGGTGGGCACAATATAATAGAAGAACATTACTGCTATGTGATGAGCAGGCAGACACTGAAGCAGGTCACAGTAAGGGAAATCATTCAATACATGATATCGATGTTTTGATCTGTTTTGATCTGCGTTGTACAAAGCTAAGGTAAAAACACGACTTTTGTAGGGTAACTACAGGCAGGAGAAAGAGTGACATACCAAGGAGGAAAACGGAACAGAGTGATACAATAAGATGGGGGATGACGTAATGGTGGCATATAGAAATGCAGGATAACTATTTCCCATAGTGGAAGCTCTACAAATCCTCTAGACTCCCAACACTACAAACCTGGACTGTGGCCTGACCTTCTACAGTGTCTGATTCCCCCTCTTACATGATCCCAATATCACTCTACTCACCATTTAAACACCTCTATCTTGCATTACTATATGCCACCATTACGCCATCCCCATCTCATACATGTCACTCTGTTCCTCTTTTCTTTCACCATATTACGTCACTCCTTTTCCCGCCTGTAGTTGCCTTATAAAAAATCGCACTTTTATTAATTTTGTACAGTTGATGAAGATCTATAGATCAAAGTGTCTTGTATTCAATGACTCCCCAGCTGTGACCTGCTCCAGTATCCACCTGATCATGAACTCTAATATGGAGCAATGAACCAATACAGTATTTGCTTTAAATGTGCGACCTTTATCACCTAAATGTATACTGTACATAGAGGAATTTACCAATACAAGTCATCATTGTGCCAAGCACTATTTATGCAATATCTGGAATTGACGAACCCAGCAAATATAAAGTGGAGAAAGTCTAGTCACAAATATGAAATCACAGCCATTTTCATCTCACACTATTGCTCATCAAACCATTACTTCAGATCTAACCATTCAGCTACATAGTATATATATATACCGTATACACTTTAACTTTAGTGGGTTAAACTTGTGCAGTTTTCAGAAACCATCCGCAAAAGTTTCACTCCGTGAAAACTTACACATGGCTGTATTTCTCCTGCTTGCACAAAAACCGCAAAAACTCGCAAACTGTGAAAGTTTAGCCCCGCAAAAGTACGTATTCAGTAATAGTGTCACAGCTACATACGTACGTTACTGAAACCAAAGGCATGAGTGATAAGATGCAACAACCACAAAAAGCTTATAATGTGTTCATGAAAGGGGAGGGTGTTGCACCACACACACACACACCAGGTCTACCACGACAACCATAAGTGCAAGCATTCTGCCAATACTTCAAATAGTGTCTTACCAAAATGAAACATTTCGCAATTCTGTTGGAGGAGTAGGAGGGACCCACGTCATATTAACTGCCACAGTGTCAACCAGTACCCTGGATTGGGTCACAGCTTGCTGAGGAAGAAGGGTAGTGAAGACAGTCTATGCAATATAGTGAACACATCATGAGGCTTAGATATACAGTAATAAGTGCAGTAGGGCTGAGATGAAGTTCAGCATTTCACTCTGCTTACTAGTTCCTATACGTATATACATGCACTATGTATATATCCTGTATGTGAATACTAGATCAGTTTCTGCAGGAAATGACAGGAATTTGATCCTCTGTGTGCTTGCCCACTACATACCTCTACGTACATTCAGATGACTACTGAAGCTGCTTGTTAACGTACCATACAAGTCATACAACACACGGGACACTGCGCTGTGAAACTGTAGAGCAGTGTTATCCATCCCATTAGCAAACAATATGCGGGCAGGTTTCATCCCTTTACCACTGTAGTGCATACGGCAGTGTTTGTACAGTAATGCAGTCAATGTAGCAATGGCAGTACTCACATTGCCACACACATGCTTCTGGTCTGCCCCCAGCAGCACCCAGCTGCCTACATAGGGCACATCTGCACCAAGGGTTCCTGTATCCTCTCTTGGTGCCACCATGTAGCCATTCAGAGACTCACCAAGGTTATCATTCACGGTTCTGTCGAGGGTAAGCTGCACTGAAGTAATAGGAAACACATACAATGCACACACACACACACACACACACACACACACACACACACACACACACACACACACACACACACACACACACACACAATATTATAGATAAAAGATATCCTGATCAATTAATGTACACTCTTCTGACAATCCGTGTCCTAGTTACTTAGAAATGACGTCAAAATATCATTCCTAGTGGAATATTCGCTTCAGTTGCAACAGACACAGATTTAGTTGTCAACTCACACTGATATCTCTCACTGCAGTTGTAGATGAAAGTGTCGGCATCGCTGCCTATCACACGCAGCTTGTGGGATTCGCAGGGATCCTGACCGCAGGGAGATCCTGTCACAGGACCCCCTAGGTGAACATGCGTAACGTTGAGTGAGTCGCAGGACTCGTTCCGAGCACCGCTGGAATGGCCGTGGACGAGATGCGCCACAGATAGGATCAGGAACGCAACAGAGAGCGGCAGGGTGGAGGACCTCGTCATGGTACTGCTATTCAACTAGCGGCGGTTCTGGAGAAGAAAGAAACTAGTTTGAAGGCATAGCAACAGTAAGCTGCACAGAGATATAAACGACGAAATTAATTACTGTGACAAACTAGTGATCGTGGTGAGGTTCGAAAAGACTCACTGGCTTCGGTGAAGCTGTTCCGTGGGCAACTATACGCAGCGCAATTCCTAGTTAAATTATATTCATTGATTTCACCTTCGTGCATACCGACATACACTAATCCATCACCTCGAATTCACTAGAATCGAACAATTTAAACCAAACGTTTCGCCGACTACACAGTTGTCTTCGTCAGCGGGCCGTTCCGTATACGCTGGCCAGGTCTGCAGGACAGTAGCCCCGACATTCCCGAAGATCCATGCACGGAAAGGCAACAGGCCAGGTGCATGCACCAGTAGGTATTAGTGTAAATGCAATGTGGATATGCCATGCAGTCCATAGACCAGGATGCAATTATTGTTACAATAAATCTCTTTACAAAGGATGCGCACAAGAAGAAATGACGTTCTTTCAACAAATGAACAGACATTCACCCACATGATAATTACTGATATTGCATCATCCAGCATATTAAAGAGTAGGCAGCAATTCGATCCTGTCCTCATGTAAACAGTAATCCAATACACTACAATCTGACACCAACTGATACTGTCTGCCATTCTGTGCATAATCCATCGAGCATTTCTTTATCCACCACCACTTGGGGAACCACCTCTTAAGCAGCTCTTGTCTTGGTACTGCAAGACAGCGGGAGTATTGTCAGGAAGTTAAAAGACTGTCCTTGAAACACATGAGCACAAGTAGAAATGACATGGATGGGATGTTCACACAACTGAAAACACACTACCCACATGCATGCATGCACGCACACACATGTATATGCATGTGTAGGTACACCCTAATAGGGTACAGGTTCTGAAAGAACACATTGGTGGTTGCCACAAACTACCAGATTACTTCATAGACAAACTTAACTAATTGGGTGTACGGGCACATGTATAGCTGCTACACGTTTGTACTAGTGCTTGCAATGTATTGTGTTTGTGTGGGTGGGTGTGGGTGTGTGGTGTGTTTGTGTTTGCATTTGTGTGTGTGTGTCTGCATGTGTGTGTAGGCTTGTGTGGGTGTGCACTGTGTGTGCACGTGTGTTTACAAAAGATGGCAAAATGGAATGTAGCAACAAACCCAGGACAACATTAAATGTGGAGGCTTTACAGTGTGGGAGTCATGGCATTGAAGTGTGCAACTTATGTCAGTGCAGTGACAAAGGAATGCATGCACGTAGCTTGTACCAGACAACCCCAAGGTGGGAGGGGCATGGACTGACCAGTCATGTACTGGTGGGTGTGGCACATGATGTGTGTTTACATAAACTGCTAATAATCACACTCTAGACTAAGGCACTCAGGTACTCATCACATGCCCACTGACTTACTGTAAGTAGCAATGATAACCAATGAGCTAAATACAGCACGCCTTCATCCTCTACCCACCTTCTTCCCATGGCATTAACCCCCTCAGTGGATGAAGGCTGGTTTAATGGGCTTTAAGGGCAACTAATATGTGGTCACGTTAGTGAAATCAGAGTGGGAGACGGTCTTAGAAGCAGTTCAGTACATAAGCTTATCAACTTCTGCCCTGAAATTTCCTTACCTAGTTCCACACAAACCACAAACAACACTACAGCAGTTGTTGATACTATATTACAGTAAAGACACTCAGTAGTGTCAGTATGCAATGTGGCATCTTTGGAAGTTGTTGGTTTCCCAATTGTAGAGCACCCTTACATAAGGCTGAAACCTATACATGCAAATAGTACCTATATACATACTGTACACATTCATACGTAAGATAGATACATACGTACAGTAGCAATAAACTGATGAACTGGTGACATTCAGCCATTGTTGCTCACTCAGCACAGAGTATGGAGAGTACACAGAGAACACATTATTCCAATACACCAATAGCCACAGACACTGCACATGTACCAACATACAGTACGTGCAGTACCTGCATGCTCTATGCTCGAGGTAACAGACACAATCACTTCACATTGGGAGCATTTAGATCTGCACAGAAGTAGCAGCAAACCATACTGTACATTCTACATACATACATATGCACATACATTAGGAAACTATTTAATACAAACATGTTATAATATATTTGTATTATGGACTGTGGGAGGTGTGTGGATACACTGTATGGAGATGGCACCGTTGCACTACTGGAAGATGACATCTGTCTGAGAAGCAGCTACTGCACATGTGTAGTTTACCAGCCATGAGCACACCAGCACACCCATAACTGCCATCATGCAGACAGCACATCCGCCAGCTTATTCCTGGGACCTACAGTACACACATTATCACATTGCTGATAGTTGTGATGCATCTTATAACTGTTTAATGAGATTCACAGCTGCATTACAAAATGGAAATGACTGCAGTTTAACTATAATCTAATGCCACCTTTATTACCAGAGGTTGTTCACAGACCATGAATCAGGAGCAGCTTCAGGTACTGTACTTACCAATGTAGCCATGGCAGTACTCACATTGCCACACACATGCTTCTGGTCTGCCTCCTGTAGCTCCCAGCTGCCTACATAGGGCACATCTGCACCAAGGGTTCCTGTATCCTCTCTTGGTGCCACCATGTAGCCATTCAGAGACTCACCAGGGTTATTATTCACGGTTCTGTTGAGGGTAAGCTGCACTGAAGTAATAGGAAACACATACAATGCACACACACACACACGCACACGCACACGCACACGCACACACACACACACACACACACACACACACACACACACACACACACACACACACACACACACACACACACACACACACACACACACACACACACACACACACATAAATAAAAGATATCCTGATCAATTAATGTACACTCTTCTGACAATCCGTGTCCTAGTTACTTAGAAATGACGTCAAAATATCATTCCAAGTTGAATATTCGCTTCAGTTGCAGCAGACACAGATTTAGTTGTCAACTCACACTGATATCTCTCACTGCAGTTGTAGATGAAAGTGTCGGCATCGCTGCCTATCACACGCAATTTGTGGGATTCGCAGGGATCCTGGCCGCAGGGAGATCCTGTCACTGGACCCCCTAGGTGATCATGCGTAACGGTAAGTGAGTCGCAGGACTCGTTCTGAGCACCGCTGGAATGGCCGTGGACGAGATGCGCCACAGATAGGATCAGGAACGCAACAGGTAGCAGCAGTGTGAAGGACCTCATCGTGGTACTGCTATTCAACTAGCGGCGGTTCTGGAGAAGAAAGAAACTAGTCTGAAGGCATAGCAACAGTAAGCTGCACAGAGATATAAACGACGAAATTACTGTGACAGGTGATGGTGGTGAGGTTCGAAAAGACTCACTGGCTTCGGTGAAGCTGTTCGGTAGGCAACAACGCAGCGCAATTCCTAGTTAATTATATTCATTGATTCCCCTTCGCGCATATACAGACGTACACACATTCATCACCTCGAATTCACTAGAATCGAACAATTTAAACCAAACGTTTCGCCGACTACACAGTTGTCTTCGTCAGTGGGCCGTTCCGTATACACTGCATGGCCAGGTCTGCAGGACAGAAGACCCCACATTCCCGAAGATCCATGCACGGAAAGGCAACAGGCCAGGTGCATGCACCAATAGGTACTAGTGTAAATGCAATGTGGATATGCCATGCAGTCCATAGACCAGGATGCAATTATTGTTACAATAAATCTCTTTACAAAGGATTCCCACAAGAAGAAAGAATGTTATTCCAACAAATGAACAGACATTCACCCACATGACGATTACTGATATTGCATCATCCAGCATATTAAAGAGTAGGCAGCAACTCGATCCTGTCCTCATGTAAACAGTAATCCAATACACTACAATCTGACACCAACTGATACTGTCTGCCGTTCTGTGCATAATCCACCGAGCATTTCTTTATCCACCACCACTTGGGGAACCACCTCTTAAGCAGCTCTTGTCTTGGTACTGCAAGACAGCGGGAGTATTGTCAGGAAGTTAAAAGACTGTCCTTGAAACACATGAGCACAAGTAGAAATGACATGGATGGGATGTTCACACAACTGAAAACACACTACCCACATGCATGCATGCACGCACACACATGTATATGCATGTGTAGGTACACCCTAATAGGGTACAGGTTCTGAAAGAACACATTAGTGGTTGCCACAAACTACCAGATGACTTCATAGACAAACTTAACTAATTGGGTGTACAGGCACATGTATAGCTGGTACACGTTTGTACTAGTGCTTGCAATGTATTGTGTTTGTGTGGGTGTGTGTGGGTGTGGGTGGGTGTGGGTGTGTGGTGTGTTTGTGTTTGCATTTGTGTGTGTGTGTCTGCATGTGTGTGTAGGCTTGTGTGGGTGTGCACTGTGTGTGCACGTGTGTTTACAAAAGATGGCAAAATGGAATGTAGCAACAAACCCAGGACAACATTAAATGTGGAGGCTTTACAGTGTGGGAGTCATGGCATTGAAGTGTGCAACTTATGTCAGTGCAGTGACAAAGGAATGCATGCACGTAGCTTGTACCAGACAACCCCAAGGTGGGAGGGGCATGGACTGACCAGTCATGTACTGGTGGGTGTGGCACATGATGTGTGTTTACATAAACTGCTAATAATCACACTCTAGACTAAGGCACTCAGGTACTCATCACATGCCCACTGACTTACTGTAAGTAGCAATGATAACCAATGAGCTAAATACAGCACGCCTTCATCCTCTACCCACCTTCTTCCCATGGCATTAACCCCCTCAGTGGATGAAGGCTGGTTTAATGGGCTTTAAGGGCAACTAATATGTGGTCACGTTAGTGAAATCAGAGTGGGAGACGGTCTTAGAAGCAGTTCAGTACATAAGCTTATCAACTTCTGCCCTGAAATTTCCTTACCTAGTTCCACACAAACCACAAACAACACTACAGCAGTTGTTGATACTATATTACAGTAAAGACACTCAGTAGTGTCAGTATGCAATGTGGCATCTTTGGAAGTTGTTGGTTTCCCAATTGTAGAGCACCCTTACATAAGGCTGAAACCAATACATGCAAATAGTACCTATATACATACTGTACACATTCATACGTAAGATAGATACATACGTACAGTAGCAATAAACTGATGAACTGGTGACATTCAGCCATTGTTGCCCACTCAGTACAGAGTATGGAGAGTACACAGAGAACACATTATTCCAATACACCAATAGCCACAGACACTGCACATGTACCAACATACAGTACGTACAGTACCTGCATGCTCTATGCTCGAGGTAACAGAAATGATCACTTCACATTGGGAGCATTTAGACCTGCACAGAAGTAGCAGCAAACCATACTGTACATTCTACATACATACATATGCACATACATTAGGAAACTATTTAATACAAACATGTTATAATATACGTATTTGTATTATGGACTGTGGGAGGTGTGTGGATACACTGTATGGAGATGGCACCGTTGCACTACTGGAAGATGACATCTGTCTGAGAAGCAGCTACTGCACATGTGTAGTTTACCAGCCATGAGCACACCAGCACACCCATAACTGCCATCATGCAGGCAGCACATCCGCCAGCTTATTCCTGGGACCTACAGTACACACATTATCACATTGCTGATAGTTGTGATGCATCTTATAACTGTTTAATGAGATTCACAGCTGCATTACAAAATGGAAATGACTGCAGTTTAACTATAATCTAATGCCACCTTTATTACCAGAGGTTGTTCACAGACCATGAATCAGGAGCAGCTTCAGGTACTGTACTTACCAATGTGTGCAATATAAGTACTGCAACTCTCAGCACTGAGATGTACAGTATGTAGTGATGCATGCACAACATACGTACATACGTACCTGAAGAACTCTCTTGCATCCAGAAGGAATGACACAGCCACAGCCACCTGCCCTAATGTGTTCGTAGTCTGGAAGTGAAAGTGAAGCTCAGTGTATACGGATAAAAGTTGAAAGAGGAATTGTGTGGTCCAAAACTATGGCAAAGAGTTTTAAAACAAGACAGAATGCATTATGTGCAACAGCAGTGAAGGGGGTGAACCTTGGCGTGTTACACAAAATTATAAGCAATATTCAGATAAGATATACACCTCAATTAGACCTAACTGGACATTAACATTTGTTAGATGTCATGTAGTTCAAAGGCTACTAATACAGTATAAACACTTCTGGCTACACTCTAGTATCTCTTTTCAACAGTACAATGGCCACCACTAGTGCACAGCCCCACCTCACACAGCCAAGCCCATTCACTCTGAATACAGCATTGACCAGTGCAACACACGCTCTATTCACAACACCTCAATATTTGGAGAGCTATGTATATAACAAATTTCAGAAGATGTCGGAAAAGGCATAATACGTACATGTAGTGGTAATGTGAAGATACATGCTCCACACTCACCTACAGGGTTTAATGGCTAACTCACACTTGAGTTTTAGACATGGCCAACAGCCTATAGACACTTCATGTCTATTATGTAAGCTGTGATGGCCACATGAAACAGAAGTGCAGCTAGTATGAGAGGTACAGGTTGGCACACAAGACTGATATGTATGCTGTTACAGGGAAACCTGTCTAAGATGGTCACAGGGTAAGGTAGCCACCTCACTAAAACAGCTGGTTTCCCAGGCCCCAAATATCACTAACACAGCACTAGAACACTGTAGCCTACCTCTGTAAAGCAGCCACCTCTCTATAAGGCCAACTACTGTATAGCTAGCCCATACACAGATTCCATGGTACATTGTTCCCATCGGAAATACAGAGGGAGACTACAAATGGTATACAGATGGCTGTGTTGGGTTCTGACACCTGGCCATTAGGAGAGACAGGTTTCCCAGAGAACCATTCACTCACACATTGTTCCCATGCATGCACAGCTGTGTGGGCAAAACAGGCAAACCCACAACAAGTACTTTGTTACAGAACATATGTTACTTATGTAGCAATTGACTAGCAGTAGTGAAATAAACAGAACGCGACTTGTAAGACCTCACACATGAAACAGACGTGTATAATCCAATATACATAATGAGGGTATTCTGACTGACTGAAGTAAGGATGATCGAGTCAAAAGCCCCTTCCTTACATATGACAGATTCTACACATACCATTTCACTTAGGAGGTCCTACAAGGCACAGTCCAATCATTTTCATGACAGAGCAAAACAGTCCCCAATACACATCCCTTCTTAAAGTAAGGATTCCTGGGGACTCCCCAGCATGTGAGTCCCAGTTACAACATGTGGACAACAAACTATATATATATGCATAGCTATAGTGCTAAATGCCTGCAGTTATCTGACATAGCTCATAGTGCAAGGTGACACTACAGTAAGCTGACATAGCACTAGAGCCAGTGGCATGTTGTGGGCAAGTGGGGACTTACTAGCACCTTGTACCCATGTACACTGGTGTCATTCCATACACAGCTAATGCACATAGACAATAGACCAGTTGTCTGCC
The DNA here is from genome assembly GCA_964019415.1 of Ianthella basta. Lineage (NCBI taxonomy): Eukaryota > Metazoa > Porifera > Demospongiae > Verongiida > Ianthellidae > Ianthella > Ianthella basta. The sequence continues at coordinate 3,960,766 of OZ025885.1, read as the reverse complement.
ATCATGCAGGTATGTTGGTGGCAGGCACATACAGCATAGCACACTAGGTCACCCTGTACCATTCCAATGCATTGCGATAGTTATAAGCCTTGGAGATGCCTTGGGCAGTGCTTCTGGATGTACTGTTGTGCCCAAATGGCTCCATCTCAATGACAGTAGTCTGCACACATGTCATCTCGCCATCATTGTGTGATACAATGGTACTCCAGGCATAGCCACACTGAATGTGAACAGGCTGGTCAACTAGACCTGGGCCCAGGAATCACTACCTTATGTGTAAGGTGTCTCAGAAGGAGCAAGACACACATCCTGACCCCACTCAGAGTGCAGGCCTCCTTCCATCCGCACACGAACCTGATGCAGCTGTGTGTTGGCAAGGCCAAAGGAGTGCATACAAGGAGTGAATTATGGAAGTAGCAGTGGGTGGCTGAAGGCTATACCAAATTAAATAAGATCCCAATCAGAACCTCAATGAGACAACCAACGCGCTTACCAGGTCCCATGTGCTGTCTGCACCGTCACCTATGTACGTATGTGAAACAGACAGTCGCAGGAACAGGTATGTGGTTGGGTCAGCAGAGTGCTTCAATTCTGCAACGGTGACTCATGCTTGAGGTTGCCAGGATCCAGTGGACCGGGACAGCATCACGGTACCAGATCACCACCACTAGTGCCTTCACCAAAGAGTATACCAAGAAAGGATACACTGGGCCCCTGTTCAAGTCACTGTCACAGACAGTAGCACAATGCCTCAGGCTTAAAAATTCATAAATATAAAGGTAATCTTCCTATACAGTACACTACATATAAAACAGTTGATTCCTGTTTGGCTAGGTGCAGCCATGGGTGACTATCAAACTGAACATCACAAGCCGAGAGTGATTGTAGTAATAGCCATCACTACACACATTAACTCTACACCTCTGTTACCCAAGTGCCACTGAGATTGCGGCTGCCAGAATGATTGGCTATTACTACAATCACTCTCGGCTTGTGATGTTCAGTTTGATAGTCACCTATGGCTGCACCTAGCCAAACAGGAATCAACTGCATCCACTGATCTGCTCACCATGTAACTCTAAAGGTTATTACAAAGCAGTTAGGAGCAAAGAGCATCATTGAGATGGGAGAGAGTCTAAAGCAGCAATGCATGATTGCCCTGCCATTGCAGCAGCTACATTACTTGACCATGGCAAAAAGCGAAAATAGGAGACTCCCCTTGTTGGAGTGCTTCAAACCCTCATCTCTTCCTACAGTAGACTAGAACACACGTACCTAAGAGCATTGTTATACTCCTGACTTGACATACTGTACGTAAATTCACAATGTGTTCATCATCACAAATGTGTTAGTCTGGTGCGCTAGCCCCTATTTCCAGCTTCCAATTGCGCGTGGGCAGGGACCTTCCCTGCCCACGCACAAGCAAGGGCCACAAGTAGGGGCTAGCGCACCAGACTACAAATGCGTAGGTATTATCGATCATGTATGTACATAGGAGTGCAGTGACATTACTGATGGGGCACATTATTCAATCTTCACTCCCAGCTGCAATACTGGTAGCCAATAATGGCTTGGGCCACTGTTCAGTGGCCATGTCACAGAAGAGATGGGCCAGCGTGCATTCTCAGCTTTGACTGCAAAGGCTGTCATGTTCAGAACACATCACATAGACTGTGACACCAAATGTACATTGAGGTGCTGATGGACATCAATAACATTACAGGAGTGTCTTTAAAGCATAGTTCAGACCCACTTCCAGCTATTCTATATTGTGTAATGAGCTGATGATGATGTCATATAAAATGGAGGCTGGAAGTGATCTGGATTGAGACTAGTATTTCACTTGCTTGTTTACGGCAATGTCCAATGGATGAAGGTAGTGTGTACAGTTTGCAGGATTGTATTGAGATGATGGAAGTGCCCATATAGCATTAGCTTGCATGGCCAATAAACCATCACATAAGGCCAGGCCGAATGGGGTTGTCCAACCAATGTACCTTCTCTTCACCTGGCCTTGTCTTCAATACCGTCTTGTCCATGACTTCATCATAAGCATGAACCCAACCTGCACGTTCAACATTCCTGCATCTCTAGCTCAGACTACTCCTCTGCAGCTCCCAGTACAAATGCTGTGTGGACAACCACTCCTCAGCTCTCAAGGCTATAACATGACTTTGGTTTGCCTGCTCCAACTACTAGATCAAAGAGTGCAGGTCATTTCTACAGTTTCCTTGGGAGTATGCAGTTTCTATATACGGGTTACATTGTCAGTGGTATGCATCACATATACATGTTCTGCAGGTATGTACTTGGGTTGCAGTCTTCTATTTTGCAGCTCTGGGACCACATTTGCGGGTGAACCTCTGTACACTTCCTCTCTCTTTAGGAGTTTAGCCAGAGTACAAACTATGAGTCACTGTGCTTCTTGCTAACTTTCACCACTTTGTCATGCACATGATCTCAACTCACATGTTTGTTCACTAGCTCTGTCTCATTTGCATTGAGAGGGTGCCAGACGTGAGCAACGATCATCCGCTTGCAGTTACTTCAACAGGGCCATATCGACCTCAAACGTATGCAAAGACTGCAATGTATGTAAAAGTCTAGCCCCGCTATACAAGCACACTACGTATGTATGAATGTACTAGTGAGATAGGCAAAAATATGATAGATTTCTCACATCACCAAAGCACCAAATTTAAGACCATGATACATTCTCTGATGCGCACAAGAGCTCTCAGCCCAGCCCCTACCAGTCCATGGCACTTCTGAACTGTGTCCCCATGTACCACATTTACTTCCAGAAGGCCCACCTATGGACTATGGAGTCAGTTGGCCTCATGGCCCACTCTCTAGACCACACCTGGCCCCTTACGATCCCGGCAGGACCCACCCTATGAACCACAGGCCCACCTGCCTCGACCCCAGCATGGCCCACCCTCAGCACTCTCAGCACCATCAAGCACACACCCTGATTTTTCTACAGTCAACCCTCCTCCCCATCACTTCCATGTCCCTGGCTCCTCCCATCACTTCCAGTATCGCTCACTTCATTCATTGGCAGGGGAGCTCTGTAGCAGTTGACTGACGTAACAGCACGGAACATTACGTGTGGACAACAACCACTGCATTGCACAACAGAAGAGACAGAACTGATTTTAGGAACAGTCTAGTGAACTGCCACTAGGGCACTCTTGTAGGTTTGCACGTATTTGCATGTTTTAGTAGTAATGGATCATTGTCAACATGACACAACATCTTAAGCTCGGTGCTGTTTTGGTTGCAGCTCATAGTGTTTAAGTGAGTTATAGTCAGTTCAACGAGGCGGCCATCACCTTTTGGATTAGTATAGTTCTAGTTAAGGTATCACTAAAGATTGCAGTTATAGTTATTTTCATAATATTTTTTAGGGGCTGCCGCAGGCAGCCCCTATATTGTTTTCAAATTGACGTTTTCATATGGCTTCATGTTACGGATATATATATATATATATATATATATATATATATAATACGCGAACCTACGGTTGAACGTCAATGCTTACATTTATATTGAATGTATTAGGCGAAGTATTGGGTATAGGGAATTTATATTGTCAGCCATTTTATTCGGCCGGAAGTGGACCGTGTGCGAGGCCAAGGGACTTTGAAAACCGGCTTCTAAACGACGTCTTAGCGAACTTTGGACGTTCTCTTCCGCCTCTGATCCTGGAACAGACTCCTACAGCACTTCTGGTTGACGGGCAAAGGCACAGCTTTGATACAGCGCCCAACAGGTCATCGAATTCGCCCCGCGCCTTCTTCGATAATGGCCGCGCCGCCTCGGAGGACTTCACTCCGCCGCCTGGAACACATGACAGGAGTAACGTAGAAACTGCTGAGCGCCGCGATATATACACGCTAACATTCTTCAACCGTTTCTAGCGTTGAAAAGCTTAACTCGCACGGTTGCCCTTGTAAATGCTCTTCCGAACCTGGCCCACGCGTTCTGTGCTGTAGCAAACGTACGTAGCTTTTGCCATCACAGACCACTAGCTATTCTGGCGACTGTGGGTTCTTTGGTACATTATGTTTATGTAATTACTCACTGTAAATGCATGTGCTATAAGCAGTCATGTGTCTGTCTTCGCTGGAGATTTGTCTGTGCATGTGGTGTGTGTGTGTGTGTGTGTGTGTGTGGTGTGTGTGTGTGTATGTGGTGTGTGGTGTGTGTGTGTGTGGTGTGTGTGTGTGTATGTGGTGTGTGGTGTGTGTGTGTGTGGTGTGTGTGTGTGTATGTGGTGTGTGGTGTGTGTGTGTGTGTGTGTGTGTGTGTGTGTGTATGTGTATGTGTGTGTGTGTGTGTGTGTGTGTGTGTGTGTGTGTGTGTGTGTGTGTGTGTGTGTATGTGTGTGTGTGTGTGTGTGTGTGTGTGTGTGTGTGTGTGTGTGCCATGTGTGTGTGCGTGTGTGTCTCATGTGTCTGGTGATAGTGGTGTGTGTGTGTGCTGAGGTTACTGAGGTATGACACGATGTCATGTTTACCTATTGTGAGTGACAGCTGCGACTGAAGGGAGCAAGTATTTCGAGTTGGGGCGGCAGCCCCACGAGTTTTTAACTCGAAATACTTGTTACTATATAGTTTTAGTGTGCTGAATACAATATGATGGCACAGTCATGGCTTGGTCAATTGGCAGTATAGATGGTGTGTACGAGGTGCAAAAACATAGCTATGTAGCTAACTGCAGCTAGCTAGAGCTAACTAGATGTTTGTTACACATAGCTGCAAGGCCAGAATACTTTTGATTTTAGTTACTTTTCCTACAAATTACACACGAGTAGTTAATTATAGTTTAGTTAACAAAAAATATCATTGACTCACTAAAATTATAGTACTTCAGATTATGGTTAACCAAAACAACACTGCTTACGCTACAATGGCAAATCTCTTTCTAGGCACCTCCTATTATATGTTGGCACATCACTAGAAGTAATAATTCTAAGCACACACTCTGTAAGGTGCAGAAACTAAAGAACAATAATAAAAACTATCTACAAAGGTATGTAATCAGCATGTAGGGATGGCACAAAAGTACATACAAAGACTTCAAGGTTTGGACTTAAAAGGATTGAGTACTGCAGAGTTCAGGAATTGAGGTGAGTCAAAGTGTTGAATTATCATTACCTGCTCCCTGCCTTTTCAGCTAAACATTAACTAAATCCCTCACAGTTGAGGAACATGTATACCCACTATACACTGGAGAGCCTTTGACTGTGTGACTAACTAATATCAACAAGCAAGGCAACAAGCACATTAAGTCATACGTATGTATAAATGACGTCTTTGATTTCATGAAACTGGTAAATTTTATTGCAGTGTGTATGCATTCCGTCGTACCTACATTCCTTTGGCATCTATCAATGACAACACACTTTCAAGGCAATGAAAATTAATGACACATGTAGTAAGATGGGTATTGTTCGACCTTTCCCCACAAGGGGGAAGGTCAGGTATCGCAGTGTACGTTTATTTGACACACTGGAATGCAACTGTTACAGCTAGAATGTATTTTGTGTCAATATACGTACATGATCTGCACACATAAATATCATTGGAAAGAAATCATCAACTACACAGCTGCATTCAGGGCTAGGTGTGTCTATGCAAGACAATCCTATTGTGACACGCTTGGCTTGTGATAAAGTGACACAATCACAGTGCAGATGCAATCTAAACAGGAAGACATTCAAAGCATAGGCTTTTCTGAATGCCAGTACGCAAAATAGCTTGACCAGAAATGATGCAACACAACTTGGAATTACCAAGACTTTTCACAGACACTGAACAGCATCAGTCGTTGAAGTGCAAAGTACAAGTAGACATTATGTCATACAAACATTGCCAGAAACTCTATTTCATACAAATGGAGCAATCAAAAATGCCTAAAATTTTCACAATATATAGCTTTATCGGAGACGCATGCACTATTTGCATACAACAAACTGACACTATTAGGTTGGCAGCTCTAAGCAATGCAGCCATACCACATGTGGTAAACCTACATAGCCTATCACATCCCATTCTTCCCAGTACATATACCACGCAGTATGCAGTTGCTGTTTGAGTCATACCACCATAAAACCTTCTACAACAGACTATTAGCCATGGACCATAAACGCAATGGGTTGCGCCCTACAGCATTAACCTATATCCTTGCATGTCTGGTCCATGACTAATGCTCCACTGTGCTGCATCCTTTTGCAGTTCTTGTACCTTTCGTGCCATCCTTACATCTTCAACTCTCTTTGTAGAAATCTTTATTGTCCTCTAACTTCTGCACATTAAAGGAGTGTGATCTCAATCTTAATACTTCTATAAATGTGCCAAAATAGATTAGGAGGATCCTGTACAGAGATTTGATATGTTTGCTGTCTGGTACCAGAATAGAATCCTGTGCAGTGACCCAAACATTTCCTAGAAATCCAGAGTCCTGTCTTGGTGTAATACAAAGAGCTTTTGCAGGTCAGCAGCTGTTCACCTTTGTGTGTGCGAACCACTTCTGATTAGAGGGAGACATGATGGTTGCACAACAATTAAACTACTCTCCAACTCATGCATACAGGGAGAAGAATTAGGTAAACGAAATTTCACAACAATATTTTTGGAAACTCTGAAGCAGTTCATACAGCTGAACAGGAACAGCTAGTGTAAGAAAATGACATTGGAGCAAACTACATCTATTGTGCTTCTTGCTAATGTTTATTAGACAGCAGACAGTTCACTTGTAACATTAAAACCAACTCAAAGATACAATATGCTAGCATTTGCTACTATACTTCTTGATGTTAACTGCTACCACCAGTTATTCTTGCATAGTACAGTTGCCAACGTCAACTGATAGCTTCAAACCAAAGCAAGTTTGACAGCTTTGTACATTGCTTGAGATGACCTCTTCCGTGATCGATTTGACAGCGACCTACATACATACAATCAGTTAATGGATGTTTGTATCCAACTGAATGAGGATGTCTAAGTTAGTGGCAGCAAGAGCAGCTACAAGCAGTGCTGAAGGAAATCAAAGCTGGATAAGGAAGCAGTTCGTTCATACAATAGCTCAGGAATTAGAGATTGTGAAATTTGTAGCACCGGATGCAATTCTGAAATGTAAGCCTCAACAAAATCCACATACAACAACCCCCCATAATAGAGGGCTAATCACCGGATTTTAAGTCTACCAGCCTTCTACGCCATAGTGTCTCAGGAGGCTGGGGGACTGTAGCCCTATTGATGGCAACCAGTGATCACCTTCCTTCAACCTAGCCTGGCCTGTTCATTACTGTACAGTGGCCCACTGTAATGAACCAACCTTTCAACAATCTCACGCCAAGTCAAGCATACAACTTTCGGCTTTCCCCCAGTAATATTTGCTCTTGTTGAAACCGCAAGTGTTTCACCGGTGGTGGATACATGAGTAACTAGTCATTCTGCCTTCCATCAATATGCCACACTGATGAGCCCCAATCAGGGCAAAACAGCTGTCTGTGGCTCTTCCATCTTTGTAGGATGACTAGCAAGGAAGGCGATCACTGGTTGCCGTCAATAAGGCTCCGACCTTCCAGCCTCCTGAGGGTGTTGAAGGCTGGTAGGCATAAAATCCAGTGATTAGCACTTTGTTCAACCTAGCCCGGTCTGTCTGTTACAGTAGCCTACTGTAATGAATTAAAATTTGAACCCCCCATAATGTTGCTGAGATGGGCACATACCATATATCCAACAAAAGAAACAACGTTACAACATGTATCATCAGAACTGCCATTTTGAAATTATCTGCACATGACATTTACCAGGTTTTCTGTTCCAACTCCTCTAGAGATTACTAGGCACCTCTGGAGTGGATGGTTTGGCCAACATGGTAATGATAAGAGTTAGTGCTTAGCCTTGACAACTAATACTTTCAAAATGTTTAATAAATCACTTGCCCTTCCAAATTGCCTGTGGCCATTTCCTGTTTAGCAGGAGCTAAGATGTCCCTCTCAAATTACGTACGTATGTACATAAGTAAATGACAGATAAACAACTTCTGAATGATCAAGAAATTGATGTAGGAGAAACCACTGTACTGGCCATTCAATGACCTCTGTCTGCATGGTTTGGTTTCAGAATACACAACCAGAAGTCCAAATCAGTCAAGTTCTTACACATGTACAGCAGCAACGGCCCAAGGCTACACACAGTTTAGTGTGTACGTATTCACAATAGTGTTTGCAAACTAGGCACCCTCCACATACAGTAATTCATACTACAAGTCACTTCAGATTCTACAAAAGCACAAGTGGCCATTTGATAATATGTACAATGGGTGCATAGTGCATGCACCAACATTATAAAAGGTGCTGGGCTGCTTACCAGACCCTACTGTGCAAACAAAAGGAAGTAGGACTGGCTTGCTGTGAGAGGTAAATACAGGTAGAATATCTTCCAGCAAGAAACTAGCTAGACTAACACTATCCAGTAGTCATGTGTTCAACAATTGCCTTACTTGTCCCAGTGGTAGGTACTTGTCAAAGTCATCCACAATCAGAAGGGAAGGGTAGGCTGCACCTCCTGTTGTCTCACAAGTGGAGCTACTGCAGTCAGTGGTGGTGTGGACGTGTGTGGTCCATTCAATCAGCTCCGCTAAAGAGGACACATAGCTGTGGGCCCAAGTCCAAAGAGGAAAGAAGAGCACGATTGAGCAGTACAAGTGATTGACATGCATGATGTAAGAGCAACAGTAGGAATGGCGCAGTCAATGAGTGAATAGGAATACACAGGAAATGCACACATTAACATTGTACGTAAGATACGTACCTCACTACACTCATGTCATACAGATTCTTGTCAGCAAAAACTTACAAAATTATGATCCTCTTTAGAATTTCAAGAGATGGCTCCTCATCCGTTACCAGTAATGGAAGCACCTGAAAGTCCTTGAATGCCACAAAATGTACTGTGAGTCCCTGACTGGCATACTTGATGGCCAGATTGAAGAGGAGTGATGTTCGCCCACTGCATGTACACATACACATCCAAAGGGAGATGGGAAGCTTTTACATGAGCATCTCAAGATTCCAGCATAATCATTATCAGATGTGGTAGAGGCTCATGCTATATATGTATGGCACTGAACTTCTCTGGGAGCTTAATGAGTGAAACACATGCACAGAAATGATTGAACAACAACATTAGTAGGACATCACAACCACGAAGCTCTTCATCTGCTACAAAACAGTTTTGCTCCCAAAGGCTCTCAGACAAGCATGGTTATAACAATCAATTATTCATAACCAGTTGAATAGGCCAGTACAAGGTGAATGTCTAGGGAAGCTGGCTTCTTTCGTCATTTGAATAGTTCGGCGACCTGGGACTGTCTCATGCCAAGACCCATCTTCTAGTTCATTTGGGCAGTGGCAGAATAGGGTGTGGTCATTTATTACACCACTTTCCTTGTCACAGCTGAGCAAATTGGGTCAATCAGGTTTGCAGAATGCTACATACAGTACTGTAGAGTACAACATAGTACCTGTCGTGATGTGGTCTTGCTCCCAGCTCAATTCTGAAGAAATCATTACATGAAAGGTTCATTGGCAAGATAAGTGGTAACATAAGGAAAATCACCTTTCTGTATGTATTACGTTCTTCAGATGTATAATACCTGATAAGCAGTGTAATCTGCATTACATACACTAATAGATCTCGTTGCCATGGTAACATGTGTCTAAACAATGACTCTAAATCTCAGAGAGGCATTCCAATAGCTTCATGAGGAACTCTAAATCCCATAAACGTACGAGGCGGGCAAAGTGCGTGTCCTTATAAATCTCATATAGTACATTGTGGGCAGAATGCGTGGGAGGTATATATGTGACGTCATCATAGCCATTTTGCATCTGCAGTAATACATGCTGTCGCTGTGAACTATTCAGTCAGTTCTCGTCAGACGGCCTCCCTATGAAGTAGGATTAAGGGCAGGTGGCGAAGGAGTGTAACAAGAAGGCTCACGGATGCTGGAGAGTTCTTCTATTGAGCTTCCTGCATTATCGTTGGTTGCCAATGACACAGACATCGTCAAGAGGGCACAGAGGAGACAATTTTGATTGGATTAGAGAACAGCTTTGGATCAACCAGACAGCACGGTAGTGTCGTCTATGTAGGGATGGCAGTGCTTGTTTGTATGCTGTAATACAATAAAACTTAGATGCTGCCCAATCGGTGTCTGCGAGGATTTAGACCACTCAGCAGTCAGGCACTTCGCACCTTCACGCTTCGTGCTCTAAATCCCACAAACACCTCTTGGGAAACATTTAACTATTACCTATACAGCGCTCTGCAATCTGATTGACCCCACTTATCAGGATGTACGACACATGCAGAACATGGTGCTATCTGCAACCGCATTATTACATCTCAGAGGAGGTTGGCAACGAGTCACTTGGAGTGACCAGGGCAGTATGCATGCAGCTAGTCTAGCCAGCTTTGGACCCACGTATTGCGAAAGCATCGAAGCACCAGAAGCAGGAAGGATAGACATGGGCCCAGCAACAGTCATTTGGATTGAGCAATGTTCAACCAATGAGATCATTTGACCAAAATCTTGGTCAATGGACTTCATAGCTTGTGGATTGCAATACTAGTATGCGTAAACCCTTTGTCCTTAGGAAAACAACGTTTGACCAAGCCAAATTTTCTTCTACAATCCGGCTTGTCCCTGTCAAATGCCATTTCTCTTCTCTTTAGGAATGGCTGGCAGAAGCATAGAAACAAGCAAGAGTAACTCAACTATTTTCCTGCGAGGTACAGCCCCAAATAAAACAGGCCGTTTCAGAACGACCCGTTGACCTATGACAGACAATCGAATCATGGCATTACCACTTAGGGTAGCCTTTTTAGCCAGCACACTCCTCCTCCAGACACAAAGTAACATGTACATCTTCATTCATAATGCCATGTAGATCAGAAAGCACAAGCAAAGCATTTTGACAGTTTGTTAGGGGTGCTTTCACTGGATGGCTTGCTGATCTGGGGACTTGAAACTCTTGCAACCCCAACAGTCTATGGCATCGTGATGTATCTTTCAGGCCACCAGCAATGCTGTATCCCCAACTATCTGCACTATTTTAACATACATGGGGGCTAGCAAGTAGTTCGAGTTCAGGGGTGCCCCAGCGCCCCACAAGTTTTTTAACTAGAAATACTTGTTTCTTCCTTCCCCCAGTGCTTCACTGCTTTCACCGTACGCAGGTCGAAAGCTGGCACTTCAGTTCTTTCACCGTACGTGGGCTCAAAGCTGGCTGGACTAGCATGCAGCAAATTCATACTGTAATGTTCTGTACTATGTACAAGTGATCCATTTTTCCTCACTGAAGCTTGTAGGTGGCTGCACACACTGCATTCAAACTGTTGCAGAATTGAGTCTAAAATTGATTTTAACTCTCCTATACCCTATCTACTAATGTGGTAGATGATGATGAAGCAGGGAGTTGTAGAGGAGAGAGTTGTGCCAGGTGTGTGGGTGTGTGAAGGTAGAATGATGATGTGGATATAGAGTGGGATATGTGAGGGTATAGTGAAGTGTGAGGGGTAGGATGGGGCCTTTTGGGTAGGCTAGGGTGTGTAGAGTAGGGTAGGTATGCATGGGAAGGGTAGTGTGGAGAGGAGGGTGGGGTGGGTGGGTTAAGGTGGGCCATATGAGGGTAAACCGAGGTGTGAGGAATATGCATAGGATGTGAAAGACAATGTTGCGAACTACAGATGGTCGGAAAGAGAGGGAGAGGGGAAAAATGGCAGTGCACTGGTTCAGCTGCCAAAGGGTCAGCTAAAGGTCTGGAGATCATTGGCCCTGGTCTGGTTCACTGCCATTTTCCCCTTCCCCCTCTCTTTCCTACCATGTGTAGTTCACAATGTTGTCTTTTGTTTACGTAACCATGGTACATAAACCACCTCCATACATACATAGGATATGGCTTTGAGTGTGGGATGGTTATGGGATAGTGTGGAGTGGGGGTGGGGGTGGCCTATCTAGCACGGCATGTGCATGCATAAGGTAGGATAGGGCATATATATAAGTTGGGGCATAGATCGAGTATCTATGGTTGGGGTTTATGAAAGTGAAATGGAGTGTGTGAGGGCAGTGTGGGCGGGTACCAGTACAGCAAAGTGCAGGCTAAACTCACAACACAGCAGACATGTACTGCATGGAGGTGGACTAACATTCAAATGTGAATAATTGCCACTAAACAAGGCAATTTCAGTACCGCTGCAACACTCTTCTACTGTGTCGACACTTTATACTGCATAATATGCCTATGAACACCACAAAGCTGGAAGCACAGTCAGTGGCATACTACACGCATGGGGTATTGTCACTTACACATAGCAACGCACAAGTTTTAGCCTGGATGAATGAAATTGGCGGAATGGAATAACACCGGCCTTGGCGCAGTACAGGCTATTTTCACTTTAATGTGCACACAGTCAAATAAATAGACACAGAAGACAAGATTATTAGATACCACTGAGGCAGTCCCATGGGCGGATTTGGGAGGGGGGCATTCGCATTGCATCTTCCCCTGGTCTCAAAACCATACCCATCCGCCAATTAGGGACTTGGTTCGAGATTATCCACCCGGGATCCCCTCCCCGTCTTGGAAATTTAGCAAACCATGTCACACAGTATACCATTATAGCGAACCTCAGTTTTGCCCCGCCCCCCAATGAGCACCGAGTCCTCCTACCTTTCTTTTGGGCCCAATAACACTGTGGCATCGAGTGGAAGTGATAGCTCCCTTGCCATTGCTAGGGGAGGAAAGTTTTTATGCGTTACTATGCCATACTATGAATATAAAAGAAGCCCTACACCACTGTGTTGGCGTACATAAGCAGCCCCGCGGCACGTCGATCGACCACATTCCTTACGTTGCCGGCATTGGGCTGAGTACTCGTGGAGCGGCGCTCTCTCAGAAGGGAAATGGATTTCAGAGCTTTGTGGCCGTTTCATGTGTTGTTGGCGGCGGTGTGTCTACTGCCTTTGTCCAACGGTCAGTGCAGCTTGGACGTCGGCGATTTAACGTCCATCACTAGCATACCGTTCAACACTATTTTCTCGGAGTATACTGACACCAGCTTCATTCAGCGTGACCTAACCTACCTGTGTTACGTGCGTTCACAGGCCGACAATGAAACGTTCAGCGAAATTCGTGTGTCTGTGCTCTATCAGTATCAGCTTAGTAACGGCACACTACAGCTTACTCTGAACTGCTTCCTATCAATGTGGTGGTATAACGGCTCACGACCTTCCCTGTCTGAACTGTCAGCGGCAGACCATGTGACAACAAACATGACAAGAGAAGGCTGTCAGGATTGCCGAGATAACAACACAGCCTCCTTCGGAGACCCAACTTACTGTAGGCGTAAGTTAATAGTCAATGCTTTAATAAGGACAATCAAATATGAGTGATGAAAGCATGCATATTAGCTATATTATATTGTCACCATATGGTACAGTTCCTGACCCATGTGCTGGTCCAAGTGTGGTGTGTGCTAACGGTGGGACCTGTTCCCGCACTGGGCTGGCTGAGACAGGCTGCCAGTGTGCTGGTGGATGGAGTGGACCAGGATGTGATGGTGAGCTAGAGCAGCATGTTATTCAAGATACGACAACTGTGCAATGTACGACTTTTGTCTAGTTTCCATACCTGTGGGCTATGTATACCTCACTGTATGTAGACATATAATGCTTGGAACTGTAGCAAACATAGCAAATAGCTACATTTATACTTGACAACACTTTACGTATTGAGTGAATGTATCTGACTAGGAAGATTATGTCCTAGCAGAGCTTTAGTGTAAATGAATGTAGTGTTACTTATCACTTGGTGAAACTATGTTTCCTACTAACAATAGCACTATCCGGAATATATTTATAGAATACTGTATGTCAAGAAATTTCCTATATATCACTTACATGGATACACATATATCATAGCATGCCATTGACATTGCTGGTATTCCTACAATTCCTGAGTACTGAGCAGGTCTCCACTGAGTGGCCCATGGTTACCATGCACCAGTCACAAAGCTCTACTATATGGATTCTGTGTCATACCTTAGATAGCTGTAGTTTGTTAGTGCTGCATGTGTGTGTAGGTGAGTCACCTACCTAGGAGGCTCTTAAATTGTTCAATTCCTAAGGAATAATGTAATAGTGACCAAGTGAAGCGAGTCATTGCAGGAGTGATAAGAACTAACCACTTCAGTGGTCACTGCCTTCCTTTAAAATAAAGATGTGTCCTATTTCTATGTAAATATTGGAATGGAGCCTAATGTGAGGCTCTAGATCTTACATATTAAAATGCCAGGATGATGTACTATACTACGGAGTTACCAGGGTGACTTTTGTATCTTACCATGGGAATTATATCTACACTAAGGGACTGTCTTGGAAAATGACATCTAAATAGTTACATTACAAATTGTTTTAAGCTTTCTGCCATCTACTTGAGGAAACAGTTGCCTCATCAAGGAATAAGCATCAATCTAGTTTATGCATGCCACTTTTTTACAGTATAAATGCAGCAATGTTTAATGTGCAAGTGCGTTCAATACTTCATAAGTGTATACCATATTTGTCTGAATGGAGGCCCGGGCCTCTATTTCTTTCCAGAGGTTTTGACCTGGATTCTATTCGAACCCAATCGACTTCTATTCAAGCCCCACCTCTATTACAATCTGTACAAAATAAACTGACAACTAGCCATGTTTCCTATACAAAATCAGGGCTAGCACATGACTGCTATCAAGATCTGCATGCACTGTCTTTCTAGAAGGGATGAGTTCTGAGAAGTCGCCACACTCACAGTTCAGTCTGGTCCAGCGACACCCATCTCCCTTAAAAACGGCTTTTTCGTGGCTCTTCTGTGCTTACCTTTAGCTGCAGAAAGGATTACGCAGTGCACTTTCTCTTGGACATCACAACTGCAGCGAGGACTCCAATCAGTCACCACATCTTGCACTGCATTCCATTCTTACATAAAGCGTGAACTTCAGATGCTGAAAAGAGACAGTGCATGGATTCCAGACCCAATGTCAATTCAAACCCAGCCTCCATTTGAGACTCGGCCTCTATTAACAAATCGCTGCTTAGAGTTCATACTTTTGACAAACATACATTCTTTCATAATCACTACAAGGATGCGCACAAGTGTTTAGATGCTGATGTGATGTAACCGTAGTTATGGCACTAATTGCTAGCACGTAGTTAACAAGAATATGGGCTACAGTGAAGGGGCTGTGTTTTAACTAATGTAATAGAGCCAATAATCGGCTGTATATAGGTGTTAATACACAACTAGCAGTAGGTGTAGACAGAAGGAATGTTTATTTGTTTATTTACTGGTAACCATGCTAAAGAAATGTATGATACCATGCAGTCAACTCACTGTTCCAACCACACAACAGCCATATGCCTCTTCAGGTCAGGCACATGGTGAATACCATCGATCATTGATGCTCCCGTGAGACATCACCCTCTCAACTGCTTGTACTCCACCTTTGTGCACACACCAACACTCAATAGGGTAGATGTAAGTAATTTATTAAACCCAGGAAAAGCAGTGTACACAGAATGCATTGTAGCAATGACAAGTGTCATGCTATGCAAATGACTGTTAACATCATGTGGTCATGATGTGGAGTGTCATAACGCTCATTTATAATGTCCTTTCATTTATATCTTTTTGTAATATGCAGAATGCAATGTGATGTGTTCTGCGGGGCAGACACTTGATCAACAGATGTGCAGTTGTGGTAAGGATGAATTTTAATGTTGTGAATGGAAGCTTTCAGGATTGATATTTGTTTAGCCTAGTGTCTCAAGCTATAGTAATTAGCAATAACGTACTCTTACTTTCATTATATATCTAGCATGCACAATATAAGTAGTGCTGCCTATGTTGAGATGGTTACATAGCAGTCAATAGGGCTGGTTGAAGCTGCTAAGGATTGAGTGAATAGCTATAGGTATTGTACACTGTTTATTTTCTGTGTTATTACTGCCTTATGTTCCCTCTATGTACCTTCCTTCTTCTCCTGCAACTACAGTTGGACCTACAGCTCCACCCTTGAGTCCAGGAGCTATTGTTGGTATGTAACTGCAAACTATGTAGCTATTGTAGCTGCATACCTAATAATAGCCTCGTTCCCAGGCCGTCCATGTTAATTAGCGCGGGGGCGGAAAGGACGGCCTGGGAACCACTGTTTGCGCATGCGCAAAGATTTTCCAGCAAATAACTAGCTCGTAAGAGCTTCAGCTCTAGTTATTTGCCTGCCTTGCCTTAGAGAAGACGTACGGCAAGGCTGTCGCGAAGAGCGCGACTTCTGGAAGCTTCCTCGCTGTGGATATCCCTTTGCACTCGCATACGTAGCAGCTAGCAGAAATGGCTAAGCTTACAATAGCAGAGAAATGCTATTATGTATGCAATGGTCGGCGCACAACCTTACCGCGAGCCGTATTAGATCCAGACGACGTTAGCGAGACTGCTTTGCTCCCTTCAGTCCCGTGCGCAGTGTTTGAAAATCACTGTCACCGCATATCGAAGCATCTCGGAAAACTGACTAACGTCGGTAATTTTCTACCCAAACTGGACCGGTTCCGACTGTTCTGAGCGTTTCCCAGCTGTCCATTTCATGGTTCACCTATACTCTTCTACACGTAGATTACGGAAACATATACGAAGTTTTCCGGCGCCCCCCCCGTTTTGGGAGGGGGCGCGGGAACAGTGGTGCCCAGGCCGTCCTTTCCGCCCCCGCGCTAATTAACTCGGACGGCCTGGGAACGAGGCTAACCTAATAACTACATACTGAAATCTTACCCCATAGCTAGCAACTTAGTGCACACTTTACCCATTGCTAGCTAGGTATGTTGTGCACTTAACACATTGCTAGCTATGTATGTTGTGCGCTTAACACATTGCTAGCTATATAAATTGTACACATCACCCATTGCTAACTAGATAGCTTGGTGTATACTTCGGTTATGACGTACACTTTGATCCCTTTTCCTTCACAGGCATTGTCATTGGCAGTTTTGCAGTGCTAGCCATCATATTGGCCATCATTACCATTGTCGTCATCATCCTGGTGGTGGACCGCAAGAGACGCTACACTCGTGCTTGATGAACAATCATAAGGGAACAATCTCTGTACATGCACAGAATCCACCTATCTAGCTAGTCCTGTAGTGGTAGTGTAGTATTTGTACAATGTACCATGTAGGACGTATTTTAGCATACCAGACATTTTTACTTGGAAAATTTGCATTATTACACAAGTAGAGCGGATGCAGAGTCACGTGATACAAAATGGCGCGCTCTGGTGCACGCTCCGAAGAACTAGATGTTTGCTTTGCTCGATACCATGAAGTGATAAAGGAGCTGTCCTCACGTAAGAAGCAGAAGAAGGGAGAACTATCTTTGGAACAATTGGACAACTGGTAGGTGCTTCAGTAGATTCGTAGTCGTGCCAGCATTCCTAGGTACGTAGTCAGATAGTCTGGGCAGTAATAGAATCAAGGAGCGGAGAGATATAACACTAATATGTGCGTTTTATATGCAACTGGATGTTGCTGAGGTATGTCGTGAGCTGTGAACATTGTGAGAACGGTCGTGGAAGTGGAGGTGAAAGGATATGCACTTTCTCGAATTTACTGGTAATTTAGGAGCTTGCGTAGGTCACCTAACACGCTACGGTAGGCTGAATTGAACTGAGACTATCCCCGCATAGATACTGAGTGCTGCCGCAGCTGTCTCTGAGTGAGTAACACACTGTCTGAGTCATGTCGTCAGAGCCACAGTACCAGAGCTGAAAGATTAGATGCAAGTGTGGTATGAAAAGTGCATCTCCTAGGGGATCTTGGGCATGCCCCCCCCCCCCCCACACACACACACTACACCACTTATTTGGACTTTCAGGTCTTTTGGGATTATGTCTAATGCAATATTAGAAATGAATTACCATATTTGTCCGTATAGAGACCAGGCTCAAATAGAGGCTGGGACTCAAATGGAAGCCAGGGCCCGAGCAGCGATTCTTTAATTGGGGCCAGGTTCGAATTGACGCCGGGTCTGGAATCCACACTCTGGCACTCTTTAGCATCTGAGCTGCACACTTTAGGTACGAATCGAATGTAGCACAACACTTGGTGACTGATTGGAGTCCCCTCTGCAGTAGCATTGTCGAAAGTGCACTGCATACTTCTTTCTGCAGCTAAAGGTATGGAGTGAATGCAGAAGAGCTGCGAAAGAAGCCACTTAGAGGGAGATGGGTGTTGCTAGATCAGACCAAATTGTGATGTTGGCGACGTCTGAGGACTCACTCTTTCTAGAAGGACCTCAGTGCGTGCGGACATCGACGGCAGCCCTGTGTTATCTCAGATTTTGTATGGGGAATATGGCTAGGAATCAGTTCATTATGTACAGATTTTAATAGAGGCCAGACTTGAATAGAGGTCCAGGCCTCTATTCAGACAAGTATGGTATATCATTCTCTGTGCTGAGGTGTTTGCTAGTTATAATTAGAAAATGTTATGAAATATGTGCGTATATACCAATACAGCAATGCATGATGTCATGCAACAGTGGTTGCTGTTGCTAATTGGGGGGATGATCACCTTAATGTATGCATGCAGAAGAATACTGTAAACTGTTGAGCAGCTAAATGGTCTTGCTTGTTTTGCTGTCCCATTGGTTAGAAGCCTTGAAGTGTGCTGTGATGGTTACGTGCTGCAGGTATCAGAATGAACTTCACAAAGCAGTGAATGCAAGAAAGCCATGCTACCTCCAGCATGGCGAGTTGGTGAAACTGATGAAGTGGAAACTCATGGTACTGTACACCTGTTACTCCTTCATCTCTGCATTAGTCATTTAGCTTGTTCCTCCTCTTTCTTATCTCTACTTCACTTGGGATGTTATTTGCCCCTGATCACATCCTTCAATATGGCCACCATATCCAGAGGGGTAAGTTTAGACCTAGACTGTTGAACCTAGTGGAAAGCAATGCAGAGGAACTGGTGGAGGTATGCTCAAGAAAAGCATTTCAGCATCTTCCTGATTTGGGAAAGGCCATCAGTGCCCTGACAGAGCTGAAAGGAGTTGGCCCTGCAACAGCATCTGGTAAGGGGTGTCTATCTGCTGTTGTGGGTGGGCAATAGTGTTGTGGTAATGGCAATAAGTAATTGTAATTGGTGGCAGTATTGAATTCCACTTTTCTCAATAATTATTGCAATTTAATTGGAATTGAGATATTCTGCTTAAGTAATTATAATGGTAGTTGACTACCTTCATGTAATTACCAGAAGACTGTAAATATTACCACAACGTTCATGTGCAATGAGCATTGGGACTACTATAAAGGATCATAGGTCCACTAATTATTCATGGAATGCCTCCTGAATGTGCAGACAAGTGTGAATGCTGTGCATATTGCATCCACCATATTGCCTACGTGTCATTTCATTGACACATCTTGCATGTTTTGTTTACTTGCAGCTGTACTGGCAGCAGGGTTCCCTGAAGTGGCTCCTTTCATGGCAGATGAAGCTGTAGAGGCAGTGTGTGGAGGTGGCAAAGTGGAATACACTCTTAAGGCATATTTGGATTATGCGCACAGACTCACGTCTATGGTTGTGGATTTGAATGAATTGAGAGGTTGGTTATTTGGACAATAGGATTTTATGAGCAGGGCCTCTATTTTATGAATGTTGTCTGTAATTTTAATTAGGAATATTAATTTGAACGCTATTAGATGTAGAGGAATGCCATAGTATTAAATATGTACTAAAAATAAGTACTATTTGATGCCCATAGAGGCCCATACTACTGTGAGGTATGAACTTGAGAATTGCTGAGCTGTCACACAGCTGTGAGGAGCAATCCCATATTCTAATCGCAACTGTTTGAACAAGAGTCATACTTAATGTTGGTGCCATGCACACAGTAACATTCATAGGCCACTATTTAGAATCAGCAGCATGTGCAGATAATACTCCCAGTCAATCACTCATCCCATCAATTGATGTTTCAATCAGGACACACAGTGTTAACTTTGTACTGTAGGTAATGACCTCAACTAGTTAACAGTATTATGAGTCAGGGAGAGTGATTCATAGTTCAGATTGGAGAGCATTCTGAATCCCTAGAATGGAGTTGTTGAGGTTTCCATGGCAGCAGTATTCTACTTTACCACTTGTGTGTCATGAATTTCAGCTTACTAAATGACACGTGCCATGGAGGTGCTAATTCACACATACGTACATGTGCCCAAGCAATTTAGCAGCTTCTGCTAATTTGTTGTAATCCTTTTCCTACGTACTACGATTTGCCACAACACTAAGTGTTCAGTGTGCAAGTTTCCTGAGCCATTTCATAGCAGATGTAGCCTCCCTTTCATGCTAACAGTGCATTGAGGTCTGTGGTTCAAGTTATTACAAGTACCAAACTGTGTTATACTGACATTGCAGGTGTATGAGTGTTTGTCTCTGTGTCTACACCACAGGTGGAGGCACAGAATGGACCCCCCACACCCTAGAGCTAGCTCTGTGGTGTAAAGCACACATAAGCAAACTCAACCTGGAGGATTCTTCACACAGCACACAGGCTAAGGATAGAAAATGACTTTATTGAGTAGCTGTTGCCATTTTTGTCACTGTGTACTATAAGGCCGATGCATGCCAAGTTGCACAGATGCTAGGCACAACTGAACAGTGCTTTGTCTGATAGTACAATTGTCAATGATGTCTCCTGATAAGCTACTAAGAGCATGGAGTTAACGAAAATAGGTCTAGCAGCTTTAGTACAAGTATATATATTTCCATGCATTAGGCCTGTGCGCAGGGAGCAGGGCAGATCGATCCGAGTGCCAACTCTTCAAAGAGCTCCTTGTAGAGGTTTGCCACCACAGCAGAGACTGGGGGACCCATGGCAGCTGCTGCTCATAGAAGGCTCCCTCGTAACTGACGTAGGTTGACCTCAGGCATACCTTAAGCAGTTCCGTGACTAGCTCTGTCAGTGGAGAGAGAAGTCCTGTCCACCAGTGTTTCATCTCCTTGCAGTCTGTCACATTTGAAGCTCCTGCGTAGGTAGCTTGAAGGGATGATCAAGTAACCACTTATTAGTGTAATATCATTATCTGCTATGGCATTAGCTAGGGAAGCCAGTACAGTGGGACTGACAGATGTTATGAATACCTGAGCAGCCATTCAAGACAGCAACCATAGTGCAAGTGTGTGTGTACATGCGGGGGTGCTAATGCGGTAGTGCACGTCTAAACATGCATGTGAATGATACCAATAGAACGGCACACATAGGTAAGATTAGCCACGTATACCAAGGTTAGGTTGGAGTTGTGCCGGCCAGACAGGTCTGATGGAATCATTGGGCTTGTACATCAGTGTGATCCTTCTAGCTTTTCTACTGGGTAAGCGCTATGAGCCAGGGCGAGAGTTGATCCATCCCTGGTTATAAATCGCTGGTTCATTATTTCAGCTACTCATGGCACTGAATCCAGCAATCCCACCATTTCAAGAATTCGGAACGGGTCTGCCCTCACCGGTCCAGTGATGGTAGGTGTAAATCAGACGATCAGCATTTGGTGCAGAGTGGAAAATACTCCCGAGCCTGGAACAGTGCGCGCTCTCTTCTGGCAAAACAAAATCGGCACCCGCTTGCCTTCAGTCGGCAGAAGTGAATCAAGTGACCACGATGTGTACACGGAGAGATTTGAAGGCACGAATTTCAACGTATACTCTCCAGTTTGGATAAGAATTCTTCACTTCAACAGAGCAAACCTTTCTGCTTCTGGTACCTATACTTGTACTGCCAACTTGGCTGGTGATTTCAGTAATCATAGTGTAGAAGTTCAAGTTTCAGGTGAGTGGTAGTGCATATGACAACTAGCTACAGATTACACGTGGCAGTCTAGCTCCAAGCATATAGCTACGTACCTCGGAGTGATCAGACCACTAATTGTGCAAGTGGCATGGCCAAGGCATAAATACAGTGTGATGATAATGCACAAATTTGAAAATGACAAGACAACTAACTGTATACGGTAGTTATACCATGCATTGTTATACAAACCAATATACTTGAAATTATGCATGCCACAAACTATCCAAAGATTGTGAAAGACCCTGTACTACATATATAGCATAGTCTTGCTCTCTCCTATTCTCGGAAAGGAAGGCCATATGAGACTGATTGAAATCTTTAGCCACCTCATGCAGATTGTGTCTGATTAATCCATGGTAGTGCAACAACCTATAACAAAGCTGTACAACCTTCAATTTCAGGCAAATTAATTATAAGCCATGCAGGTTTAGGAATATGCCATTTGTTTCCCAATACAGCCATTGACTGTGGCGACCCTGGAACTCCTACAAATGGTCGACACAGTCTCTCCAATACAACCTACAACTCTACAGTGACCTATACCTGTGATGTAGGCTACACACTGCAGGGGCAAAGCAATCTAACCTGCCAGTCTGGTGGACAGTGGAGTGGGAGCATACCTCAGTGCAATCGTAAGCAGTAATCTGCAATTCTAATGTGCCATTTTGCCATGCATGAAGTATTATTGCTCTGAGATGTACTATGATTGTTCGGTAAATGAAATTTAAGCAAAGCTTTAAATTAATGGAGTACTGAAGCAGTCACAGCCCATGCCATGTACTTTTTGTCCTACTATTTATGAAGGTCTTTGATTGTGGTCATAATATTTGGAATAATTGTTGTGACAAAAGAATCTGTCCTCGAATTTTTGGCTAGTGAAATTCCCAATTCTCAGTTGTAACTCTAGCCGCACAGAAGTTTTCTAAGTTTAAGATACATACACAGACACTAACAAATTTAACAACAAAATGTTAATTATTGAATTATCAACCCTTTTCTGTGCATTGCAGCTGTGCTTAGCTTGGCCATTATCACTAGGCTGAGCAGGTTATCCTATATAGTCTTACCAATCCCATCTTTTGCATCACACGTGTGTGTGGGTCTGGGTGCTAAACGGCAATGCTGAAGCCAACGTCATCTTCACTTTACAAGATTTACATTGTTTTTCAAGCCAACAACTTTAGTATCTACCCAGTATACATGCAATATAAATGCCAAGCCACTCTGCTTGTCTGGCAGTGGTAGGTATGGCTTGATCTTCCATTTGATGTGCAGATCATTTAGGCCTTCCTAAGATTCCCTAGCCTAAAGCTCAAGCCCAGATACTAAGTGAGTTCAATCTTCTTCACCATATCGTTTGGGATGTACCTGTCCTCTTGCTCTTGCTGTACTGTAGTGATAAAGCAACGGAAGGCAGTCATAGGCTTGCAAATCTTTGGTGGTTCAGCTTATCCTGGGATACAAACCATTTACCCTTGTACTCATGTTACATACAAACACGTACACTCCAATTGCACATGATATACAGTATACAGAATGTCTGCATACCTTTGCTTTGCCTTCCCCCTGCAGGTGTCTTTGGAACAATTCCTGCAGAAGCTTTAGCTGGTATAATCATTACAGTACTGATCTTTCCAGGATGTTTGCTGTTGATGGCATGTGTGGTTGTTTACTACAAGGATGACATAGTGGGCATAGTGAAATCAAAGTAATCTGTGAATTGATGGATTGAAATTTGCTATTGTACTGTAACCAGTGGCATAATTTAGTAGTTATTGCAATTACTATGTAGCCCAAGTGTGTAATTGGAATGTATACTTAAGCATACTTTAGATCTGTACCATTTCTTTGCAGTATAGCAACCACTGACACACAGCGCACATTGCAAAAATTATGTGCCTACCCAACATTTGCAATTGCATAATTATGCATTTCAGTTACATGCTCTATTGCTATATTATATTAGCATACATTATTTCCTGTGTGGTCAGTGGGTGCAGTACAAAAATATTCAAGCCTGCCTTATAAGGACAAGGTTTTCCTATATATATAAAGGCTTGGTTGTGAGCTACAAGCTTTCTGTGTAATGAGGTACAATCATAGTGAGTACAGTGCCTCTGGTGTTTGAATCGTTTAGCTAATTTCACTCATTACTGTATAACCAGTGCGAGATGACCAAGAGTAAAGTGCTCTTTCAATTGGTGTTAAGCACAGGTGGGTGCATGGGAGGCATTGGGTCTAATGCTATCTTCCAATTCTGCAAGGTGGACTTTAGTCTGTACAAGTTCCTCTGTCACACAGTTCTTAAGTAATGACATTTGTAGAGAGTGCCTACTACCCTGCACAAGAGTCTAACAACTTCATGTCTAAATTTGGACTATATATAGATGAAAAAGGTCTGGCCAAATGGGCCTGACCTATGCTACAGCTGGCATGCTATGCATAAAGCTGCTTCATACACATGTATGAATTGCTACAGGATGAAGTATGTAGCTAGCAAGTTATGGAAGATGCACATGAAGTGCGCTAAACCTGAGGTCAAAGTGAGCACTATATACCATCAGTCATACACAACGTACTCCTTAGATCAAGTAGAGGGGCCCTCTGTGCAGGTGTCCGTGATCACTCCTGTACATGTGTGCATTTCACTCATTGTAAACACATTCCTGTACTATGATCGGTGACGTAGTCAAGTAGTAGGCATAGCTACTGGCTGCTATGGTATATGCAGCCTAT
Organism: Ianthella basta; assembly: GCA_964019415.1. Taxonomy (NCBI): domain Eukaryota; kingdom Metazoa; phylum Porifera; class Demospongiae; order Verongiida; family Ianthellidae; genus Ianthella; species Ianthella basta. Next base: position 3,936,072 of record OZ025885.1, on the reverse strand, counting down.
GACAGACCACTAGGTAACCTGGACATCATGCATGCGTCTGTCCAACAGTACATACCTATATTCTGCATGCTGATGAATGGTTAAAAGCGAGGAATGCACACTATTGTGTAAACATGGCATTGTTGTGTTTCCTGCAACACACATGCATTGACTGAAAGTTATGGTAAGAACGCATTCACAACTGATCTCATTCATCACATCCCATACACTCATACAGGTGCTACTATGTACAGTATACACGCTGTGCATAACACTACTACCAGGTGGAAATAGGAGTTTTTGTGTACATCATGCCTTCTTCTCCAACTCATGTAGGTGTACTGGTGTTGTCTCTACTGGCAGCGGCTCAAGGTTAGACCATAGAGCAATATAGCATAAAATTGCTGTAATTTCCATGCAATATAGTAAGGTGTATGTATATTGCATGCAAGTGGGAAGGCATGAATGATGTTCCAGTAGTCGGTTATGATGTCTGTATGCAACAATACAATGTCCATGATAATTAGATGCTAGCCGTATCCAGAACATGTACCTTTTGAATCAGAATTCCATGCAATGTTTCCAGCACAATGTACCCTATGCTTATAATGTACATATAACAGTATGTACATGTATAGGAGCAAGCCTGTTCCCTGTCTCCCCTCCCACCTAACCCCTGTGACTCCCCACTCTCCCCTTGTCCCCTGTCCTCCCTCACACCTGCCCCACTGTCCCCTCAACTGTCCCACCCCCCACCCTACTTAAACAATGTTCCAGGGAGAACACTGGAGTGGGTTGTTTTAGAGTGTGAATATAAATCTTAAATTAAATATATTCAGTCCTCAACTTGTCAGATTCATGTCCACCTTGCAAATGTAGTGTTATTTCAGGCTATTTGCATAGTAATAATTCAAATGCCGATAATTTGATGAACTGAAACTAGTACTACTACTGCAGACTGTGTGCCAATGTACATATAATTATACATTTTCTATACTGTACAATGCTACTGGCCACTTTGCATATATACACATATAGTGCATGAACAGTCCAACCCACGCACTGAGTATGCTGCATGCCAGTCATGAGTACTAACTGTGCTGATGTCTGCTGCTTCAGTTGCATTCAGCCTGTGCACTCATACATACGTAGTCATTCAGAATAATGAATGATTTTCGTGTTATGCTGTCTCTAAATGCCCTGACAGGTCTCTCTGTGGTGTCTAAGCTGATACCACCTTCTGAAGTTTGGTCAACCAATCCTGCAGCTACTGGCTCAACACGTTACAACCTCAACATTGGAGCTGCTTTCAACATCAGTTGTTCCATTACTCACTCAACTGATGCATTCACTGGCTACTTCTACAAAGATGGGGTGGTGATCAGTGATGGGGCCCTGGTGAACACTACACTGACTGAAATAGCCCATTCATCAGTAGAGAAGAGTATTCAGTTACAGTTTCTCAACTTCCACCCAGTCCATGATGGTGTCTACCACTGCTTTGCCAACACAAGTGACACAAATGAGAACACAACCAGTGACTTGTATCTCTATGGATCAGGTGAGGAGTGAGTAAAGAGTATTAACTAACTTGTTAATTACATACGTGATGGCAAGGGACTCCTCAATCATTGCACTCTGTAGTTTAACGCTAATGGCACACACCACAAACCCACTAGTCAGTTGAGTCTCCTATTACGCAGTACTGCCAAGAGCTGGTTCTGTACTCCTGAACAATATAATATTATGCACTATGTATGCTTGCTACATACGTATGGTGCAGTCAGATTGTTCAATCAACAACTTTTCATACCTTGCAAAGTGAATCTTCTTTCCCCCTATGCAGAGTTCCCCCCTCCCCCTCCTGTCCGAGTGACCCCCCGGTATGTAGTACTGGACAGTAGTACTGATCTGGTGTTGGAGGCAAGGTTCAGAGGGAATTACTATGCTCACGACTGGGCATACAACCTGGATGATCCCACCTTCTTAAATGGATCCAAAGGTCTGTTCACATCTGCTACAATATCCAACGTGGGACAGACCTACACCATCCCTGCTGGGTCAGCCTCTCTTAGAGTGGGGTACTATGGACTATCCATGTTTCCAACAGCAGTCAGCATAATTCGTCCAATTCCATCGAACACTGCGATTGTTGGCACCTTTGGTAAGTATACTGCTGTCTTGCAATGTATAATAAGCCCATAACATGACTCTCTGATATGCCATGTAGTGCATTTGTAGCCTGATTAAGGCTGTAGGTACATAAGGTGAAGCTGTACATGTCATTAATACACCAAGTATATTATGCTACAGTATAATGGACTGCATGCTGTACTGTTCCCATGGTAACAGTCCCATTGCATATGTATAACATGCTACAAGAAACCAGACCATCCTTGTGCTTTATTCCTGTAAATTCACTACAGTTGCTCCTTCTGCCTTCATCATGATCAATGGACTAAAAGTTGCCCAGCAAACAGCTCCTCTGGGTGACAATGTCACCTTCACTTGTCTTGCCCGTGGCTTTCCTGAGACAACCCTCAACATCCAGCTGTCAGGAGTGACTGCTTCCTACACCATTGGGGACCAGACCCTGATGACAGAGGCCACTCCCACTGGCTTCATGGAGGTGACCCGCACTGTCACTCTCCACAATGTGACTGCACTAGACTGTGGAGCAGTGGCGACATGTATGGCTAGCAACATGAACAGTGATGGGTCCACGCACACAGACCAAGCAGCAGCTACTCTGCAAGTGCAAGGTGAGATGCATCTCACAAATGTGGATAAAAGGGTTTTCACTGTGTGTGTATGTGTCTACTGTATGTGCGTTTGTGCCAAACATGTACATATCTGCACTCTCTCACTGATCTATGATCACTTGTGAATTGTTGTAACTTAACAGCAATAATGATTTCCCAGTCTCTAGTGGTTGTGCATGCAAATTTCCCAAATCTCACTTAATATAATTATCATGGTGGCAAGAAGACCAGTTTTCTATAAATCTGCGAAGATGTGCATGCTTGTAGATAGTGTGTTATCTGAAATAATACATGCAACTGCAAAGGGTGGTATGGGGAAAATGTGCATCAAAATCTTCGAATTAGGTTTACTCTATACAATCCTTTAACTCTTTCAGTGACAACTGTCATCCAGCTCTACTTGAGACCAGTTTCAGATTGTCTCACTTGGGTGGTGAGTACCTGAACAGCATAGACAGCATCAATCTGTACATTCAGTACAAGTTGCCTCCAGTCCTACAGTATACCTGTTTAACATATGTGCAGGAGAGCAACACTGAGGCCAAGCTCTCGGACATATTGAGTGCCTTCCCAGTCACCCCACAACAGAACTCAAGCTGTTCCTTGTCTGTACAGAGGCATGTCTTCAGCTGTCTTGGAACCAAGGACTGCCACACAGTGGTGTTCCTTGCAGAGTTCTCCTATACTGCACTACCTGGAAGTGATGACCTATCCACCCTCCTCACCTCCTGGGTTGCCTCCACCCCTCCCATCATGGTGGCCTCCACACTGCTACAGGTGGACACCACATGTCCAGTAGTGATTGACTCTTTGAAGCCAGAAGGCTGCTCTGTAGACCAACCTGGCAACTCACACACAAATGTCACAGTGATTGCAGTGTCTGTAGCCACTGTTGTCCTATTTCTGGCAATTGCTACCACTGCCATAGCGATGACAGGAATTTTATGTTACAGAAAACAGGCAAGGTAACTTATGTACCACAACACAGCTTGCAATAATAGTAGCCCGGTGGGTTATAAAGTATCTCCATTTGACCTAAACAATGTGCTGTTTCAATCTTGCAGGGCCAGGAGGACCATGCCGATACTAATGGGCTATAATTGCGAAACAATGAGTGAAGGAATTTAGAACTTATGCAAAAATATATTATCATGCCATTAACTGTTGTGTTTCCATCCTTTACATATGCACAGTAACAAGTTGTGTCCTGCTCAAGAATCTGTTACCAGTGGAAGTATCAATGCGACTATGAGCCTACACAACCACCTATATTCCCGCCCACACCTTTTTTCCCAACCATGTTTTCCCACCTTGCCCCTCCCCCCATTGTTAGTGTATATATGTCACCATGTCCTGTACTTTGATCTACCACTGATGAAGGCCCTACATTGGGCCAAAATGTTTGGTAATAATTGTGACAATTAACATCTGTCCTCCTATTTCCCAGCTTGTGGAGTTTCCAATTCCTAGAATGTCTACACCTAGCCATAACCCAGTGAACTGATAAGAATGTAGTGTATATTCTGCTTGATTTGAATGTCATTTAGTACATTTAACTCTTAAGAATAACAAATGACTGTTGGCAGTGACCAGTGGTTCAGCTGCTAAAGGATCAACTATTGATCTGGAGGTCGCTGGCTCTGGTTCGGCCCACTTCCATTTTTCCCCTCTCCCCTGTTTCTTACCATGCGTAGTTTATAACATTGTCTTTTGTTTGCATAACCATGGTACATGGACCCTCTCCATTTAGCACATACGTGACTGCTGTATACATTATACATCTCATAGACTAAATTCCATTTGCTTAATGTTGTTTACAAGACGTACAGCTGCAATATGGGCTCTGTTCTGCTCATTTGAAAATAGTCTATAATGGCCAGATGACTTCATGCCATTACATTTTCATGTACATTAGGTCATGTTATGCACCTGCATGGCTGTGTCTGTTGCAGGTATGCTACTATATTAGCACGTATTCAGGAAGACAATAGGATTCTCAAATTTACTGTATAGTGTTACAGTAGGTATTACTGTGTACCACTTGGAGTGCAACAGCAGCTTCTCGAAACAGGATTGCATAGGAGCATGACCTGCTCAAGGGCTGTGTTCTTCCTGTCCCTTTTGGCGGCAGGCTGCAGTGCTCTGAGTGTTGACAACTTTATTCCTTTTGGGACTGCCAATGGCGATACCATCTTCTTCTCCAATGATGACAACACCACTAGCATTTCAGTGCCAGTGAGGTTTCCCTTCTATGATCAGCTTGCTACAACCATTCATGTGAGGTCGTACAAACATTCACTGAAGCACACAGTGCGTTATGAACAGCAATTATAACATAATTGAACATTAACATGTTTCCTTTGCATCAGATCAACAACAATGGTCTACTCTCCATTGAAGCACCAATTCCAGACTTTACACCTAGAGATTTTCCTCTCAAAGCGGCTGACAGTGTCACAGGAGTGGGCGTGGCCTTGATAGCTCCATTCTGGGCAGATGTAGACACCAGAGGAGGGCTTGGGACAGTTTTCTTCAGAACAAGCACTATTGCAACAACCTTAGCTACAATAAAGCAAGTCATACTTCACTCAAGAGCTGGTTTTCAGCTTGCAGCCCGCTTCAATCCAAAATGGGCACTTGTTGCAACTTGGAGTGAAGTGGGGTATTATGACAGAAAAGGAGATAAGGTGAGCAGGGAAAGGTTTCATTTGGCTTGAGTTTCCCAAAACCTCATCACATTTAATTGCTGTTCTGATGAAAACTGTTGTAAAGTTTCTTTAATATGTTTCATTTAATATGTGTTGTAGAACTCGAATTCATTGAGACACTATCCAAATCAGAACTCAATCAGATGTTTTGGCAGCCTACAGCTGACTTCATCGATGTCAGTGAATGATTAACACTTAAAGACAAGTATGTTAAACATGAACTAGCTAGGCAGATGGATGATGATATGGTCAGTCCTTGAGTTAGATGTGATACGCTTTGTCTGATAAAGTATATAAATAATCTGTAATCTAGTGTCTGGTTTCCATAGTCAGCAATTATATGCTAAACTGCTTGCTGCAATGGAGCTTACTGAAGTATAGTTAACCCAATTAAAACTACACACTCAACTAGGCAAAGGCGTAGGTGCCTGGAGGAGTTTATAGCTGTATGGCTAAAGGCCTTCCTACATTCTCAATCCCTATCACGTCAAAAATGACTCATTTTTACAGCTTAGAAGAAGGCAAATGCTGTAGCTATATATACGTAGCTGAATAAAGGGTTTCTGGTAACAAGGTAGTTTGCGATATTTTCTTGGACCATACTGGTTGTTAATAACTGCATGCCATTGCATGATTGTGCACCTGAAGAGTTCCTAGAATAATACTTGTGCCAGTCCATATATATTCAATGGCAGAGGCTGGTATATATAATCCAGCATAGAAATACAATTCTTCCCTCTTCAGTTCTATAATGTGCCCTTTTGCCTTGACATCTTTGAAGCATGCCTGTGTAAGACTTCATAGAATTAGTGTAGACATTTGCAGACTACATAGAGGTTACAAAGAAAGCTATGCACACAAAATGTGTGGGTCAATCCTCCAATATCAGCATTGGGTGCTAACCTTTTGCCATCAATGATTAATCCTGAACAAACATCGAATTCCAATCTCACATACAAACATAAAATATAGTCCATAGCTGAGCAGTAATAATACATATGCCAGAATATTTCATAAGCCAAGGGTTTGCTTGTGAATTCAAATTTCTGCATAATTTTTTCATAGTGAAGATAAAAATGATATAAAATTAATACAACACATTCGTGTACAGAAGCCAAAGCCTCCTTCACACATGTGTCGCACCTCCATTGTTGTGATACACCCTGGCGGCAGATGTGTCTACTAAGCATTGGGGGCAGGGGGCGGGCCCTGCAACCAGAGCCGTTGTACTGTAACAGCAGCTACAATACCCCAATTGACACATCTGCTACCCTCCTCACCCAGTAGGAGGTACCATAGGCTAGGTCTACTTGCAAATGAAAGTTTGCTCTCATTTGCTCCTACCTCAGTAACCTGCGTTAGATCCTGGGTCAACTCACAACAGTTTACAGTTTGAGTCGTGTCCTGGTGTCTAGACCAGCCAAGCCGTCAATGATTACTGCACAGCAGTAGAATGTAAACATGAACTAGCATTCAACTTTGCATGCAGTAGATTATCCATATAAATTTGAATGCGTGGCTAGTTACTTAATATGTCATTATATACTATCAGGTGTAAGAGTAGACATTGATGTTGAAGTATATATACATCTCTCTAAATTAAACTATTAAATGCCTGTCTTTGCAGCGAAACACATTCCAAGTGGTTGTAGTAACAGATGGTCTATTCTCATTCACCATATTCAACTATGCCAATCTGACCTGGGTCACTGGAGATGCTAGTGGAGGGAGCAATGGATTTGGAGGGACTCCAGCCATGGTGGGGATCAATGCAGGAGATGGCGTGAACTTCAAGAAGTTTAGCTATTCATTAACAGATAATGTCATTGAAGTGCTGAATGACACCAACATGAGAGACTGCAATCTGAAAGGGCAGTATGTCTATCAGATAGACACAGTCACTATTTTTGATGACAAAAACTGCAAAGATACCATAGGAACCTTATTCCCATTTTTTATAGTCAGTCTTTGTTCACCTGGTGAGTTTAATTTAGGACAGCTGTGAGCCTTCCTTGTTCAATCCATGTTTGTCTGTAGTTTGCACAACTTGTATACATTCCTGGTGAAAATATTATTCATTTTTTAATCAAATACTATTTTTAATCAAACACAATTTTAAGTAAAGCACATTAAATGCATATCAACCAAAACTGTCCTTCGCAATGGCATTAACAAAATGCTTACAAAGCATGTCCCATATGTCAACTGCTTGGCCACACTTGCTCTCCTTTCTTGCTATAGAAGTGATTAGCCTCTCGCCATCCTTTGGAGCTGTGCACACTGGAGGCTTTGTTGTGATCAGCGGACCTCCCGTCAATTTATACCGCCAAGCCAGGACAGCAACAATATTGTTTGGTGATAGTGGTCAGGATCTCAATTGCTATTTCACAGCAGCAGCAGTAACTGCAATCTGCCCAGTACCTCTGTTTCATCCTAAAAGTGTGGGAATGCTCAATGTCACCTTTACTGTTGCACACAGAACTGGTGTGTGTACATTCAGTGCACAGTACAGAGTAGGTAAGCCTGCAAAAGTGCTGACATGAATATTAATTGTTCCTCTTCCTACTTGAAATATTCATTACAATAATTACGTTAACGACCAAACTCTGATCTGATACAATCAATTCCTACAGACCCACCCCGGCTATTCATGGAAGGTGCACTGATGATTACTGAAGAAGACTTAGATTGTGGCATACCTATGAGCAAGCCTGTACTGAATTCTGGAGAAAGATTTTGCATAACCTGGAAAGTGAAGGAAAACTTTGCCCATGACCAAGTTATTCCTTTCCAGGGTGACAACATTGAGGTGAACATCACCATGCATTATCTGTCATCTGAGTCTACTCTTATCAACCACGGAGTGGAGTCTGGATGGAAAACAATTGATTTGGACAGGGAACTTCTTGTAGAGCCTTACGAGGGCAGTAATGCATTGGATTTTCACCCACTCCTAAGTGATGAAGCTGCAGTGGTTGATCTGTCAGTTAATGTAGGTCTGATGGAGATTAACACTCCAGTTCCAGTTCTACTGTTCTTCAAAGTGTCCGTTATCGGAGCTGACATGTTCACAAGCAGCCCACTTGTAGCATTTATACCAAAGTCAGTGAATTCTCCACAGGTGTCAATAACTGCAACACAGTGTACAAACACCATCCCAAAGCTTGACAGGGTTTTTACCAAGAGAATACCCTGCCCTGCTACAATGAGGCAAGCCTTTCTTGATCCAAGTCTGGTTGTTGATTCCGGATGCATTGTGAATCCTACCAATCCATTCAATTGCTATCTCAATCCTGGTGCCAAGCAATGCTTCCTGCAAAGGTGAGTATGTAGGCTAGTGTATGTAATTCCATGCACATGGAGGCTCAGTAAACAGCAATGTAAAATATATTCTAATAGGCAGAAATGGATTCGATTGTTTTCAGTCCCAGGTATCATTAGCACTTTGCAATCTACATACCGGTATCACTCAAAAAAGTACGTATCACAACAGGGGATTTGTACATGCTTCACTTCATATATAGATTTTGCATCATCCTACAAATGAGAATACATTCTTCTAACATCTGTACTCACATGATTGATTGTAAAGTGACAATGAGCAATTAAAAACTATGAAATGATTGTATACACTTGTTCAGGTAAATAACATCACAGTGGTTACATTAGCTGTTCATTTTATACATTGCAGGGATACAAGTAACGACAACCAAATTATTGGTAAGTGCTGTTATGACAGCAAGGATATCCTGCTAACGACTGTAACAAGTGGTGGGCGTGATATAAAAGACGATCCCAGGAAAAGATATTTTGAACATTACGCTAAAGATCTTTGGCCTATCATCATATGCTGTGAAGACCTTCGCCTTCCAGATTCGACTTGCCAGAGGATTCTGAATGATCAGCAATTGTACTTCAAGAGATCTTTAGCACAAGGATATGCTCCACCTGATTATGGAAGTAAGAGTTATTATCTTTGCATGCTATCACTAGTTCAATATTTATCATAGAATTGGTTAACTCTTTCTGTGCAGGGCTTCTCTTTTCAAACCAAGGGAAGAGCTTGCAGCTAACTGGTAAAGAACACTTACAATTATTATGTCAAATGACTGCATGCTAATAAATGGACTTTCCATGTGCTGTTTATAGATACCAGTGAAGTTGACTTACTCACTCAGAGCACCTTTCTCATTGCACCACTCAATGTTACTGCTCCACTAAGGGAAAGGCTGGCAAATGAGAGTTATGAGAAACTATACATTTGCTACAGAATGTTTGGGGAGTATGGCCCAACTTTCAGCTTGTTGTCAGATACATGGATAAGTGTCAATGTCCAGTATTATATCAGTGTAGGCACATCCCAAATATCAGCTGTGGGCATTACACTGATTGACAATAGTACATCACAGTGCATCAAAGTAGTGTTTACAGCTCAGCAATGTTCTGCAACAATCAATGGAGTGAATGCTAGTTCAGGCTCTTCAATGATTGGCCAGTACCAGTTTGAGTTTAAGTCAACTGATAAATCGCTGACGATCTCAAGGCAAGAGGGTGCAAAGGGATTCTCCCCAGTCATCAAGGTGTCCTGCATTCCATCAAGAGCTGCAGTGAATCAGAATCACCTCTATCTTCTTGTGTCAGAAGCGTTATCACAGTCTCATGGCATTCTGGGTGAGTCCAGCATAAATATGTTGCAATATTTTGCATCACAGCAAACCTTTATATAACATCTTGCAACCATGCACATAGCAACCACCACTTGTGTATTTAGTCATAACATTATGTATCTTGTACTATGCTGCATATCAGACATTAACAAAATGAAGTTTGTGCTTATAATTTTGCATTTGCATGTAGGAGCATAATTATTTGTACACATGAATGAAGTAGGATGTTATAAATCTGTTGTTAATGTGATCTAAGAACTTGTGTTAACTTCATATGTGCAGGTCAGTTGTGGAATGTACCTGCAGAAGTGCGGCCACTCTCGTGTGGTAGTCATGACTTGTCAGTAGTCACAGGAAGACAAATGTATGAGGTTGTGTTTCATCCCAACACTGCCAAAGAGAGGGCCATTGCAGGAACATGGTTCCCACTCACCTGGCAATTCAGCCACCCTGGACCATGCATTTATGCTGGAGACTGGTTTGGGGGCCCCAACATTATTGAAGGCAACTGGCAAGACTACAAAGTCAGACCAGAGAACAACCTACTGGCAACTGACTTTGTGCACTCCAAGTTCCCCTCATCAGCTTGTAGGCCATAGAATGGAAAAGGGTGTTATTATAATATTTTAATACTGGCTGTAGGACTGTTGTAGTGGTAGTTTATAGCAGTACCAAGCACTGATCAAAGTGGTCTTATTTTGAGGTGGTCTGATTTCTGAAGTTACATTAATTTGTATTCACATGCAGGTTGTGACAACATTTGGTCTGTGTGAGTATACTATCATTAAACTCAATAGAAGCAAATATACTGCATAAACACTACAAAATGTACAAGGCTTGTACAATAAACTGACAGTACCACTACAACCCAATTCAATTCCACTGTATAGGTAGTTGAAAAGGTGTGTGTGCGTACAGTGTAGCTAGTTGGCAGTTGGTGCAATTTGGAGTTTAGAACCAGATTAACTGGGCTCTTGATTATGTAGTTTGACTTGCCAGGTATGGAATGCTTATGTGATGGTGCGGTGTTTGTGATTATGCTGGGAATGCCATGAAGCAGAGTATTTTATGCTATGCATGAGTAAATGGTCATGCAACCACAATTTGGTAATCAAAAGCTGTTTCTGTGGCTATCATGATTTCATTTACAGTGCCCCAGCTAGCAGCAAGCACCACACTAGATTATGTCAGTATTGAAATATACCTTGTGCAATCTGGGGGGAGAAACAGTAAGTAACAGTAAACAGTAAGTAAGTCAGTAAGCAGTATCTAGCTCAGGGTGATATACTTGGTGATCCTGGACCACCACTGGTTGTTTGAAACCACCATGATTTTACTGAGTAGTTACTACTGTACAACTTGAAAACAGGCACGTGAATCATTATGGTGTTTGCACACAATAGCTATAGATATGAGATGAGAAATGAGAAGAAATTTGTGACATTTTGCAACTTGGATTTGTTCCTATATATATTTATTTTCCCAATTTAGTCTGCGAACTGTCCCAATCCTGAATGCTTTCCAAGGCAGTGCAGCTATTCCTTGCACATGCACTCATCAAGATTGATCAGTGAGTACATGAACTCCCATGTACGTACACAAATGGCGGTTTGGAATGTTACCTGTTCTCAGTTGCCCTTAGATGCCATTGTATACGTGCCATACCTATGGTAACTATGCATAGATAGCAACCCCCACAGTCTATGACGTACGTGCAATGTACAATGCGTCCCACGTATGACGTCATAATGGATCCTACCTTTCGTTTGGGCATCTATGGTTAGGGCGGTATGTTGGACAAGAGGCGGAGGGCGCTCCCCTGGTCGCCGCTGGCTACAGGTGAGTAACGTGCCGTCTGCTTTGATGTGTGATCGCAAGGAGGTGACGCTCTTCTACCCGTTGCCCAATACGAAGTGCTCCTGTAGCCGGAGACTGTAGCTGTGTCCGTGACTAGGCCATGGGCTAACAAACAAGTGAAGCTGAGTATCATTTCACTAACTTCGTAGACTTTTGTTAGTACGAAGCTTATACTTAAGTGGCAGGTATCCTCCGTCTAGCTACATCTAGCACGTACCACAAAGCGTACAGAGGTGTAAGCCTGAATTAAACAGAAGCCATAGACTTGAGGCTCATGATAGCAAATCATTCATTTTAGCTAACCAGCTGAAGCAAATCAGCTAATGCTTCTTGAGCGAACGCGTAGCAGATCCATCTATTGACCTGTTACGTGTTGGCTCAAAATTCATTAGCTAACCCCTCTACATACCTAAGGTCTGTCACAGCACATTGCCTATCCATCTAGCTACCAATGCATGTATTGTAGCTACACACATTCCTTGAAACTGGGAACATAACTGTTGCCTGCAAGTGCCAACAGCACATGAGAACCAGGAAGGCCTGTCCATTATATATAAACTGAGTTCATCTTGGCTTACATTCTGAATGCTAGCTACTTATGATTGTGTGTCAACTGTGTTCAAGAGTATGCATTTGGCACATGCAGAGCATCACCCTGTTCTGCTCCCAGAAGACCTGCAGTGGCTAAGAGTGATTTCATTAGCACTCTAAAAGCAGTGCATCACACATTCCATTCCCACTAGCTATGCACAGTGTTAACTATAGTTGCGTTTCTTTTGATGTATATCGCACTACAGCTAGTGACTGTCACTGTGTCATGGTGCCTTGCAATCTTGTCCAACATGTTTAGGTGTCCTGGCAATGACTCTGCTGGCAATGGCTCAAGGTTAGAATTTACCTGTAACTATGATATACGTATAGTATATCCATATACCAGCCCAATTTGCTGGATCAGGACCAGCATAGGCACAAGTTGGGGCAGGATGAAGCAACAAGTGCAGCTTATATGCTAGAGCACAAGGGTGCAAGGCTGTGCCCCTGCACACGCTGCATTTGGTGGTCCTGACATTTGCAACTGGTGATTTCTACCACGAACACTTTACTGGTACCCTTGGTGGTCCTCATCTTCTGTAAATTGTGCTGGTATTCCATCTGTATCTGCATGTACATACTGCAGTATATGCCCTATACCCCTGTATATGTACACATGCTGTTTCTTGTATCTAACGCTCATCTATACAGGTCTCACGGTGGACCCTATGTTAACTCCACCATTTGAAGTGCTGTCATCCAACCGTGTTGCAGTTTTCCTCCCAACTCACTACAACCTCAACATTGGAGCTGCTTTCAGCATTAGTTGTTCCATTACTCACTCAACTGATGCATTCACTGGCTACTTCTACAAGGATGGGGCGGTGATCAGTGATGGGGCCCTGGTGAACACTACACTAACTGAAATAGCCCATTCATCAGTAGAGAAGAGTATTCAGTTACAGTTTCTCAACTTCCACCCAGTCCATGATGGTGTCTACCACTGCTTTGCCAACACAAGTGATACAAATGAGAACACAACCAGTGACTTGTATCTCTATGGATCAGGTGAGGACTACATGCCTGTATACATTTGGATTTGGATTTGGAATCTTATTTAACATGGGAAGGGCTTTAGCCAGGAGGCTACTCTTCCAGCTGCCCATATACACGCACAGTACCTAGGGATACAACACAAACACACATACAGCAATCAGTCAGTAAATCAGTTAGTAAATCAGTTTGTTATTTGTTCAGTGGGGCAGTGTTTGTTGTCAGGGGGTGCTATCACTGAATATTTGCTGCCATGGCCTGGGCTTGATCTTGGGACATCCCATAATCACTGGATCTTGAATCTTGTGCCTTGATGCAGGAGATGGCCATGCTTTGCTATGTTAAATTCATGATTGTAGATGTGTAGTACAGTAGTTTGGCTGTGCATGATGAGGTTTGATGCTGTCAGATCATTCCACGTGTCACTGCTCACTGGTCAAAGTTATTGGAGCAAATCATGGCAGTGTTTCATTCACCTTCACAGAAGATAGTCTTCAATCATCATTCAAAGTTAGGCGGTGTCCAGCTGATAATTGCGGAGTACGAGGGCGGGTTACAGGCTGTATATACATAGCATGAGAAAAGAGTGACATGCGTATACAGCTATATACAGTAACAGTGTTGTGATGGGTGAATCTGAAGTCAGCTTCACTGACAGCGAACAATGTGGGAAGTTGATCTCTTACTAGATACTGGTACATATACGTATGCAGAGTCCAGGAATTGAGGCCCCAGGCCACTATTGGGACAAACACAGTACAAGGATATAATGGAAAATGTTTAGTCACTCCAAAACACAATGAATCATGAACATACAACTCTTCAATTAGGCATGTACTGTCCTGGTCCTGTACTGCCCTGTCCATGAGATTTGGTTTAAGTTCCATCAGCCATACAGTGAAAGTGTCACTGAGTTGCAGGTTGCTCCAACATATGTACCTTGAGTTGTTGCTGTTAAATTTTCTTTCAGCGTACTTGCACAAGTCAGCATGTAGTTTACAAGTTCCTACAAATTTTCAATCCTGGTTTTGAGCATGGCTCATCACTCTGTCTTGAACTCCCTGTGCAGAGTTCCCCCCTCCCCCTCCTGTCCGAGTGACCCCCCGGTATGTGGTACTGGACAATAGTACTGATCTGGTACTGGAGGCAAGGTTCAAAGGGAACTTTTATTTTGGTGTCTGGTTGTACAGTGAAGACGATCCAAGCTTCACTACTGATGGCTCTAGTCTGTTTAACATTGCTACAAGGACCAATGCTGGACAGACCTACACCATCCCTGCTGGGTCAGCCTCTCTTAGAGTGGGGTACTATGGAACACTCCTTTTGCCAACATTTGACGATCGTGTACCACCAACTCCAGATAACACAGTGGTTGTTAGCTCCTTTGGTAAGTGCACTGCAAGCTAACTGTGTTATATGTACGTATTATGTATGCGTATAGTGTTTGCATGTATCTGATAGTAAGTAAGTACTGTACATAGTTGCATGTAAATTCCACCAAGAAGTGTCTCTGAGGTTTAGAGCACAAGGCTCAAGGACGCAAAGCACCCGATTGCTGAGTAGTCTAAATCTTCAGATACATCTCTCATTTGGCATTTGAGGCACAGTCACTTTTGCAGAGTTGTGTGTATACTGAATGTGTGTCCATTCACTTGTGCATCTCCACACAGTGAATGCACTAGTTATAGTGTGCATGGTGTACCGTGAAAATGTGAACACAGGCCACAAGCACAAATTGCATGTACACAGTGATTGATGAGGACCACCATGGGTGCCTGTGGAGTGTCTGTGATATGTGAAGGGAGAAATGCAGTACCAGCTGCAGTTGCAAGGGGTCATCTTGCCAGCATTAGTGCAAGTAGAGAGAAGGATGCAGCAAACAATGCTAATACACAGGCATAGCCTTTATCCATTTCATGTCTTCACAAGTTGCATTTTTAGTTTGTGATGGTAGGTAACTCATTCATGCATGCAGTGGCCTCAACAGGTGCTGGTGTGTCACTGGCATCCTCGTTATGGACAGTGCCAGTGCCTCAGACCATGCGTGTTGCACTTCTTTCATCCACAGTTGCTCCATCTGCCTTAATCAGTGGTCTTAAAATTGCTCAAGTAATGGCTGCTGTTGATGACAATGTCACCTTTATTTGTCTTGCCCGTGGCTTTCCTGAGACAACCCTCAACATCCAACTGTCAGGAGTGACTGCTTCATACACCATTGGGAACCAGACCCTGATGACAGAGGCCACACCCACAACAGCTTTGGAGGTGACCCGCACTGTCACTCTCCACAATGTGACTGTGTTAGACAGTGGAACAGTGGTGACATGTATGGCTAGCAACATGAACAGTAATGGGTCCACTTACACAGACCAAGCAGCAGCTACTCTGCAAGTGCAAGGTGAGGTGAAGTGGTATGTTAGGGAGAGCTTGAGAGAATGTGCACATCAAACACAGGGATATGAGTTATGAACATCACAGAACAGTCACTGACTGTAGCTCACTGCACATGACCAGAGTACTATAGACATAAGAACATGACTATGCACTAGTGTGCACACCTCATAACACCAGTTACTAGTCATGACTACTGAAGACTACTTGTGTATACTTGGGGTTAGGGTTAGGGTACTGTATATACTGCTGCACATGTGCCAGTAATCTTGGTATACAGTCCTAAGTATTTGCTTGTGTCTGCAGTCCTCTTTGTCTGGGCAGTGCCACTGACATGAACAGCCTGACTGTGCACTGCAAGTGGTAATAGCCAGTCATATACATAATGTATTTGGAACCACATATACAATATAACTTGTTAGTGCGATATGTTTTAATCATGCTATGTAAGGGAGACAATCAACCATATCCACTGATGGGTGTATAGCTGGCACCTTCTTTCATTGTGTCTTCTACACTATTCTGCCCTGCCACAGTTCGTGCTGAGATTGATGTCTCCACGTTTCAAGAGCTGTATGTGGTGAACGAAGGCCAGAATGTGACCTTCTCCTGCAGTGCATTTGGTGTTCCTGCTGCAAGCCTCTCCTGGAGAAGGAATGGGCTGGAGCTCAGCCCCTCCTCTGACAGGCGTGTTGTCCTTCTCCCTGAGGTGACCACCCAGGTGGACTACATGGGACCAGTGTACCGGACCACAAGGATGCTGACATATACCAATGTGATGGACAATGACACAAGGAACACACCAGGAGACATGTACCAGTGTGTGGCCGTCAACACTGTGGGGAGTGGTAACGATACGGAAGAGGCTGAAGGCATAGGGTACTTCTCTTTGTTTGTCCAAGGTAGGTGTCATCAGAGATTGTGTATGAGCTATATGGGAAGCACAGTTTGAAGACACATATTGACCAGGTCAAGTTGCTAGATCCTTCCTGCTCTTCTCTCTTTCTGCAGTTGCCCCCACCTTCCTACAGGAGTTGGAGCCAACAACTGTCACTTTCCCTAACAACCTGGTACTGTCCTGCATTGCCACTGCCAGCCCTCGACCAAACATCACCTGGTACAAGGACAATGTTGAGCTGATGATGGGCAGTCAGATATCAGTCACTAGCAGTGAAATAGGTGAACGTGTAGTGGAGAGCACTCTGACTGTGTCCAGTCCGTTCTTGGAGGGAATAGGGAACTACACATGTGTGGCTGAGAATGTAGTGGACACAGCCAACAGAACAGCAGAAGTGGTTGTATTTTGTGAGTCACTACCACTTTTGATGGGAGCACATTATTATGTGTTCACTTTTCTTGTCTGCACTGTACAGTACATACGTACGTACATCCTCATCTGCTCGCTCACACATTTAGCGGGTTCTTTTCATCATGCCTCCTGATCCTTCTCCAACATCATTCTTCAAACCCTCCCCTAAGTGTATCTCCTGTTCCCACTTTCTGCCCCTCTCCCTCCCCTCCATCCCTTTCAGCCCCACCCTTCATTCGAGGTCCTCCAGTGAACCTGACTGTGAACCAGTCAAGTCCAGCCACATTCAGCTGCACTGCACAGGGCAACCCAGTGCCAACAATCTCCTGGACAGGACCCTCAGCCGACTTCACTATAGAGGACACTCCTGGGGCCAACTTCACTGTGTCATCTGTACTGACCATTGACTCAGCAGTGAGGGCATTCCATGAAGGAGTCTACACTTGCAGTGCCAGCAATGGTGTAGGACCATCCCCCAGCAGCAGTGCAACACTCACTGTACAAGGTACTGCAGGAGACACCACACAACACCACACAGATATACTGTAGACCCACCACACCTAGCCCACTGTACTACTTACTACATTTCTATAGAATGTATCTCAACTATCTTCCTACGTATGGTGTAACATACGCTGTACAGTGTTCACCTCACACCACCAGATCACATTACCAATTGCATAGCTCCTAGTACAACTTGTGTTGTTCCTTCCACTCCTCCTCTTCCCTCAGTTCCTCCCACTGTGGAAGCTGTTCAAGAAAGGATTGTAGGTATTGAGATGTTGAGTGTCACCATAGCCTTTGCCATCTTGGATGCCTCCCCAGAGGTGCAAACACAAAACATCCACTGGACTTTTACAGACTTGAAAGGAGGCAACTCCAGCATTTCAACTGACTCTTTGGCAACCAACTTCTCCAACCTCACTGGGCTGTTCAGTGGTGATCGATTGAACCTTACTCTTTCTGGTCTGAACAGTGACTTTGAAGGCACATACTCGATGACAGCTACCAACGAAGCAGGAAGTGATTATTCTGTTATTGCACTTGTCATTGAAGGTCAGTGGCATATGCTGTTTATCAGCTGTTCCATGCAGGTCATCGCCTAGTCATGTTTGCGTTTGTGCCTCTGCATGTGATTCTTGCATACGGTGCACATCATTGCTATGTCTGATGTCCTGCTTTCACAGGACCCCCTAGAATAATCCGACCTCATATCCGCCAACAAGTGGTGAATGGTATGGATGTTAGCTTGGACTGCTATGCACTGGCCGAACCTCTTCACTCACTGACATGGTACTTTATCAATGCCGATGGTATCACCACAACTGTTGGGTCTGTCAATGGCACAGAGAGTATGATAACAGATGGTGCAAAGTACCAAATCACTGATTCTACAAGTCCTGGTGACTATGGCAGGCTGGTTGTCAGAGATGTCCAGTTTGAAGACAGGGGAACATACATGTGTCTTGCTGAGAACAGACATGGTTCAGACACAGCCTCTGCCCCCTTGGCTGTGCAAGGTGAGTGAGTGCAGACAGTGCTGATGTAGTGCAATGTGCTGTGCAGTGTGCTGTACATGGTGTGTTATGTGGTGGGTGCAGTCAGTGATGGTATGCTGCTGATTGCTCCTGCAGTGCCTCCCATGTTCCTGTCAACCTCACCACAAGTGGACATTGTCATCAACAGCACTGACAATGTCACCCTGAGCTGCTCCCTCCAAGGCTACCCCCTCTCCACCTTACAATGGAGAAAGGATGGCACTCCACTATCTCCAGATGACTCCCACATCAGTATCACCACCTTCAGAAGGCAGGACCCAGCAAACACCTACCCTTTCAGCAGTATCCTAAGCACCAACTTTGAGCCCATCCCTCAGGAGGGTCTGGAGTACTTTGAGGCTGTGAGTGAGCTGACACTGGTGCCCCCACTCCTGAAAACAGACACAGCCAACTACACCTGTGAAGTGGGAGCACTATTTGTTCAAAACTTCACTTTGATTTCAGACAACGTCCCTGTCTTCATTTTAGGTGAGTCTCTTTGCTGAAAGTGATTGTGTTTAAATTTGCTTACGTAGTACAAAAAGTCACAGAACATTCACCTCATTCTTCTGCCCATTCCTGCCATACAGTATTGCCATTCGATGCCATCTCTGGTACTGTATTCACATATTAGTAGGAACAATTAACCCATGTTTTCTGGTGACCCCCCTTCCATTCCTCTTCCATGCACAGAGGTGCCTCATGCTCCAGTTACTGTTACTATCACCAACAACACTCAGAGGAGTCAGGTGCTGTCCTGGGTGGTACCATTTGATGGGAACCGCCCTATCATACAGAACATTATCTACTTCACCTCAACTCGTCAGCCCAATCTGACACAGATCCACCCACCTCTGGGAGGAGGGAGAACCCAACGTCAGACAGCTGGAGTCAGCACTGACCCTGTACCGATTGTCACCATGACTGACAACCCAACCACTGTCATTGTGTCAAACCTGATCCCATCTGTGGCCTACAGTTACACTGTGGAGGCTGTCAATGAACTGGGGCGGAGTGACATGTCACAGCCGTCACCCTCAGTGCAGACAGAGGCAGCCGGTGAGACATGAGAAAGAGCTCTTTCCATTTACATACGTAGCTCAGTAGTGTTTATTAGCATTACTATTTTGATATAACAACTGTATAGTTTCTATACATGCATAATTGTTTCTGTCCTGCACAGCTCCAGACTCCCCACCCCGAGGCTGTGTTGCTATGCCATTGTCATCTACTTCCTATGAAGTGGTATGGTCATCACCTGATCCACCAAATGGCATCATTGCCAACTACACCATCATGTACAGACCAGTGGATGCAGTAGCAGACTATGACCCAAGCACATTGGAGGGCAGAACCACAAACTACACTGACGCAAACACCACAATGTACATTGTATTGAACCTTCAGTCAGCTGTACTGTACAGCATTCAACTGGCAGCCACCAATCAGATTGGGATCAGCCCCTTCACTCAGGACCTTGAGTGCACAGTCCTCACAGAGGATGCTGGTGAGTGCATGGTGACTTCTTGGCAGTTTCATTTGCCTCTTGTGTCGAGGAAGACCTTGTGTCAGTGATAGCTCTCTCTTTTCACTATGTGCAGTGCCTGGTGTTCCTCAGCTTGTAAGCGTGATTTCTCCTAGTTCCACCTCTTTGCTGGTGACCTGGGACCACCCCCTGGCCCCTGACCACAATGGTGTCATCACTGGCTACACTGTCATCAGACAGTCAGGCAGTGAGAGAGACACTGCAGAGCTCTTCAGCAATGACACCTCACACCTGCTGACAGGTCTTGTGCCATTCACTGAGTACAACATCACTGTGGCAGGGAACACCAGTGCTGGACAAGGGGAGTTCACCAGGCCTTTCACAATGAGGACTCTCAACAACAGTGAGTGGAGGAGAAATGCTGATAACATTTATTTGTTTAGTGTTTTTGCTGTTTTTGCTAGTGTATGTTTAGTTTGCTTGCCGAGGAGGCTTGTAAATGGCTTACAGTTAGTGTATCATGGTTTTGTATTGTGGGTGCCAGGCAGCATCCCTAGCTACGTAGTTCAATGAATACCTGTTCTACTATTTTCTTTCTCCATTCCATATTCAGCTGCCTCCCCGCCGCTCTGCCCAACACTCTCAAATTCCACAAATAACTCTTTTGTTGTCTCCTGGTACCCTCCTGATGACCCGAGAGGTGTGATCACCAGTTATGAGGTTAGGAGTGAAGACAAGAGAAGGAAGCAGTTCGCATGACTGAAGATGAGCCTCTGTTTCTGCTGAAGCCTTGATCATATAGAGAATGAAGATATCCTAAAAATTAGAAGGGAATTACCGTAGGAATGACCAGCACAAAGTGTATGGGCACTAGAAATATTTGCTCAACCACATCTCGATTCATTGGGGCTCACTCTGTATTCCTAAATCCCTTGTAGCTAGACCCAAACCTGTATGACTGCGACTACGGCTGAGTGAACTCTTGAACAACATGCACATAACGTTATATTATGTACTGTACTGTATATCATTCACAGTATAACAAGCACCAATGATAAGTGAGTGTGGTGATTCTAGGTGAATTGATTGCGTATGTTGGCGGATAATGCTCTCTTTCTTTGCAGATATCCTTGAGTGGTGCAAGACATTATGAACCTACTTTCAGTGACCTCCTCACTGAGTTGCTGAGTGGCCTCACCTGTGCTGCATGCAGCAACCAAATTCCGACGTGTCCAGAATCCTCAGCTCATGTAGACCAGTGCATCATGTGCACTGTACCAGGACTGGCTCCTGCCACCAACTACACTGTCAGTGTGGCAGCTCTGTCTGACGCTGGCACTGGAGCAAGCAGTGAGGAGAGGACTGGACAGACAATGGTCTCCAGTGAGTTAACTCCCTCTGCTGATCTGAGACTGTTTTCCTACTCTCTGTTTCACATACCCTATCAAACACATACATACGTACTTTGGGTACATTGTGGTGTATATCTACATACATAGAAACATTTTGACCACATAATTACATGAGTGTGTGCTGCTAACAGGCACCTGGAGTCAGTACCAAACTGTGCACACTCACAGCTCCCCAACCCCTTGCTTTTAATACAACAACATAGGTTTATGAAAAGAGATGGATGCAGTCTCAAATCAGTGCTTGACTGCAATGTGGGCCACTCCATGCTGAGTAGCCTTCTGATGTCTGTTAATGTGTTCTTCCTCAGCTCCTCCGCCTAATGTGGACTTGCCAAGGGACCCTCCGTCTGGTGTGGGTTTTGGTCTCATGGTTACTGTGCCTGTGGCAAAGTGTGGCCAGCAGAATGGACCTATCAGGTAGCTAGGGGAGGAATAGTAGGCAGCTAGAGGTGGGACTCTGTGGGGCTAGTGCCCTTTGAAGTAACTATAGCATACTGTACATGTGTACTTATGTTCTGTTCAGGAAGTTAAGTCACTTGTTATAGATAGCAATACGTACTATATGTAAATGTGTGTGGTAGCTTGTGCAAAGATAGTGATGCACATATGTATGTGATAATCTGTTCCTGAGGCCTTGCAGGATCTGTAGCATGTCTTGACTCTTGTTCTCCTGCAGCCACTACCAAATTGTTGTTGTGGCCTACAATCCTGGTGTTGACTTTAACTTTACACTGCAACCCAAGGATGTGTTTGGAACAGAGCATTTTGTTCCCTATGGGAAGGTAAGCTAGCTGACCAGCACTTGTGATGAGTGAAGGTATAGACATGTGTTGTAATGTTTCTATAAGTGTACTCAAGTCTGTCATGACATGTATTCCTTTAATTATTGTGGTTTCAGGCCACCCTCCAAGATGAGTTGGTGTACGTGGCTGCTGAATTTGCTACATCAGACTTTCCAGACGACAACACGTTCACCCTGGGATCTGGAGGACCTAATGACAACAACAACTACACCAACCCTATGCTCTCACCAAATACTTCCTACACATACTTTATCATTTGTTTCCTGGACACAACCCCTGAGTCACTAAATGTATGTATACATGCCAGTTTCTTGCATTCTTGTTGTTATTGTTGTTTGTTTGTATGTTTGTTTGTGTGTTTGTTTGTTTGTATAGGATCCAGTAGCTCAGCGTGTGACCAACTATGCACTGGCTGGCTACAGCTCATTTGGAGGTGTTTACGTGACACCTGACAGTGAGTGGTGCACAACGAACTCACTAGATTGCAACCTGTGCATCCAAGTTAGCAGAGATGCCTTGTGGCAAGTTTGGTATGTATGATAATATACATGGCCATTCATGTATACTACATTGCTAGCAACTACGTAATCTGTGCATTTCTCTTGCTTCAGTGTCTACAGTGATCATTCAACTTCACCTGCGACCAGTTTTTCAATGCACTGATTGGGTGGTAAGTGTGGCATATGAGAGATAAACGTAATTATTGTGTGCAGTTATCCATTGGTGAGTACTTACTGCAATGTATGTTTAATAATATGCATATTATACCACAGGGCCGCAACACTGAGACCAAGTTGTCAGACATATCCACTGCTCTCTCAGAGACTTGCAACTGCTACTTATCTGTGCACAGACGAGTCTTTAGCTGTCCGGACATGGCTGACTCTGAGACGGTTGTTTTCCTAGCTGAGCTAAACTACACCTCACTACCTGAAGTGGACGTGCCATCCCTCCTCACCTCCTGGGTTGCCTCTGGCCCTTCCATCACAGTGATCTCTGTTCAGCTGCAGGTGGACGTCACATGCCCTGTGGTGATCGACTCCTTGAAGGCTGAAAGCTGCCCTGAACTGCCTACTGATCCACCTACAGATGTCATTGTAATAGCAGCATCTATAGGTGGCGCTGTCCTTGTTGTTGTGGTAATAATCATTGCTGTCACAATGGCAGCAGTTCTTTGCAGAAAGCAATCAAAGTACAGGTATGTGTCATATAATGTGTCTACCAATACCACATTGGTGTCATTACTATACACTGTTTTAATTGTATCTGCATAATATTATGTACGTATTTGACTGTGTCTTGTGTTCACTGTGCAGGCCCAACCGTCCCCTCCCCAACTCACCAGTGTATGATGAGTACGTGGACATGGGTGGGAGGTCTGGGGGTGTGGTCCTGACCAACTGGACAAAGAACCCCTCATCTATGACTTCAGAGGAGGCAGTCACAAGCTTCTTCTCTGGTGCAGAGTGTGTGTGCGTAGCCAGTGGGTCTGAGGACGTGGTACTAGCAAACCGCTCACATGTGACTGCAGAGGAGGCAGTAACAAGCTTCTCCTCCTTCACAGAAGGGGACAAGGAGAAGGGGCAACACACATATGAGGTGCCTCCCTGTGAAAGTGATGAGGAGGAGCAAGTGGACACCACGTATCGCAACCCAGAGGTCACTACAGATGACATTAACATTTCTGCATAGTGATTGGTGGATTCAGTGTTAATGTGTGCAAGACAAACTTCTTCTCGTGTGCAGTATGCATCGATCTGTGCTGTTTTAACACTACAGAACGTTTTCGAAATCCTTTGTATATAATACCACATTAATATTTTGATATTTTATGATCATTGTGGCCTCAACATACACATTTTTAACCCATCGCTCACGATCGTGCATGCAGGATGTATATGTACAGCTGTGATTATATATACAGTAATTGTATGAATCCATAATGCAAGACATTGATCAATCTGTAGCTAATATAAACATTGCATGTAAATATGTGCATAAGTGCACATACAACCACCATAGCTATGTGCAGAGCAAAGATGGCAGTCTGACTCCAAGTCTAAGATCTCAGCTGCAGAGTGTTTCCAACTGCTAATTGTGCAAGTGTCCAGGACAAAATACACAACATGACAAGACAACTGTATAAAATTTGGTCAGTGTTTTAACGACTTATGCACCAAACTATCCAAAGATTCTGATAGGAAACCACACTAGCCGGTAATTTGAGAATAATTCCAGACGTTTCAGCCCAATCCAGGACCTTCATCAGTGAAATTGACACTTACAAAACCGAGATGACAAACTTAATAGACATAAACGGCGGGAGAATAAAGCGGGAATGAATGTGATGCTAAGGGGTGACATTTGCATAATGCATAAAATAAACTCTGTGCATAAAAATAATAAAATAAAATGGAGTGATGGGTTACTGCTGTGTAACAAAGTTAATGGGGGGAATGTGGGCATGACATGTGAATTAGTGGGTTGTACACTGATGGGAGAGGGCCCTCATCGCGGTTCATTGGGTGCTGCTCTGTCCGGATGTGCCAGGCTCCGTGTACTGTGGTCCACCACTTCTGCATCATCCCACTTGATGGCGTGACCTTCATTGATGGCATGTTCTGCCACTGCTGACTGGGCTGTCTCACCTGACCTTAGGGCCCTCTTGTGCTCCATCAGGCGGTGCTTTAGTGTCCTGCCAGTCTGACCAATGTAGACCTTGGGACAAGTCCCACAGGGGATCCTGTAGACCACACCGGCTCTTTGCTGTGCTGGCGTTGGGTCCTTCACCTTGACCAGTGCCCGGCGCAAGGTATGGTGTGGCCGGGAGCACATCCGGATCCCCAGTGGGTTGAGTATCCTCCGGATGTATTCTGATATGTGGTGGCTGTAGGGGAGGGTCATGGTGGCCTTGGGGGGTCCCTGTCAGGGTTGTAGGGTAGGGGTGCTGAGGGGTGCCAGTTCCTAGCAGCTAGGCTTCCAGGATAACCATTGTTGCGGAGGGCCTGCACGACATGCTCCTTCTCTTTGTCTCTGTCTGGTACACCAGTGCAATTCTTCTCAGCTCGATGGAGCAAAGTGCGTGCCACTGCCACTTTAAGCGCCAGAGGGTGGTGTGACTGGAAGTCCAGATATCTGTCTGTGTGTGTGCTTTTACGGAATACTGTGGTGGTCAGGGAACCATAGTTGTGGTGGATGATCCTTGTGTCAAGGAAGGGTAGAGTGCCATCTGTCTCTTCTTCAACTGTGAACTAGATGAACTCCTCAATGGTGTTCAGATGTGCAAGGAGGCCTTGGACCTGGTCTTGAGGTAGCGCTGTCACTGTGTCATCTACACATCTTTTCCAGAAGGGAAGCTGAAATTGGTACGTAGACAGTGCTCTCTCCTCTACACTTTCCATCACCAGGTTGGCCACTGTCACTGATACCGGGGAGCCCATGGCTGTACCAAACTTTGCTGGAAGAACTCTCCTCTGTAGGCAAGGTAGGTTGCATCCAGGCAAAATTGGAGGAGCCTCACTACCTGCTCTGCTGAGAGTGCTGTCCGTTCTGATAATGCGCTGTCAGCCTCGAGTCTCTCACTGGCCACTTTTATTGCAAGGTCAACAGGGACTTTTGTGAATAGGGACACAACATCAAATGACACCCGTGTCATCTCACTGCTGAGGGTCTGACCTGCAATAATAGAAGCAAATTCAGCTGAGTTTTTCACATGTGAGGTGGATTTGCCGACCAGTGGCAAAAGGATGGATACCAGGTGTTTGGACAGTTCATATGTCGGGGAATTCAGGAAGGATACAATTGGTCGGAGGGGGATCTCCGGCTTATGTATCTTGGGCAATCCGTAGAGAAGGGGTTTTGTAAGTGTCAGTTTCACTGATGAAGGTCCTGGATTGGGCCGAAATGTCTGGAATTATTCTCAAATTATATACCGGCTAGTGTGGTTTCCTATATATCAGCATGCAAGAACCTAGCTACAGAGAAGCTCTTCACATGATGTCCGAAGATTGTGATCTGTTTTGTATAAGCACAAAAGCAGCAGGATTCTAACTTTAATATAGTCTTGAATGTCCAAACCTCTTTCCTCTCCTCAGAAAGGAAGGCCACACAAGACTGCTTATGTTAATCCCCTCAGATACTGTTCTATTACTTAATTCCTTTGGTAGCACAACAACTTCTGACAATATTTAATGCATTACAATATTATTCATAACATTTTCAAAATTGATGCATAAAACAGTGAGCAGTATTAATGCCATCTCTGATGGATATGCATGCATGTTATAGATTTCTCTACAGTGTGAGGATCTACTGTATACAATAAAACCAGAGTTAAACATGCAAAGTAATTTGTCTATATATACGTGCAATTATGGCATACTAATGTGTTTCCAACTGCTGATGCATATATATAATGGCAAACTATCTTTATTATGCCACCTCGACAGTGTGTAGGTCATGCAGTTTGTGTGTTGATCAGGGTCATTCAACCTCCACAGCCCAAAAAGCACACAACAACACAGCTATGCTAAAGCCTTGCATACAGACCATATATACAAAGTTTACCATAGCAATATATAATACATGATATATAGCGTGCATTGTTAAGTATGACATTACATTCTGTTTCTACACTCTATAGAATGGTGCACCGCCGCCGCCTTCGTGGTACTGGTACAGATTCTGTAAGTTTCCTTCTGTTTTCCTCTGATATTGAATTACTTAAGGCATTAATATCTGGAATGACTCTAGGGGTATACAAAGGAGCTTGCTCCGAACTGGTAGCATTTGCACCTCTCTTCCAGTCCTGAAAGTGTAAGAACAGTACATTACATCAGTGTATAATTTACTGAAGAGAACACCTCTAGGGCACTCAGCTACAACTTTTGCAATATGAAACCCAACTGCATTATAAAGCTTGCATAGACATCAAGGGCACAGTGCCTCTTTTGATTAGTTTCAAATGCATGCCACTGCACAAGTGCTTCAAACAACAGCAGTTAATCTGTCAATTGTGTACTTTGGCACAATTGCACTGACTAATGCAAAATTTGAAGAAACCTGAGTGGCTGTGTGCAGTGGACTGTGTGAGTGGAGTTGTTTGCACCAGGGTTCACAACAATCTTAGACGTTTTGGTAGCTTTCAGCTTCCTTCACCAGTAAATGGTACAATAAAGCACTCAAACTGTTTAAATGCATGGTGGCAACAGAAGATAAGATGAAGTATGAATAATGTTACAATAATTGACAGGGGGGGTTAATTCTATTATTGTGTGGCTGTGGTTAACATCAAAGGTAAAGTGTGCATTGTTTCTGACTGCCATATGCTGTATGGCAAGGCACATCATTGTTCTACTAGCAGCTCCTTTGTCATCAGTTCTTGGCGGGTCTGCCTGCCACAGTTATCAAGCAGCTGCACGCAACCAGGGAAATCAATGACCTGGAGAGGATGATTGATTGGGTGAAACTTTTGCTCATCCTCAACCACAAGAAATGGGCTGCCACAGTAGGTTCCCCTACACCCAATCAGATGTCGCCCTCCTTCGGCAGCAGGTTGCCACCTTCGCAAAGCAGACTGCAGCTCTCAACTCAGGCAGGGCTCCCACCAATTCCACTAACAGCTGTTGTTTTCATTGTCACCAGCCTGATCATGTTCAGTGGAACTGCCCTCTGTTCAGAAGGTTTTGTGCTTGTGGTCAACAGGTGACCTAGCAAAAGATTGTCATTCAGTAAACGGGAATGGAATCCTCAGGCGGGGCAGGGGCATCCCCAGCCACAGTAAGTCCCCAACTTACGGTTGTTGCTGCTGGTGACCTTGTATGGTTGTCATGCATGCCCTAGAGCAGGGAAGCTTGATGCTAGGTGGGAGGGGGGATGGAAAATCAAGGTGATCGCGTCAAGCAAATATGAGATTGATCAAAGACAGCAATGTTTCGAAGGTTTTCCATGCCAACAGGCTGAGACTGCGAGTACAGCCAGATCACAGTATTCCCCAAGACCGAGAGTGCAGTTAGCCAATGTGGCAACCACTATCTGCACAGCATGAAAAATATTCCCTTTTGAGGATCTACCACCCAGATGCTATCCTCAATGAGAGTGGAGAACGATTGCTAATGACACAAACATAAAGCAGTCCAGGCGGAGCTTCTTCTGGGAGGGACGAATGTAGTAAGTGGACTTACAACTTTCATGTACCTTGTGTACTGTTGCATGACCTTCTCACATGTTGTGTTGTAACTCTTAATTGTAAATATGTAATGACAAGATCTAGAACCTTCTAGGCCATACATAAAGATATGTATTTGTACTTTATGTTGGCTGGTCCTTGAGTAATAATTGATCTTGATCTGGTGACTGTTGAGCTGCATCTACATCCAGTCTGACCAATGTACTCCTTGGGGCAACCACCACATGGTACACGGTACACAACGCCTGAAAGGGTTGGTTCTCCAATACCAGCTTCACAACAGGGTTGAAAACCTTGCCGACATTTCGACCAGATGCTGTGGTCTTCTTTAGGGCGAAGACCAGAGCACCACCCTGTTGTGAAGCTGGTATTGGAGAACCAACCCTTTCTGATGCCTGAGCCAGCTGAGAAGCCCTCACTTCATACACAACACCTTTCTGCTCTTCTGTGGGTACTGAGTCCTTGGGGTGCACAAGCAAGTGCTGAAAGGTGCTCAGTGGACAAAACATAACTTGGATGTCCAGTAGTATGTGGCTCCATCTAATCACCTCAGAGAGACCATAAATGCATGGCAGGGTGAGGGTGTCTAGGTCTTTGGTCATCCCTTCCTTCTGCCTGCTTGGGCATGAGTGCTTGTGTAAAAGCTGGAGGGGTATCCATTTGCTGCAATGCCTCCACAATCTTTTTCTCTTCTTCCATGCATTCTACACCAAGGATGACGGTGTATTGGCTCTGGTCATCATGCAGAGTTCTCACTACTGCCACCTTGGCACATATATATACAGTGTATTACAACCACATTAAACAGAGAGAGAGATTAACCCTACCTATAGCTACTGTGTACACTGCATGCACTGTTAAACTGATTTTGTGTCCTGTAACAGGCATTCAGTGTACATATATATTACAGTACTTTTTGGGTCAGTTGTCCCAACCGGATATTTGCAATCGGTTATCAGTTATCGGTTATCGACCTGGTGACGTCATTATGGCAGGTGTCATTAAGCCTAGTTCGGCGATTGGAACAAGGAAGACAGATATAAAGCATATTCAGACAATTTAAGGCTAAGAATGGTGTGGACAGTTCTGTTCCAAGATGAAAATGCCTCCACGATAAGTGAACAGACAGCACGGCAGCTAAACAGACTTGTACCAATCTCATGCAACAATATTCTGAAGTCTGCCTTCCAGATCACTGAGAAAACTTTCAAATGTCAACCAGTCCATGATTCCAGTTGCCCGCCTTCACCACGTACCCTGAATCTCCTGCACACCATCTGCCAATAGAATTGGGTATGCTAAAGGTCTGGCCAAAATGACTTCACTAGGTCGATTATAGATAAACGATAAACGATTGCAACCATCTGGTTAGTACAACTGACCCAAAATGTACTGTAACAAACTATTATAATGCTAACTGTATAATCACCAATAATGGAGTTCATTCCCCATTTCTAATTTAGTATTATTGTAAGGTTATTCGTACAGCACCTGATCTGCAGTCATCACATCATCACCTGTCACCATGCATGCACCATGCACAAATTGTTTGAGGGCTTTCTTGTACCATTTACTGGTGAAGATAGGTGAAAGCTACCAAAACATCTAAGACTGTTGAGAACCATGGCTAGTGCAAACAAATCCAAATAATGCAAATTCTCTTTCTTTTTATCTCCCACTAAACTGCATGCTCACTATGCTGCAAGCTACGTATGCTACTAAACATTCAATTCAGATATAAAGTACAGAAAATAGTACATATAGTCAGTCTCCAATGTTCTAATAAACATTTGCAGCAGTGCATACAAAGAAGAGTGGGTGAGAGATGTGCATGCATATATATTAGTTACCCAGGCACACAATTAAACAGCACATATACAGTAAATATACAGCTGTCACGAACATGAACCAACACATGACTCATCTCTGAACATTGTCCTCAGGTTGCCACAGAGTAACCATAGCACCTGAATGGCTTAGGATTATTGGTATATGACATCAAGTGTGGAAAAACTTTTGAAAATGTGCAATGAGTTGATCAACATATTTGCGACGACCATTAATTTTTAAAACCCTGTACAAGCCAAGGTTATATCCTCATGACATCAGAAAGGGTTGGTTCTCTAATACCAGCTTCACAACAGGGTTGAAAACCTTGCCTCATGACATGCACCCATTTCTTGAGAAATGCATACACTCACCTTCTTGTGGTAAGGGTGCATTGCTGCATAGGGGTTCTGGTAGACAACATCCTGGACATAAATTGATTCATTGTGAATTCCAGTCACTGCGACTACACTCAATAACTCATCTCTACCACTAACCTTTGTATACTGGAAATTTGGTTGAGCATAAGCAAAGAGGTCATCTGTCTCTCCTGCAGCTGGCACCATGGGTATGCTTGCTATATTGTCCAGGCTATCCTACACAGCAGAACAGTACAGGTGCTAGAGAATTCATTCACAGAGAGTGCTAGCATTTATTTCCACAGGATGTTAGTATATGTGCACATCTTGGCAAACCCATTGCTGAGATATACTACATGATAACACTGTAATTTTCTCCTCTCTTTCATAGGTACATAGCTGGCAATCAAAGAAACGCACTACATGCATCCTGGGTGTCACTGAGTATTATTATATGATTTAACCAAGTGTTAGCAGAGGCCATAGTGACTTAACACATATTCGTATGTTCAGGACTTACTGTTGGCTGTGAGCCAAAAGGAAGGCTCTCAGTGTCATCGTCCTTTCTCTCTTTTGCCTGAGAGTCAAGCGATCTTGCCTCAGCTGATGAGCCACCACAGGGGAATTGATCTTCAGCTGGTGGTGATTGAGCAATGGGTGCCAAATCACTACTGTGAGCTAGTGAGTAGTTACTATGGAGCTTCCTTCCCGAGGATAGGGTAGAGCTTGCATGTTGCCTGGCAAACATATTTCTGGTGCCATATCCACTACCGTCACTATAGTTGCTCTCAGTGTCTGACACACTGCCACTGTGTGAAGAGTAACCTTTCATTCTGCTTTGGTACCTTTGACGCTGCCTTGGTTTATGTGCAATTTTGCCATCAAACGTTGCATGACTTCTTTCACCATAAATTGCTAATGAGTCAATGCGGTGGGATATGATTTCTGTTACAGCATCACTGAGGGTTCTGTGGAAGCTGTGGATGCCAAGCTGATTTGCATGATACCTTATCAGCTGCTGGGATTCATGTACACCCATCTGGTAACTCTTCATTGCCTGACAGATGCCGGATAGATAGTAGATATGCATATATACAACTGTGATATAATTATATGTAACATGTTCAATTAAACATGAGTGACACTGCAGTTACACACATTGTGTGGTATGTATGAATACATTACAAGATACAACATGCACATGACACTTTTTACAAACTGCGCCAGCAGTGAGTGTGAGTGAGCAAAAATACTGATAACACTGAATTTTCTGCATGTTCTAAATCACCTTAATTATTCAATTCTGTATAGGTTTTTGGTATGATATTAGAGAAGTTTAGCATAGCATAAAACAATACAATTTACGATACGTTATTGCAAAATACGTTATAACACTTCCGTATTTTACGATAGAACCAAATTTTATCGTTGCTTTTAACAGTATAAACTTCACCATCTTTTCAGTGTCTGCGAGTGTCCTAAGCACTTCTACAGCGTCTGTGTGCATGCCCCTACTCAGCCAGCGAGCGACGCACAGCGTAGTTACCAGTAAGCAAGTATCCAGCTTTGTCAGCACGAGCATGCCTTCAACCATGCCATCTGCTTCTTCTGCGGAGGTTCCTCTACCTTATACGGTTAGCACTCCAGCCGGTCTAGCTGTTTCTTACCCTCGATTGCGAATGGGCGACGTCTTAATCCTGCATGCTTATCGTCTTCCTGCTTTGTTATTTATCAGGCAGCACAGTAGTGCTGTCTATATTACTAGTGTATAAAAATTCCTTTAGAATTAAAAGGGATTGAGGAATTGCCAGCAGAAAAAGCATAGAAACAAGCAACAGTAACTCAACACCATGATGAACCACATTGCCATGAAGTTTGCCATGCATTCCTAATTTCCTTGTAGAGCTACATACATGGTCCCAAATGTCTAGCTAGCTAGTCCCATGTAGCTACAAGAAAATTAGAAATGCATAGCAAACTTCACAGCAATGTGGTTCATCATGGTGTTGAGTTACTGTTGCTTGTTTCTATGCTTTTTCTGCAGGCCATTGTCAATACAATTTCTCAAATGCAAATTGCAGCTAATTCTATCACGAACTACACAAGGTTAAACTAGCTAAATCGTGCATTTTAGCTCATGCTCCATAAAAGGTGCAGAAACTAGACATTTTTTACAGTGATTTCACAATTTCTAGCCTGATTGACATTAGCGCATTGCACTCAATCACTTGAGTAAACTATTGGAATGATAGGCTCACACGTGCTTCGATCTACATGTGCACAGATCGAAGCACAAGTGACCCTATCGTTCCAATATTTTACTCACGTGATTGAGTGCAATGCACAAATGTCAATCGGGACTAGAAATAGCGAAACCACTGTACAAAAAATAATAGTAAGGATGTAGGGATGACATAAAAAGACAGAAACAAGTAAAGCTGTTACACAGTGGAACTGTCACAGAAATTTTGGTCTGGCGAAAAAATGGTCCGCTGGACTAATATTCCAGGAACAAGAATTTTGAGTTAACAAATTCGAGGGGCGCCCCGCCTGATCTCGAGCTACTTGCTAACAACTTCTCTGTGTACAGTATGATCAATAGTTGGGGATGCAACACTGCTGATAGCCTGAAGATGCATCACAATGCCATAGACTGTTCCCAGACCAGCAAGTCTTCCAGTGAAAGCACCCCTACCAAACTGTTAAAATGCTTTGCTGACACTTTTTGATCTACATAACATTCTGAATGAGGATGTACATGTTGCGTACTTTGTGCCTGGAGGGGGAGTGTGCTGGCTGAAAAAAGGCTATTCTAAGTGGCAATACCATGACTCAATTGTCTCTCATAAGCCAATGAGTCGTTCAACCTCTGCTGCATTTGGGGCTGTACCTGTAGGTAAGCTTTCCACTACAACAATATTACTTAAGTGTGTTCTTTGGATACACGGAAAAATAGGAAGAAAGATGATTTCGAGCCTAACAAACAGAGAGTGTCGAACGCGGCCATTTACAATGTCCGTCCGTGATAGTTGGAGCTGCATCTTGCAGAAGAGTCTTTCATTCTATTAACACGTGTTCAATAACACTTTTCGTTTGATTGAGAGACAGCGAAATGCCATTAGAAATGGTTTTAAGCTTTGCAAAGAAAGACATGAGCGCCGCCATTTGCAATGACAGAAATATACTTGATAGCAGAGTGGCCCGCCTCCGGCGAGCTACGGCACCCGGCGCCTGTCTCCCGATGCCTTCAGCAACCATGTTACTGCTACAGCTCAAAAATGAACAGGCTCTACCCAAAAGCCAGTCACTAAAGCCTAGAACATATCCTATCAGAAATGATGCTAGACACAACCTGATCTGAAGCTGCTCTGGCTTCATGCATAGCAGTCTTGTGTGGCCAGGCCTTTTCCTCTGCTTCCGCTATTGCACAACCCCTCCCCAGGAGCGTTGCACAATAGCAGGAGCAGAGGAAAGGGTCTGACCATGCGAGACTACATATACATAGCTGTGTACCCAAGACAGAGGATGGGTTACATACAAGTTAATGTTTTAGACCTAACCTGATCCTTCCCCCTTGTTGAAGGGTTCCTGCTATGCTATTTGTCAGATACTTCTTGTAGAGAAAACCCGTGTAAACCCAGTTTCTATTTATACAACCATATCTGGCAGTAGACAAGCACTATATCTACTGCTACATGCAACCATGCCAGTGTACTCACTGTGTTTGAAGCTGCTGAGACCATAACATGTCTGACTTGAGAGCAATCAGTAAAAGGGGAGTCAGAAAGGACATGCTCCAATCTCGACACCTCAGACTTCACTGTTTCTTCATCCTGATAAATGTCCACTAATAGAATAACTCCACTTAGACATTTGTCAGCAAAAGAGTTCTGAAGAATCTGTACGTATAAATGCATTCATCCAAGTGCATGTATATCTATGGGAGATTAGTTGTATGTTAACCTAGCATGTTGTACTAATACACAATCATGTTCACAAGTACATAGCTGTTTGTGTTGTGCTTTTAGTGACAATTAACAACTGACAATGCAGTTTGCCACTTGCCATGTCACAAGGTAATTCAGTGTAAACACAATGCTACAGAAACAATCCACTCACCTCTTGTAGCAAGCAGCTAGTGAATTCATTTGAATCTAAGAACAGCAGACATGCAGTTACAGTACACTTGTTGCATGATAAAGCCATACATTAAAGAGTATGAAGTGCACAATATCTAGTCACACCTAACTTACACAGACGTGCAATTTGCAATTGCCTTCTAAGAATCCCCTCTAGACATAACACAGCCCTTGCATAAAGTTGGATTTAACTTGATTGATACAGGCCTACAGGGCAGTACTCTACTTCAGTCCTTCCCAGCATCAAGACAGTTCATTCACATCTGGTTGCAGTGCACATGATATGGTACACTCTGTATCACACATCATACTGAGCACAGCGCCTCCATGCAAATTTAAAGTAAGGAGAAAGTCCTTCATTACATTTGCTGAACACTTCGGTGCTTCATTCTGCTTGGGACAGAATAGCCC
Organism: Ianthella basta; assembly: GCA_964019415.1. Lineage (NCBI taxonomy): Eukaryota > Metazoa > Porifera > Demospongiae > Verongiida > Ianthellidae > Ianthella > Ianthella basta. The sequence continues at coordinate 3,900,653 of OZ025885.1, read as the reverse complement.
TTGGTTCGGAATGACAACACTGACAGCGAAGAAATCAGCACTTCAAATATCCTTCAATTGCAACAAGCCAGTTAGAACATGGCCACTAAGGCAGTTGGCTCAATCATAGCCCCTGTGGTCAAGTTACAACTATTACATACAAGCAGGTCAGTGTTCTATGCACAGAGGCTAATTATGAATGTTTTAGCTTCCAGTTTAAGAGTCCAAACACACAAGGTGTATTACACGGTACAGATGAAAAAATCATCCCACCACAGCTAGTTTTTTTTAAACTTATGCAGTAATTGGACACATAGTGCAAGATAAAAGAATCCATGCTAAGGTACTTAACCATCAATGAACACTACATGACAGCATAATGATAATACAAAGAGCCTAATGCAGTAACAATGACTACAATTGTACAAATAGATATGTTAATTAATTGTAATTGTAATTGTCAAGTGGATTGCAATGTTCAAAGATGCCAAGCACAGAGGCGGCATTTCCTCTCTGCACAGCAACCGAAATCTGTTGAATTATGTAGGATCTGGAGAGTGGATCTCCCGACACCCAGATAATCCATCTGCAAAGCTCAGTCATAAACTCTTGGGTCCCTGGGTCAAACACGCCTGAGGTCTCAATTGCGAGTGGAGCCACATGGTGGGTCTTGGCCAGCTCTTCGTACTTGTGCTCTTCTTCTCCTCAGCTGATGTGGCCACTGTCCCCGCCTCCCTCATTGCCAACGCCACATGGGACACCACATAGGTATACGGACAGGTAACTTCCCAGACTAGAGTTCGGCCCGACTACCAGGGAGTGATGGTGACTCCATCAGGACATTTACTATCCGACCGACAGAGACCCACAGGTTCCAGCGCAGATGAAATCTGTGCTCTAGAGAGGGACATCTTAACAATGGTGTTGATTGCTCTATGCCATGGGAGACGTCCTGCACTCATTCTGTAGCATAGGCCATGTGTGGCAAATTCATCCACGTGGCCTCCACATGAATGAAGACAACAGAGGGCTACCCGAAGAAGGAAAGCAACTGTCAGTCATAGGCGTAGCACCCGGTCCGGCCGGTCCGGCCACAGCTGGGCCACTTTTTGCTCAAGAAACAGATTATCAAAGCTGGCCAATTTGCACACACTTCCAGATTTGGGGGGAGGGGGGTCTAACCATAAACCAATAAGTAGCTTTGGTAAACTTACTTGATTATTTAAAGGCTTCAACTAAAAGGGCAACGCTTCAGCAATGCATCGCTTCAATAGGCTGCCATGCGCGCTAATCGATGCGGCGGCCATTGTTGCATTACATTTTATGACGTTATTTGACCTCTAAAATGGTCGTCGTCATCGATATAACAGTAAGGGTGAATATTTTTCGCTCGCTACGCTCGCGATAGCACTTCCCACTATTCCACTTATCAAATTTGCTCCAGCCCTGCACACTTCCTGTATCACATAGATAGGGCTGTGCTGTGCCATCTCCTTGGGGAGCAAAGACACCATTCGGAATCAATGATATTTTCTATAATAGATTGATAATAGGTTACTAAAAATATTGGTGACTGGCCGGACCACTGAAAAGCATGGTGCTATGCCACTGCAACAGCAATGCATACAACCTCGCCATCAAGGCGAAGCCCTGAAGATGAAAGAGGGAGGGCATTCCACCAGGCTCTGGACTCCTTAGACTGAACAGCTAGTAGTCTAGATAGATAGATAGATAGATAGATAGATCTTTACACAGGAAAGCCCCATCAGCCTAATTGGCTGGTCTACCTGGGGGTCCTGCAAGACATACAGTTACAAGTGACACATAAAAAATGGATGCACATGTGCAGATTGTCATGATGAATAACTAGTGAATGAATGAATGATTGAGATTGTCATAAGTGTCAGAATGCTTGCGAATAACCACATTAGAATAATTGTTCTCCTAGCCATCGTTTTGTAGCTTTCTTAAAAACAGTAGCAGGGTGAATATTCCTGATGTTCTCTGGAAGGGAGTTCCAATCTTGGGATCCCCTAAAAGTAAATGATCTTCTGAATAGCTCTGTGTTCACACGAAAGAGGTGCAGCTTCTTGAATCCTCTCGTCATCCTACACCCAACTGTTTCGTTGCTCACCAGCATGTCTTTCATGTACTCTGGACATTTCTTGTGGACACATCTGTGTACCAGAGCCAGCCTGGATAGTCTCCTTCTCTCAGTCAATGGGGTCCACCCGAGGGCTGTTCTCAGTTCAGCACTGGGTGTTCGTGGTGGTTTGGATAGAATCAAGCGCATCCCATAGTTCTGTATCCGTTCTACCTTCTGTTGTAGTTCTTTTGTGCACTCTTGCCAGACTACCGAGCAGTAGTCTAAGTGTGGAAGCACCAGGGCATTGTAAACCTTCCTTTTTGTTTCTGTTGGTAGCACATCCCTTAACTTCCGCAGCTTAGCCAATCCACAAAAGCACTTCCTCCTTAGTGACTCAATATGCTCTCTCCATGTTAATCCATCATCGATACTCACACCTAAGCACTTCACTATACGACTTCTTGATAGCTGTTCACCATTCAGTGTTACATTCACATCTTCTAACTCCTGTGCCCTACCTTTCCTTCCCAACAAAAGCAACTGTGTTTTTTTCACATTCAATTTTAGCTTATTCTCATCCACCCACTGACATACACTGTTCAAGTCCTTCTCCAGCACAGCCTCCAACTCGCTAGCACTGTTTGCAGCATGAAACATGGTTGTGTCGTCTGCATACTGCTTCACATTGCATTGACTGACTGCTTTGGGTAAATTGTTGACATACATTGTAAACAAGAGTGGCCCCAGGATAGACCCCTGTGGCACACCTTTGTGGATGTTGGTCCAACTTGACTTCTCATCACCCACACAGACCCTCTGGCGTCTCCCGGTCAGGTAATCCTGGAACCACTTCCATTCCATTCCTCTTACCCCATAGCTGTACATCTTCCTTAGAAGAATGGAGTGGTTCACCATGTCAAAAGCCTTGCTAAGGTCCACCATAGCAACTCCGACCAACTCATTCTCATCTAATGCTTTCCTCCAGTTGTCCACCATGCTAACTAGCACATCTTGAGTTGTGTGTTGCGGCCTAAAACCTGACTGTACAGGGTGCAAGATGGAATAATGCTGTAGATAGTCATACAGCTGTTGGTGAAGAAGCCTCTCAAACACTTTACTCACAACAGGGAATACTGACACTGGTCTGAAGTTGCTAATGTCCACATTACTTCCCCCCTTTTTGCACAGGAGTTACATTTGCTGACTTCCATTCTTGAGGAATTTGTCCACTCTCGAGGCTGTGGTTGAACAATGATGCAAGGCTTGCACTGATGCCAGGAGCTGCAATCCGAAGCAATTTTGCACTTATTGCATCCACTCCCACAGCCTTATTCACATCCAATCCTCTTAGCAACTTCAGTACTTCTTCTTCTTCCACCCTTGTGAAGCTGAACTCATGATCACACACTGGGAATCCCTTTACCACCTTGTCAACACCTTCATCCAGCGCTCCAACCAGAGTGGAGAAGTACTCACTGAATTCCTCTACAATGCTCTTCTGGTCTGTCAATGTGCCCCCTGCGGTCTTAACTTCAGTGACATGTCTCCGACCACTTCCTAATAGCCTACTTATTTCCTTCCATGCCTTTCTGGGATTTGTCTTCGCTTCCTTGCTAACCCTTTCAAAAAACTGTAGTTTTGCCTTCCTCATTTCTGTGGTTACTGTGTTCCTCAAGTTCCTGTAGTGCTCCCAGTCTTCTGCCTGTTTTGTCTTCTTTGCTTTTTTACACAGGCGGATTCGTTCTTTCATTAACATTCGTATCCTTGGGCTGATCCATGGCAAAGTTTTCCTTCTAACTCTACATCTCTTCAGAGGGACATGGGAGTCCAGCACCTCAGTAAACAACTTCTTCCAAAACTCCCATTGACTGTCCATATCATCCAAGGTTTCCATCACTGACCATGGTGCCACCTTCAAGTCAGCAACCAACTTTTCAACATCACAGTTACCCAGAACCCTAACCTCACGCAAACACTGCTTCACTTCCTCCACTTTTCCGTTCAGGATTCCATATATCATGTCATGGTCACTCAGCCCAAGCTCCTTACGTCCAGAGTAAACTATTTCATCAGAATTTGTACAGAATAGCAAGTCAATCAAAGTCTTAGATGTTTGGGTCACCCTAGTGGGACCATGTATCATTTGTTCCATTCCATACTCGGACATCACCATGCCAAGCTTAGAAGTATGGCTGTCAGGATTTAACATGTTGCAATTGAAGTCTCCCATCATCACTACTGTCATCTGCTCCTGTACCACCTTTTCCAGCATCACCACCAAACTTTCCATCCATGTATCTCGCGTCCCTGGGGGTCTGTATACATTTCCAATCAAGACATGTCTCCTCCTCATCTTCACTTGAATCCATACCGCTTCAATCTCATCATTCTCTAGGTCATGCCTTCTCATGCCTTTCACGTCATCAGATACATACACAATCACACCACCACCCCTTCCATCTCTATCTCTCCTGTAAGACCTGAAGCCAGCAATCTCTAGCTCTCCATTTGTGACGCCTTCATCAAGCCATTTCACTTATGCCGAACACCATGTTCGTTCTAGTTTGGTTTCCCAGCAGGAATTTTATCTGATCAAACTTTGAAGCTAGGCTTCTGACATTTAAGTGACTCACTAGTAAACCCTGCTTACATTCCCATATGCTGTGTAATGGCTCACCACCTTCAACTGCTTCTCCACAGTCATCATCACTGCTCACTGTAGCTTCTGTGGCTGAAACATCAAGATGACTGTTGTTGTCGGTAGAAGGATGCTCATCAGTACAGCACTGGTTCAAGTCTGGGAATGGTAGGTTAGCCAGGACACATGTTGGACACAGCCATTCCAAGTCACACTCTGAGCTGAGTTTCGCGTACTCTTCATTTCCTACCCGGGCGCAGCTGGCGTGGGTCCACAGGTCGCAGGCATCGCAGCACACACCCCGTTGGTTCGTCCTCACCGGTTTCTGGCAGACAGTGCACGGAAACCTTATTGGTCCTGGGTTAATCTCCACATCTCCCGCAATCAGGAGAAGCCAGTAGGTGCAGGGAATGGTAGCTGAGTAAGAGCGCGAGCGCCGAAGGTGGGGACGGAGGTGCGAACTTCTTCTCCAGGCGCAGATAGCTGAAGACTTTCCGTTGGACATCAGTCGGCGTGGAGCAAAGAGCAGATCACTGTTGGCGTCGCTGGGTGTACGAATGGAGGCAGACATCCTACAAATCGTCAGGAAAATCCATAGACACGCGATGAGGAATCGCCAGCGTGTCGCCATTTTGGAGGATCGAGTAATGAGGCCCGTAGCAGAGTTCAGCAGAGCTTGTTGTGTTGCTTCAATGTGTGGTTTATCCCATGCTCTCTGGTGCTGTTTCATCGGTGTGGGGGATGGGGGTGGTTGCTGGTATCCCTGCTCCACTCACTGCAAACCTCCAGAATGTAGGGGAAAGTGGTGTCCTTCAGCCTATTTGGGAGGATCTGGATCAAGATGCCCTTGCACTCAGCAGCAGATGCCAAAATACAGATGAGGCAAGCTAGGTGGACCTATGGATTCCCAAACCTCCTTCACCAACTGGAAGGGTGGCTTGGAACCAGGTTGAGGGAGCATCCAGATTAATGTTCAAGATGTCGGCAAGGACCAGACGCAGCTCCCGGTCGAATGTACTGGTGAATGCACTGGTACAATGCAATATGGGGCAATTCTGAGGATATACAGGATCTTAGGAATAGGGAAGATTGTCTGAGCAACAGAAGAGCATCCTGCTTGTGAAAGTGGTGAAGCCTGGAACCCACAGTCTTTAGGGCATGTAACTAACTTGTAACTTAAGGACATCCACAAGTACACCTGGGAAAACAAAGGAAGGGGGCTCAGATCCATCATTGACTATTTCATAGTCAAGAAAGCCCTGAGGCCCGGAGTAGCAGATGTCAAAGTGATAAGGGGAGCAGAGCCAGACAGTGACCATTACCTAGTACTAATGAAGGTGTGCCTGAAACCAAAGAAGCCAAGGAAGGAGACAGGTTTGACTAAGGAGAAGCTGAGGGTGAACAAGTTAGCAGACAGTGTCACAAGGAGGAGATTCCAGGTTGAGCTTAGTAGTAGATTTAGACAGAGGAAATGTGTGGGTGGAGATGGTGTGGAGAGGGTGTGGCAGGAGTTTAGAGACTCAATCACAGAAGCAACAGAAAAGGTAGTGGGTAGAAGTAAGAAAAGAATAAAAAAAGGCAACTAGCTGGTGGAGTGAGGAGGTGAAACAGGCAGTACGAAAGAAGAAAGACATGTACAAAAAGGCTTTAGGAGAAAGGTCAGACAGAGCTTGGGAAGATTATAAGGTGGCAAAGAAGGAGGCAAAACGTGTGGTAAGGGAGGCGAAGGAAGCAGACTGGGTAAGATGTGGAAAGCAGCTGCAAAAGAACTTTCTCGAAAATCGCAGGGTATTTTGGAGGAAAGTGAAAGAAAAGGAGAGTACAAGTAGACTGAAAGCCGGAATTGAGGGAAAGGATGGCAAGTTGCTGACAGACACTGTTGAGGTGAAGAAGAGGTGGATGGAGCATTTTAGTGAGTTGTTAGAAGGTGATGGGGGAGAGGTAGATATGGTGCTGGAAGAAAGGGAGATTGAGGAAGGACTATCGGAGGAGATTACAGAAGAGGAGATTAGGAGAGCTATAGCAAGACTGAAGAGGGGCAAAGCTGCTGGAGTGTGTGGTATACAGGGAGAAATGTTGAAGGCCGGAGGAGACACAGTGGTGAGATGGTTGCACATAATCTTCAATATAGTGTGGGAAAAAGGAAAAGCTCCTGAGGAATGGCAGAAGGCAGTGATAGTTGCAATACATAAGAAAGGAAGCAAGAAGTTGTGCAAGAATTATAGAGGGATCAGTCTGCTCAGTATCCCAGGCAAAATCTTTGCGAAGATTCTGGATGCCAGAATACGCCAGGTGACAGAAGGTCAGGTGATGGAAGAGCAAGCAGGTTTTAGAGTGGGAAGAGGGTGTAGAGACCAGATCTTTGTTATGAGAGAGAAGACTATTGAGAAGGATGGTAAAATGTATGCTGCATTTATTGACCTGGAAAAGGCTTATGACAAAGTCTGGAGAGAAGATATGTGGAGGACTTTAGCTACATATGGAGTGTCAGGCAGACTTTTGAGAGCTGTAAAAGCCCTGTATGAAAACAGCAAGGCCAGGGTGAGAGTGGAAGATGAACTGACGGAGTGTTTTGAGGTGCGGCAGGGAGTGAGGCAAGGATGTCCCCTATCCCCATGGCTTTTTAATGTCTTCTTGGACATGGTGGCCCGAGAAGCAAGGGCTCAGTTTAATGGAGGAGTCAGACTGGACAAGTGTACAATGCAACTACTAATGTTCGCAGATGATACAGTCCTCCTTGCTGAGACAGAAGAAGACCTGCAACACAATGTTAGAGAGTTCAGTAAAGCGGTGAAGCGGCATAGATTGGCAATGAACACGGAAAAGACAACAACAATGGTTTTCAGTAGGAAGCAGGTGGATTGTAGTGTGGAGGTAGATGGCCGGAAACTGGAGAATGTAGGGAAGCAGACATATCTGGGAGTGATTCTGAATGAGGATGGGAGAATGGAATGTGAGTTGGAGAAGAGAATTGGTGCAGCTTTAAGTGCAGCGGGGGCAGTCAGAAGCCAAGTGTTTGAGAGCAGAGAATTGAGTAGAAGTGCAAAGATGCTGGTGTACAAGGCAATGATAGAGCCAACATTGACGTATGGTGCAGAATCTTGGGTGTTAAAGGAGAGGGAGAAACAAAGAGTTCAGGCAGCTGAGATGAGAGTGCTAAGGAAGATAGCAGGAGTGAAGAGAATAGATCACGTAAGAAATGACGACATTAGAACACAGTTAGGGGAGGAAGGAATTGTGGAGCAGGTACGCAGAAGGAGAGAAGTCTGGAAGAAACAGGTAGAAGAACAAGTTGGATCTATAACAGAGATGGTAATGAGTGGAGTTGTACCAGGGAAAAGACCCAGAGGGAGGCCAAGAAAGCAATGGAGCGATGCTTACTGATTGATGCCATGATGTAGACATTCCAGTATTAGTAATCTTTAGAATACTCTATAGTATCTAACCTATGACAATATAATTATACTAAAAGCTCAATTTTCATTTGTATGTATGAACGACCCCCATGTGTTTCGGGGATTGTGTTCTAATGATGATGATGATGATGATGATGAACCAACTTGTGATTGCTGAATTGACGGAAGTGTAAGCTGACCAATGGGGGAACAAAGACAAAATGCATCCTCTGGGCTCACTTTACACATGTCAGGTGCCAATCACCAGTATGGCTCAGCTAGTTGTCGCATAAAATTCTTAGAGCTTACGGTCTACAAGACTATAATGTACGTATGTAGTTGCGAGGTACTACTGTATGCAATTAGATGCAATAAGTGCAATATAAAGTCAATGACTGTCACAACAGAATGTTTCGCCATGGAGGCCTTCTTCAGCTGTCAGACTGAAGTGCTACAGAGAGGTTACTGCTTAAAGATATTTGCTCACCTGTACATTTGTAGCCTATCAAATGTGCATCCACTTTCCCGTACAGCATAATCTCTTTTTCCAGTGTCACATAGCTATAAGGAGTGCCTGAATGTGTCTGTGTTGAGCTGTTAAAGAAGCAACCTGGGATGGTTAGGTCCAAAGACGTGCACACTGAATAATTAAATTTAATTTGTATTATAATTGCAATGAAGAGGAAGTTTACAATTAAGTTGTTTCATATGAGCAAAGGGTACTATGTAACAGAAAGAGAATATTGTCGTAAGCAACTACACTAAAAATGACAGAGGCAGATGAGGCTTCAAAGGGACTGTGTCCATGCATTTGGACAGAGACCCAGAGAACATTGCTTAGCCTACTACGTTTGTGCACATTACCATAAGTTTATAATGGCATCATTCAACTGCACTGCAGACAGATATCGATGGGTATTCTACTATTAATATACTATGCATTCTAAAATACTGTGTGATTTTACTTGTATTCATGGATGTTTAGTCTGGATACATTTCTGCAGTTAACATCTCCATTGAATTCTGCAGTGTAAGGCTCCAGCAAATACGGAGTACAGAATTTGTCACCAATCACCAGTATGGCACATGAGTCCCTGCAGACTGGAGTGATGTCATGTACATAACAGTAATGTATGCAAACTGAAGGTGTCATATGCAGTGTGTGTCATTGTGGGTGTACATGTATGACATTGTATGTGTGAATGGATGTTTGGGCGTGTAACTGTATTTGTCTATATATAGTGTGTGTTTCACTACGTATACAGAGTACCTCGATGAATCTCTGGCTCTGAATGAAATCTTGGGGCAGTGGGGAAAGTAAGGTCAGGCGAATGACCACTGACGAGAGACTGTGATCGAGAATGGCTGAAGCCGGTTAATTTCCCGGATTCAAATCCAGCTGAGGCGGCGTTCCGTAAATACTTCGCAACGTCGCCGTTGCTTGAGGAGCCACCGAGCTCCACGGTCTCCTCTAGAGCACCAACGAACAACTCGAAAGGACACTCATCGTTGACTCTCCCAGCGTTAAGAATATTCCTCAGGCACATTTCGGCTGCCCTCGTCTTGTGGCCATTCTCATACTCAGTTTCCAACCTCTGATATTGGTCCTCACTGATAATATATTTGCCGAAGAGGCAAACTCTCAGTAGTGGCTCCAAGTCAAGTTGGCACAACAACTTGTAACCCTCCCGGCGGAGGATGTTCTTCTTCCAAGCCTCCATAACAAGGCAACCTATCAGGACAAACTCTTATCAGTATGCACTTATGCAAGCTAGCGCATGTGCGCATAATAATTTACAGCATACCAAGCACAACAAACACCAGTCTACCGAGCTGCCTGATCAGCTAACGTGCGAGGACGGAGAGTGATCTAGTGCATGGTCCAACAACAAATTAAAATGTGCGCGTGATTTGAGTTTTCTGCAAAGTTTTCTTCACAGACCACGAACCATTATTGATCTTAATAGTGCGGCAGCTGAGCTAGTAACTGCTGGCACCAGCATTGGTCCTATCGATTGAAGCAATCACACATGTAGCAATATAAATACATTTTTGATGTCACAGCATGTTCATGTATATCTTTTGTTTCAATAGCTATTTGTATCCTTAATCCTTAATCCTTAATCCTTATCCTTAATCTTATCTTATATTTAATCTTTTCCAGTCTGTGCGTTCGTTCGTTCGTTCGTTTGCTTGTGCGTGCGTGGCATTAATAAAACGGGCATTTGATTTGGACGAACGCAATGACGTAACTGCAAACATGGCCGCTCTGGCAGTGTGCATGTGCCTCGCAGCCAGCCGTCTCTTAGACACTCCGCGCTCCTCAGGTTGGGTAACCCAGGCGCGACGCACACTTGCGCAAAAGTTTACTGTTATTGTTTGGTGCGAGGGAGCTGCTCTGGCTATCGGTACGTGGATATTTAGGGGCTGCCGCAGGCAGCCCATATATTGTTTTCAAATTGACGTTTTCATATGGCTTCATGTTACGGATATATATATATATATATATATATAATACGCCAACCTACGGTTGTACGTCAATGCTTACATTTATATTGAATGTATTGGACGAAGTATTGGGTATAGGGAATTTATATTGTCGGCCATTTTATTCGGCCGGAAGTGGACCGTGTGCGAGGCCAAGGGACTTTGAAAACCGGCTTCCAAACGACGTTTTAGCGAACTTTGGACGTTCTCTTCCGCCTCTGATCCTGGAACAGACTCCTACAGCACTTCTGGTCGACGGGCAAAGACACAGCTTCGAGACAGCGCCCAACAGGTCATCGACTTCGCCCCGCGCCTTCTTCGATAATGGCCGCGCCCGCCTCGGAGGACTTCACTCCGCCGCCTGGAACACATGACAGGAGTAACGTAGAAACTGGTGAACGCCGTGATATGTACACGCTAACGTTCTTCAACCGTTTCTAGCGTTGAAAAGCTTAACTCGCACGGTTGCCCTTCTAAATGCTCTTCAGAACCTGGCCCACGCGTACTGCGCTGTAGCAAACGTACGTAGCTTTTGCCACCACAGACCACTAGCTACTCTGGCGACTGTGGGTTCCTTGGTACATTATGTTTCTGTAATTACTCACTGTAAATGCACGTGCTATAAGCAGTCATGTGTCTGTCTGCTGGACATTTCTCTGTGCATGTGTTGTGCGTTTGTGTGTGTGTGTGTGTGTGGTGTGTGTGTGTGGTGTGTGTGTGTGTGTGTGTGTGTGTGTGTGTGTGTGTATGTGGTGTGTGTGTGTGTGTGTGTGTGTGTGTGTGTGTGTGTGTGTGTGTGTGTGTGTGTGTGTATGTGGTGTGTGTGTGTGTGTGTGTGTGTGTATGTGGTGTGTGTGTGTGTGTGTGTGTGTGTGTGTATGTGGTGTGTGTGTGGTGTGTGTGTGCATGTGGTGTGTGTGGTGTGTGTGTGCGTGTGGTGTGTGTGGTGTGTGTGTGTGTGTGTGTGCATGTGTATGTGTGCGTGTGTGTGTGTGTGTGTGTGTCTCATGTGTCTGGTGATAGTGGTGTGTGTGTGTGTGTGTCTCATGTGTCTGGTGATAGTGGTGTGTGTGTGTGTGTGTGTGTGCTGAAGTTACTGAGGTATTGTGACGCGATGTCATGTTTACCTATTGTGAGTGACAGAGCAGCGACCGAAGGGAGCAAGTATTTCGAGTTGGGGCGGCAGCCCCACGAGTTTTTAACTCGAAATACTTGTTTTGTTTCGCTATTTGGGTACTTTAGCTGTCAGCGTTCTGGGCTGCAGAAAGCCCTTTCTCTATGGCAAAGTAAGCTATTGGGCAGAAAGCTTGCTTGGCTTGGGAACTGCCTTATATAATTATTCGCTAAAGAAAGACATGACCAAGCAATTCTTTTAACGTGGTGTAAGTGTAGCTTTTTTGTTGAAAAACGTCATAATCATGACTGCAACATACACCATGCATACACATATACATAGGGCATGAGAAAACTCGGACACAGGCGTATACCCAGACCAGCATTCAGCTGGGAAGGGATGCCTGGCAAGCTTGTAAGTAAATACAAGGTACGTAGAAATGAACTTGTGAACTGAGATTAAATGAGTTGATTAATGAATAGACCAGCAGGTTTATAGTTTTGTCCTGGATGATGACGATGTCTGGGCGGGCAGTGGTCAGAACAATGGATAGGGGCACAGTTGATGGAGGGTTGTCCAATGTCCTGTGGTCTGGCAGGTCTGCGTAGTGTAGAGCCATCAGGGAGGTGGGACCTCAAGATGTCCACAGTGTGGGCCAAAACAGAGTTGTGACGCCATGTGTAGCGATCCTGTGTCAGGGCATTCGGACAGCAGTTCAGGATGTGGTTGACTGTGCATGGTCGTGAGCAGCACAAGGGGCAGGAGGGGTCGGATTGTAGTCTCCATCAGCAGAGGTTCACTGGTGTGGGTAGACAGTCAATACCAGCTCGGATCATGAAGGACATCTGTCCAGCTGGGAGGGAGAACATGATCTGTGACCATGCATTGGACTGCTGTTCAAGAGCGACCACATCCAGAAACTTGGACTGTACTGATAGGGACTCCAGGTGGTGGCTCCAATAGGCTGCGCGTCCTTTGGTTAGACTGCTTTTCAGTGATCTCATCAGGGCTTTGGCATGTGTGGGTGAGGACGCTGAGGGTGGTTTGGAAGATAAGGTTCCAAGGCTTCTCAGTGGAATAGACTCCCTTTTGGCAAATTCTGGATCTAAGATCATGTCTTCCATTTCCACAATGTTCCTATCCTGGGACAGGCGAACTTGGGCTAGGAGCCTTAGTTTAGCCTTTTCCTAGACATGCATGAGGTAGATATGGGAAGTTGGTTACATCTGGGTGAAAAATAGATGCCAAGATTGCACATCTTGGAATTCACAGCCAACGCTTCAAGAGAGAGGTGACTCTGGCTTGTATCTTGTTAATAGTGCTTTGGGAGATACGGTCCACTGTAAGATTGAACAGGATCGAGGGGACCAGGTAGAACTTGTAAATCCAAGCCTTATATTCGCCTCTGATGGGTCTTCGGTCAATCTCATTGAGAGCCGCATAGACTCTCTCTGTGATCTTCTTACTTGAGTGCAACTTTATGCTGGTAGGGTTGGCACTAGTGTATGACAGTGGCCAAAGTCAGTGCAAACAAGATCAGCACTATACCCAGGCAGTGTCACCCAGCAGCATTCACCCAAATGGTGATGGATGGCCTGCGCTGTCCACTGCAGCTGGGTGACGCAATGCGAAACGAGTGCGGTCAAAGGTCGCACTTGCCCATATCATATATGTTGATCCTGTGTCATTTTTACTGTTAAAATAGGGAATGATGATCACATCAAAATTGGCATGAATTGATTGCCAGTGTGAGCACACCAGCAATCCTACCAGGTGGTATATATGTTGTATACTATATACACGCAAATCCTCAAGGTATAGTGTACCATATCTGCTGTGAAATGTACTATGAAGTGCTTATACAGTCTCTTACAAACTGTTCTTATAAACAGTAGCCATGTATGCTGTGTACTGCATGGTTGGAGTGAATATACGTATGCATCACACTGCTGATGGGTGCGACAATTGCAGCATATGTTTAACTGTGTTGATCCAATGGTATATACGTACATCTGACAATCGCGCAGCTACAATCAAGTGATGAAATTGTAAAACTGACATTCTGAAGATGAATATGCCCATCTTGCAAGTTTTGGTAATTACTATCCCATACAATGTTATAGAAAACAGTATGGTTGGCATTAGTTGTACTGCAGTGCACAGTTCTGCATATGTACACTTAACATTAACAAATATATAAACATTAATTCAGCAATAGATTCAGAAGTTCACATCTTATTCAGTTCTTTTTGTACTGCTTCTACAAATGAAGGAAAGTTCTGATCTAGAAAACACAATCTAATGAACTGTGCAAGCTGGTCTGGTGGAATATGGCAGTCTGCATAAGCCTGTCCAAGAGAGACTCTGCTATCAAGCATCTCCTATAGGAATACAATTTTATACAAATGTGAATGGGCAACACATGCAGTGATTATTACACGTGATTTCATGTTTAATTGATATACAAATATAACCACCTAGCACGAATTACTAGTATGCTTGCTGACCTACCTTGACTAAGTCGGAGCAGGTCTTAGTATCATAGAAATAGTCACTTTGTTGAAAGTCATCATTTGATCCCAGTCTGAAGGACCGTCCTACAGACATGTGCGGCAATGTGCCTGGCTCACCCTCATCCATACCAGCAGCAAGATCACACCTGTGGCTTGCATATGTATGGTCTACTCCTCTTGATGGTACTGATGGCTGAATGGGCAACAGCTGAGGTTGAGTTGGAACATTGCTCACAGTGCCCACCTCAGTAGATACAGGATGTAGTGTGGGCATGTCCGCTTGATACAGTACCCTATATGGGGCTTCAGAAACGGAGGGTTTCTGTGAATAGTCAACGATGTTACTAGAATTTAACCCACTTGCTGAAATGGTACTTTGAGAATTGGTGTCCATTTGGGTACTAAACCTTTGTGAATCAAGGGAAAGGTCAGAAGCATTCTTGATGGAGAATATGGACTCCAGGATTTCCACAGCAGCTTTGCAAATGTCTGGTGATGACTGGTTGGCAGTGGCAGCAAATTTGACCCGAAATCGTCTGCTTTCACCTTTAAGCTTGCACATGAAGAGCATGCTATCACCCTTGACCACTCCCTTGAGCTTTTGCTTGGCCTCCCAAAGAGAGAAGCTCTCCTGAACACATGTAGAAATGAACAGCCATGGATGTCAGAGGAAAGGATGAGCATACAGATTTGCCTGCGTGGCATATCAAAAACTTACAGGCTGTAGCCAAGTTTTCTATGCAACTTAGCAGACCAAGGTAGAAAGGGAACAATTCTTAGCACAATATTGTGGTATACTTGTTCATAGTGCAAGCCATTTTGGGCTCAAAATGGCCTTCTTCACTTGCAGTTATAAAACTGGACATGCTCAGTGTGGCACTGAAACATCTTGCAGTCTGAATATATGTACCACATGTACTACGCTCAAGATCTGTTCCCCTGGCTACCATAACTGGAACTATTTCAAATGAATGTGTTAATCCAAAACAGTGAGGCATTGTGGGAGAGGATCTGATGGGTAAGTTCAAATCACAGTTGTCTGCTCTCTGTAAGGTTCTGCCACATTGGCATGTCATTTCAGTGTGACTAGAAACATGACAGAGTAGAGGATATGTCAAGAGACCACTCGAGTCAGCAGTGCTATCACAGAGTGGCATGGTAGCACCATACAAGCTAACAAGTGGGCTAAAGGCACTGTTGCTTGCAATGCCAGCACTTTGATCTGTGAGCTCAGACACATAAGCCCAATCCTGGAAGGCATTAAGAGAAAGTGAATTTAGCAGAGTAGAGAATATGTTATTAAAAACTCATTATTGACCTATCCACAAGTGAATAAGTTATTGCTTAACCTGTGACAATAAAGGAAATGTCCATACAGGTGTGTGAGTATAGCGAACAGCATGTGTGGTACCAGATACACGAGTACACTACCTTGTACTCACAAGTACAGTGCCCCCAGCCTTCAGCATCAAGTGATTCCCTTGCAGAAGGACAATGTCAGCTTCTCCTGACCTGAAAGTAGACGTCTGGGAAAGAGTAAGGGGAAAGCAGTATGGGTACCGGTGTGAGATCCAAGTATTCAGTTTGTGATGCAGAGCAAGCTACAGAGTATACCAATACTAGAGCAATGCAGTGCCTGAAGTCATCCTAACCTCGTAGGGACGAAGAAAGGGCATTGAAATACCTTTCTGCCAGACTGGCTCAATCTTTTCATACTAGTGACATTACTTGTAAGAGACAGCAGACAAGCAGACAGCAGATAAGTACAGCTGCTGGCATGAATAATGAAACCCTCAGCTTCAATCTCGAAGTTGCCTATTATTTCAGTACATTTATTACAAACTGTGCTATCTGTTAGTACACATCCACACGCATTATGATGCTGCCCTTCAATTGGAGCCTCACCTGCCAACTACCTGCATTGCTGCTCTTCCTGGGTTCACACTCTCCCGTTGGCAGTGGAGGGAATGTGGGAACAAACCGAGCATACTTCTCAACTGGCCAGCTACAAAGGATGGTCGCACTGGCCGGGACAGCTGATGAGCATGCCTCAGCAGACATCTTGCAGCTGTTGTTTACCTACGTAGGGCTATGTTGCAGTCACGTGACTCGTCACGCAGCAACACATTTCCGTCTCGGAAATGCCAAGATCGACAGCTCCATCCGCATCGTCACGGACGACCATGAGAGCGGGTTGGGGTCTTGTGGCTCTTTGGACACTGGCAGCGTCAACAGGTATCGATCCACTACTAGCGTCAATGTTTTTGTGTCATTCCTGTTTATATGACTGTTTGAAAGTGCGTCCTAGACCACAGAGACCACCATAGACCGAGGTCTATGAGACCACCCTTTGTCTGTGTAGCTGACTAGACGGTTATGCTGTAGTCTTAGCGTAGCCCACCTTACGTAGTGGTAGTCTAACCGTGCAAGACTGGTGTTTTGGCCTACATACCCACGCCATCACCCCCTCGGGCGCGGAGTGACTAGGTCGGCTGTAGTGTCTGGACGGCTCTGTGTCAATAGCAGTGTGAGGTACTATGGGTAATGTATTTGATGTATGATGCGATTTATTCACTCGCTGTTAGAAATAAGGGGTGGTCAGCACACCAAAACGTGGTGTGAAGTGTTGCCATGGTGAGCCCACTTGTGTCAGTACGTGATATGCTCACTCCAACCAGTGCAAGAGACTGCGTGTGTGGTGTACATTGCAGCATAGTGCTGTAGAGGCTCATAGTTGGGTTGGTAGTTCCACTGGTAACAGATTTTTGAGCAGGACACAACTATTAATTATAAATCAAATGCAGGACGATTCGACTCGGAGGTCTATGTCAACTGCGTACAGTGTATGTAACACAGTTGACAAAGACCTCCAGGTTGAAGCAACGTGCAGTGGATTTATCATTGAAATTTGTGTCCTGCTGAGGAATCTGTTACCAGTGGTATGTTGCAGCATACCATCTCATGATACTGTTTGCAAGAGACACTTGGCACTAGGCACTGCATGGTACATTTCACTACGTACATGGGATAGTATGCAGATGCCTCAGCCACATCATTATACACAACATAAATTTCTGACATGGTCCACATAGTTTGAGGGGACCCTACCACCGTACTCAACATACCATTAGGCTATGCTGTGTCTAGGTTGTTAGATCTTGAAGAAGTTATAGCGAATTCTACATTTTGTATATGAGTGACTTGTAGTTTACACAAGGAATCAGAAAATGATGTGCACACAATAGTGTGAATACTGGCAGTGGTGTGAGTGTGGCATTAAAGAAATGTTGTGAGTGATCACACCCTTGGTGTGAGCACAGATTGACGAGGGAGAGAAGGAGGGAGGAGGCAGTGACTGTTGTGACTGTCACAGTGTATTTTAACAGTGCTACTGTGTGTGCCACTATTGCTAGCTTTGGCATCTTCTGAGGCTGTGACTGGAGAAGATCATGATATGACATCGATCCTGGAGGGACTTGGCTCCCTTATGAAAGACAAGGACAACAAAGGGTGCCATGCAGCAGAAGAGTTTGAACACTACTTACCTCGGAACAAGACACGCGCAGGAAAGATCCGTATGCTGCTGGAGCAACATGGTAAGCCACTGTACTCTGTGTTGCAAGTACGTACACTCTTTGGCAGCATTTTTCTGTGCATCTCTTATCGTTGTGCGTTAGACTTTGGTTTTAGCTGAGATTCGTGTTTCTGGTGCATTTAACAATTACCCCTCCCACACACCCCGCCCCCAGATGGTCAGAATGCCTCATCCTTTTCCTCTCTGTGTGTGTCCAAGTGCTGTGAGAACCCCTCCGAGTGTGACTACCTGTGGGTGTTTAATAGAAAGTGCTACTCAATAAAGTGTCACAGTCCAGAGACCTGCACTCCAGTGGAGAGGGAAGGACTAAACTCTACACTCATCAAGATGAGCACAAGTTGGTTGCTTATTATCATGAGCGGGCAGGTCGTCATGTTACTCAGTAAATTGTGGCCCATACATAACGTACATATCCCTCTGTATGTACTGTGTGCACCAGTGTACCTACATGCACATGTATAGGTTATTGTGTGATGTGAGCTGACAGGACAGCTAAACGTGTCCTGTACAGTTACAGTACATGTGGTGGCCCTCCCCTACCTTGTATATATCTGTGAGAGGGTGCACTGTGTACACTGTATCACAAGGCCAACATGTGAGGGCTGTGCCAGTTGAGCTCCTCCTATGTATGTACATACGTATGTGTACATGTATATTGGTGTTTGGGACAGTGTGGTGAACATCACTACTGGCTTTCAGCTTGTGACATGGCACTGACTGTTGACTCAAGCTACTCAAGGCACTGGGCTACTGCTCACTACATATGTGTGTATCTACATGTTTGGCCAGCCTTAGCTACAGTTGGTTGTTGTCCATTGTGCCTTGAACAAATGAACTCACACTTATCAGTTTAGTGGGTATGTAAGCCTTCTAAGTACAGGAAGAGTGGTGGGGTCTGTTAAGGAAGCTAGTTGTGTTGAAGAATCCAAAATGTGAAGTTACATACTTGTGCTAATGTGATTGGTGTGCAAGTGAGCCCTCAGTGTGTGCAAGTGAGCCCTCAGTGTGTGCAAGTGAGCCCTCAGTGTGTGCGAGTGAGCCCTCAGTGTGTGCAAGTGAGCCCTCAGTGTGTGCAAGTGAGCCCTCAGTGTGTGCGAGTGAGCCCTCAGTGTGTGCGAGTGAGCCCTCAGTGTGTGCAAGTGAGCCCTCAGTGTGTGCAAGTGAGCCCTCAGTGTGTGCGAGTGAGCCCTCAGTGTGTGCGAGTGAGCCCTCAGTGTGTGCGAGTGAGCCCTCAGTGTGTGCGAGTGAGCCCTCAGCGTGTGCAAGTGAGCCCTCAGTGTGTGCGAGTGAGCCCTCAGTGTGTGCAAGTGAGCCCTCAGTGTGTGCGAGTGAGCCCTCAGTGTGTGCAAGTGAGCCCTCAGTGTGTGCGAGTGAGCCCTCAGTGTGTGCGAGTGAGCCCTCAGTGTGTGCGAGTGAGCCCTCAGTGTGTAAAGAGTGTAAATGCTATGAATGGTATGGCTTTACTGGTTTACATTAATTTGTCACCAGGTGTGAGGGAGAAGGGTGAAGGGAGAGAGCAAAAGCATTATAACTTATTGTCGGTGTTGCTCAAGAGTCTAGTGTATGGTTGGTAGGATGTGGGCTGTGGTGTGTGGTGTTCTATAGGACCGATTGTGGTGCAACCACCCCTGACCGATGGGTGCCTTTCCCACTATTCCCAATTGTGTATGGAATGAATGGTTTTGAATGGTTTATGGGTGTGGGTAGCACCTTCTGAAGGTGCAGAGTATGGTGTACATGTTGCAGTGCTTAATGTACGTATGTGGTACTGTGTATTGCTGTGTAGTAATGCTGTATCTCACCCAATGGACCCACCAGTGTATGTATATAAATTCATTAAGTACCTTTCTGTACTCTTTGTGTCCAATTGTAGGTTTCTCCTCATCAGTATCCACTTCAGAGCTGACCCCTCAAACTCCCTCTCCTACCACCCACGCTACTACTGAGCCAACACATGCAGACACTCCGTCTACAGGTACAGAGTAACACACAAACCTCTACCCCACAGTAGACCTGATATTGTGGTGTGTTAGGACTGTGCCAATAACTCTACCAATCAAAGAGGCTCTATAACTTGCACTGCGCTCCTTTACTGCTGTCTCCTATGTAGCTGTAAGACATGCAGCTGTGTACTGAATGTTGCAAGAATACTGTAACCTATGCTATGTACCAGGCTGACATGCTGCTGGACAAGGCTAGCTGCACCTACTGTACCTTGTGTTGAATGTTGCCGTGCTGTGCTGTGCTCTCCACTGCTCTGCCCCCCTACAGAACCACCCTCTCCTGTTGGACTCTCTGTGTCAACCACTAAGGATCAGTACACCGTGCAACTCCCAAAGGACTCAGTCAAGATATTTGCCAGTGTCTATCCTCAACCCCCTAAAGGTGTGTGAATGTGCCAGAGGAGTTTGAGTCACACGCAACCAACTTCACACTAGCTAAATGACCTAACTTTCAGCTAACAAAATTCCATAATTCTTAATTGTAGTACATACGTAGTGTTGGTATGCATTATTATATGGTTAGCTTATAGCCTTCTATTTGTATGCTGTTTACAAGTGTATTGCTGTTGTTGTTTGGGGTACTGCAGTGTTCACCGTCCCATGATTCCGCCGTACTCCTGTGTGTGCTGTAGTGAATCAGTTGTACCGTTTTAGATGTACAGTAATATGGCTGACTGTGTGCTTGTCCCATTCAGAATCTTGCACTCCTACATACATTTCCACTCTACCAGCTATCCTCAACACAGCATTCACTCCCCTGCTACCACTGCTCCTCCCCACTGACTCTTCCTCACTCCCCCGTCCCCACCTTCCTTGCAGGCACAGAGTACAAGTGGGAGTGGAAGTTGAGTGAAGGGCCCACCTCGGGCACCATGGAGGGCAGCACGGAGCAAACTCTCATCCTCAAACATGTGAGCAAACACAGCCCACAAGTACCGCACTGCCATGGAGAGTGTACATCCTGACTACATCACACAGAAAGTGGAGTGCGCATATGTAGACTATCAAGTCCATTCTTGCTGGTTCGGTTCATGTATTTCACTTGTTGTGTCAAGGGGTGAGTGGGTGGATGCTTTTTGCAAAGTGGAGCCACAAATGATTGCCTTGATGGACTCAGTGAGCAGGGTTGTGGCATCACAGCCCTATCTTGTACAGTAGCACACACCGTTGTGACTTTTCTTTAAAGTGTAACCAGTATTGATGACGTGTATGCAAGATGTACATACATAACCCACCCTCTCCTCTCTCCCTTCCACTGCTGCCCTGTACTGTAGCTTGTTGAGGGACTGTATCAGATCAAAGTGACTGTAACAGGAGAAGATGAATCAGTAGGAGAGCATTCTGTCAATGTTACAGTACTACCAGGTGAGCATAAGCACCGACCAGCTGCTACAATGACACTTGTGCATTGTATAATGCAGTCTCTGTGTGAAAGTGGGCTATACCTGTGTGTTCTCAGTCGAGTTCGAGCTACACTTGTAAATTTGATGGCAAATGAGTCGCATATACTAGCTACGTATGTGTGCAGTGTAGTGCATATAGGGCCTATGTACATGTATGTTTCATTAGGACATACAGTAATACTGTTCATTGTACATGAAGGATGTTCTTTTCATTCCTCAACTCCTAGCAAACCCTCACACACACACACACACACACACACACACACACACACACACACACACACACACACACACACACACACACACACACACACACACACACACACACACACCTACTGCATTATGCCTAGTCCTATCTGCCTATTCAGTGTAAGCGTACATTTAAGGGTGGACTGGGGTAATTTGCCCCACTGTCATTGTGTAAAATCTTGCCCCGACCCCTTATGGCCTGAAGTACACTTAAGCAATATATTTCTAAGTATATGTGCACAGTACTTCACTGGTGTGTGCTTACCCTCTGCAGCCCCACACCAGAATAAACCTCCTGAGATCCACTTTGGCACCAGCCCGAATGTGACCATTCGACTTCCTGACAACACTTACTACCTGGATGCCTCTCAGAGCGCAGATGATGAGGAAGACCCTCTTCATTACCATTGGGAGTTAATCTCGCGACCAGTTGAAGCTCCTCCTATAGAGCCATCTGACAAAGCTGTTTTGAGTTTGAAGGACCTTCAGGAAGGGGTCTATGAGTTCAAGTTAGTGGTGCATGTTGCATCTTTACCTGCCTGGCTGTTGTACATACTAGCTCATGTGTGGTGATAGGATGCAAACTCAGTGGCTGTAAGCTACGTATACGAATGTATGCAGTGACCACATTGTCTATTGAATAAGAGACAACTTGTGGTATTTGACAATAGTATCTTGAGGTTTTGCTCCATTTTGCTCTGTTTTGTGGAAAGGCTAAACTGTGCTATGGTCAGCCTGTTGTGTTTCATCGGAGGGGTTGTGGGACAAAGCAATGTGAAGGGCTACAATACAATTAAGCAGAAGGGATTGGCGCACATTTGTAGTAGCGTTTGGCAAGTGACAGAGGTGTTAGCAGCAACCCAACCATTTGAAATCATGTCTCCCGCCCATGCTTTACCATTCATAGTCGTTCTATTCACTCAGCATCAAACTCTCTCAATTGTTTCATTCAGCACCGAATGTCTCAAATGTTTATACACTTCTGAACCATTCTAGTACCGTTACGTACATTCATCTAAACTGGGATCTGTGCCGTACAATGGAAAAAGTCTCGTAGTTGATTGTTTTGTAGTAGCTAAGCGTTGACGTTATATTGTCACATGCCAATTGTTGTGTCAAAGCTTGCAGACCTACAGTATCATCTGTGGTGTACATCGGCCACGTTGCACCTACTGTATCAACCATATTGTACAGTATATTCCGCTACACTCTTTGCAGGTTGACAGTGACTGACAGTCAAGGCCTCTCCTCCTCCAGAAGTGCCTACATCACTGTTCAGGCAGCTAAAGATGACCCGCCCACAGCTGATGCAGGAGGCTCCTCACACAGTATACGCCTGCCTCAGAATGAAGTCACATTGTATGCCAACAACAGTAAGGATGACCATGGCATTGTCAAGTACGAGTGGGTTCAGCAGAACCCAGCAGATGATGAGCCCATCAACATTGAGGTACGTACGTACATATGTGCAGGGGTAGGGGGATAGGGGATCACCCATCTGAGGTGAAGAGTACTTCTCTCCAGTGTGTAGTCTTGGATGTACAGTAGCTCAACTGACAGCTGTACTACTACGTATACAGTATACAGCGTGTATGTGTGTGTTGTACTGGTGTGCTGTAACAATGGTGGTTGTCAGACCTCATATTGTGGTAACCACCTATTGGCACAAGCTGTCTGCTTTTCGTGTAGTTACTGATGCATCAATGATATTGAAAATCATCCTTGAGTGACTGCTGCTTTCTATGTAGCTCTTGTGAAGTGCAACATGTACGTACTGTACGTACATTCAGTCATGTGTGCTTCACAGGCAGTGGCTATTTTCACATTCAGTGTCGAGTTGTCTACTTAATGAGTGTCTGTTGACTTGCTACCTTGGCTAACGTGGTATACACCTCTACATACTGTGCTTTTCTCCCCTACAGGGCGTTAATGGTCCCTTTCTGCACTTGAGTGGCCTAAAGAAAGGAGGCTACCAGTTCAAGCTGACAGTGACCGACGCAAAAGGACAGACAGACTCCATACCAGTCTCTGTAGTGGTCGAAGAAGGTTAGCATGTCATTAGTATGTCATGATCAGGGACAGTGCGCATGTGTGGTGCGTATATTGTTGTATTCTTAATTGTTACAACTTTCGGAAAAAAGAAGGTTAGCATGTATACTTGTGCTATAGTCAGACTCAAGTATGTTATGTACGTATGTAGGTATGTGCGTACTGTACATGCGATTATGTGTAATAGGCAGTGAATGTGCATACTGTACGTATGTACAGTATCAAACTCCTACAGGACCATCTAGTGCTGTATTTGCATATGCACTTTCATTGACTTGTGGGCTGTGCTGTGTTGTACATGACAAAGTGATATTGTGTGCTCCTTGTAGAGAGCACAAACCCACCAGTGGCAAGGGCAGGCAACAACATGGTGAGGAAATGAGTATGTGCTAGGTTGTGTTACTGTACTTGTCGGCTTGCACGTGTGTGCTCAGTGCAAGTTGTAATGATGTCAGTTTGCTTCTTCCTCTCATGTCCTCCCTCCGCCATATATCACCTGCTACAGGTGATACATTATCCCAGTCACTCTGTAAAGTTGGACGGAAGTAACAGCACAGATGACTACAAGATAGAACAGTATGAGTGGAGTCTTTCAAGGTACGTATGTGCAAAGCAAAGTAGACCTAGGAGCCACTCCGAGGTGACTGCGTGTCATTGTCATGTCCCACATGTTGAATGTGCTGGGCAAGTGTTCAACTGTTTGGTACTTACAATACAGCTAGTGTGGTTCTTGTTGTTCTTGCAGTGGACCACATGATGCTGTGATTCAGACTGCTGACAAACCAGTTACCATAGTGACTGGTCTCCGTGTCCATGAATCCTCACCCACTGTGTACACATTTCAGCTCAAAGTCACAAACCATAGGAAGTTGTCCAGTGTGGCCACTGTCAATGTTACAGTGTACAAGGGTGAGTGCTTGCGCTTGATCTTGGATCTGTTGTTCTGATATTACTAAGGTGGTGTTTGTTACACACACAGTGCTGTAAAGGTTTGGTAATGAGCACTTGTTTCATATTTTCTTATCCTGCGCAGTTATCTTCTTTGTCTTTCATCTGTCTTCACTCCCAGACTGTTTTCATGTTTTCTCCTCCCACCCTTTACTTCCAACCATATTGCAGTGTATCTACTGGCTCATTCTTATTCCCATCACACCACACATTGCTGTCTACACTATAGTATGTGTACGTACTTGCTTCTATTACCCAGTCTCTCAACATCTTCCCCCACTCCATCCCCCAAACAAACCAACAGACCCTGTGGTCCCTCCAGTTGCTGATGCTGGTCCAGATGTGCACATCTACCTCCCACAGCATTTGGTGTGCTTGAATGGAAGTGGTAGCCATGATGACTTTGGCATTGTGCAATACAAGTGGAACCGCTCCGATGACAGCCCAGCAGCAGGCGTGAGTTGGATTGGTAGTAGTACCCTGGGTATGGGGGGGGAGATGTCCAGTGTAGGGGGGGGGGGGGGGGGGGGGCACTGGTAGGACTGTAGTGACTAGTGCTCCATGTATACAAACACAGCAGATCTGCCCTTCATTAGATATTATTGTGTGGGCAGTTCTTTCTCTAGTGCAGCCTGCAGAGTGAACAGTGAGGGTGCTACATAATGTTATGCTGACTTCTTCCGCCCCCTCCTACATACGTAAGTACGTAGGCCCACCCCAAGGAACTTTCAATCATTTTATTAATGTCATTCTAATGGCGGGGAAAGGGTGGCCTTGTGCGGTAAAGTATAACAAATTTGGCAATTTACATTCTGGGATTCTTTGAGCATTGTGGAGCTCTGCTGTGTTGCGATCCTTCCATGTACTCTTCCTCTCATACAACTGTACCTACAGGCAATAGAGGAAGGTTCAGACCTCATGCCCATCCTGAAGCTAGCCAACCTTGTGGAGGGGACTTACAACTTCACTCTCTGCGTCACCAACAGCAAGTCGCAGAGCAGCTGTGATGTCACACAGCTCAGAGTGCACCCTGGTGAGAGCAAGTGTAACACTTCTTGTCATCTAGCTGGAAAATGATCTGTTATAGTGTACTGTATATACGACTATGGAGTGTGTTTGTGTGTCTGTGTGCATGTGCGAGTATGGATGGTGTCCATCCCCTTTTGCTTCTGCTGTGCGAGGTATGTTTGGTTGTGAGTACAGTGAAACTTGTCTAAGAATGCCACCTGTGGGCTAGATCTCCTGTAACTGACCTTTGTAGAGAGGTGGCTGCAAAACAGAGGTAGATTGCAGTGCTTTAGTGCTATTTGGAGCCAGGGAGGCTGGCTGTTTTAAGGAGGTGGCTGCCTAACACTGTGCAGGTTCCACTGTACTGTATTTGCATCCTTTTACTCCATCTGTCCTGTTGTCTGCAGAGCCCAACCGTGCCAAAATCATGCAGGTAGTGGTGGACATGCCAACCACTACTTTCACTACCTCCATGCTCAACAACCTCGTGGTGGCCATCCAGTTGGAGTTGGAGAGGGGCCAGCTCGATAATGTAGATGTCTCTGTGACTGACCTATACCAACTGGGACCAGAGTAAGCTAGTGATGCTCATAGCACTGCTATTGTAGCACTAATTAGCAGTATGTAACAGTACAACATCTTACATTTCATTGTGTCCATTCTGTTTATAGAAAGGTTAAACCCTTCTAGAGTCAGTCCATTTTGTACATTCTATCACCATGTTCTATTGTGCCACCTTCCAATATGTAGCACAGTGGTTGAGTTCACTGTCATCCATAAAGATAGTGGACTCCTGGTCAATGGGACAGTTGTCCTGGAGAAGTTGCAGCAGTATCTGGGAGGAGGTGAACTGAGGGGTATGACCATTAAGAAGTTTGATACCAAAGGTGTGTACATACAATGTAATATGTATCACATACAACCTATATAGCATGTGTACACGTACGTATGAAACAACATGCAACCTACGTACGTACGTATGTGGCATACAGTACACATACGTGTAGTACAGCATGTTTCAGGCACTATGACAGCCATGGATGTTTGTGCATATACGTAAGTTACTAGCTGCAATGTCTGCCTTTGGCATGCCCTTAGCGTGCATTCCTGGAAGACATCCCCTTGTGACACTTTATGGCATAGTGTGATGTCACTGTGTCCAACATGCCTGCCACCCTGGGTGCCCGAGAACAGCCGGGACGATGGTCCTGCCTGACTTCTCTTAATATGTACAGTATACGTAGATAGTGTATTGTGTGTGATACATACACTTTGCTCCATGCAGTGCAGTAGTGTGTATGTGTCACAAAGCCATGTTTGTATTTTCAGTGTGCCTGAATGACTGCTCTGGGCATGGAACATGTAATCAGAGAACCAAGAAGTGTGCATGTAATGTGTTTTGGATGGAGAATTTCTTCAAATCTAACTTTGGGCCCCGAAGAAGCAACTGTGGTAAGTGAAACAAAAGGAATATACATTCGTGCATAACTGAGTGAGAAAGGATGAGCTTTCTGATAATCTTGTGCTTGGTCTGTGATACGTACTTCTAAGTCCTGCTATGATTCAGTTCATTTATTTGCTTAGGCCGTCCTGCTAATAATATGATAATGTTGTATTGTGTAAATGTCTTGATTCTTGTACTATACCTAACGCTAACCGTAACAGTTACGAAGTTTAAGCTAAGCCTCATGTACCTGCACCCTTTATCGCCCACATTTCCTCAATCTGTTTCCTGCAGAGTGGAGTGTGTTGTACTTTGTACTGGTTATCGCTGGTGTGGTGTTCCTCTTCACCTTTGTGTTCTGGTGTGCTTGCTGCTGCCATATCAGAAGGTAGGCCAACTGGAGTGTAGCAGGGTGAGGGGTGCACGGGGAGAAGGATGTACACACCTGCACTTATACTTGTACACACAAAAGTATATACAGAAAGATGTGTCACTTTGTCAGTGCTTATCTTGTGTGGTGGCTGTACAGCCTAATACGTACTGTACATCTGTTGCAAGTACAATCATTTCACTGAGTTGCTTGCTGCAGGCGTCGGGTGAAACGCAAGAAGAGAATCAAATATGCCTTGCTGAACAATCATGATGAAGATCATGAGGACAGAGGAGTTGGGCACTCCATGAAAGCCTCAAAGAGTGAGTGCCAGTCACAGTTCAAAGCCTATGCAACATACAGTACATGCCAGCATGGTTGTGGTAGCTAGACCCATAACTGCACTGTTGCCAATTCGGAAGGCTGCAAGGTAATCAAAGATATACTTGGCATGTATTACACATGTATGTATAACTAGTGGTCGCGTGCTTGTAACGCTTCAGTTGATAGTTGCCACATGCTTCACTCTCCCGGCAAGTTTTCTGTTGTGGAAAAACTGTGCCTGTTTCACCAAGTGCAAGATGTTGCAGTGTGACCATCTTTGAAATGCCATTTGTATTATTATGCTGCCCATGTACCGTTGTATGTCATGGTCATGGTACTACCTTGTACCTGTATGCATACCTATTGTGATACTGTAGGAAGTGGTGCAAAGAAAGGAGTAATGGTCATGTCATCTGAGTCAGAGGACGATGTGCTCTTCAAAAGGGAGGGGCCAACTGACACACCTCCCCCGGGCTACACCAACACCATTGGAAGGCAGAACTCCAACAACAGCAGTCTTGTCAGTGGATTGATCCCACAATAATGGAACACTCACACTGCCACTGTGCAAACATAAGTTGCATAACTCATTTCTGTTCAAATTTCAAACCTGTAAAGGTAATTGTCTTGTAAATTAAGGCATGTTAAATGCATACTTGTTTCACGTTCTGTTTCACTGCTATAATATCATTACTCTGCATTGCTATACCTTACAGCTAATAAGGTTCTGATCTAGCGTGCTAGCCCCTCTCCTCCAGGGTACACATACATACGTCGGCCTATTACAGCACCGGGGCTACATACAAGAAGCTATAGTGTACACATGTCCAATGAAAGTTGTGCAATATCAGTAAGTTGGTAGTTGCATGGCCTATGTAGCTAGTTGATTCGCTTCCTCCATTCGTCTCTGTCAGCAGCACATCTTGAGATTTCTGCAGCAGTCATATGTCCTCCCAGATCACTAATGATTGTTTTGAGGAATGTCCTTCTGTTTCCCTGCCCCCTTCGCATAGGACCTGAGCCCTGCCAGAATACTAGGTCTGCCACTGGTTGGTATCTGTCTTTGATGCAGCGAGCAGCATGCCCAACAAAATGTAGGCGCCGGTCTCGTATGATGTCATCTGCTCGTGGTAGGTCTCCGTACAGCTCTACGTTAGTGATGCGATCTCTCCAGTGCACGTTCAGGGCTTTGCGCAGCAAGTTAGAGTAGGTGCCACAGATTCTTGATGTCAGCTGCTCAGTCAAGGTCCAGGTTTCTGCTCCATAAAGCAGAACACTCTCTACTGTGGCTTTGAATACTCTGATCTTAGTGTTACGGCTGCACCCAGACTTCCACACCCTCCACAATTTGTTTGCTGCTTCGTATGCACATGCACGACGTACCACAAAGTCCTTGTTTGATGACATAATCCAGCTGCCAAGGTACCTGAAATCGGCTACCTCAGCAATTTCCCCACCACTCACTCTCAGTGTAGGGTGAGTGTCGCCAGAAAAGTCACCTATTCTGATGTACTCGGTCTTCTTCATGTTGATGTGCAAGCCAACAGCAGCCGCATTTTCCTCAACTGCTGTGAGTAGGGTCTGTGCGTTGGCCATGGTGCCAGACAGGAGGGCGATGTCGTCTGCGAAGTCCAAATCTGTCACATATTTGGCTGGGTGTCGACGCGATAGGCGCTTTTGGATCATGAATCCAACACTGTCATCTGGAATAGCAGCTCTGAGGACATAGTCCACAACAATGACAAACAGATAGGGGGCCAGTGTATCACCTTGTAGGACACCTGCTTCTACTTGAAAGTCTGCACTGCAACCATCTGCAGTCACCACTCGTGCGGCTGTTCCTGAGTACATCGACATTACTGCAGTTACTATCTTGGTGGAGAGACCGTAGTTGTACAGGACTTCTTCCATTCTGGTTCTCGAGATGGAGTCAAATGCTTTTGAAAAGTCAATGAAAGTAACCACACACTGGCATTCCTGCCTCACCGTACACTCTTCAATGATTCGCCGTAGGGCTAGGATATGTTGGACGGTAGATCTGCCTACGCGAAACCCATTCTGATTGGGTCGCAGCAAGGGTTCAACATGTGGTTGGATACGATTGAGCAATATCCTGTTGTACAGTTTAGCAGCGAGTGACATGAGTGCAATACCCCGATAGTTTGCACACACTGAGGCATCCCCCTTCTTGAAGATGGGAATGATGCCAGACACCTTCCATTCATCAGGCACCACTCCAGTCTCAAATGCTTGATTCAGTACTGGCAACAGGATCTCGTGTATGCCAGTGAGCTTAAGCAGCTCAGGTGGAATAGAGTCCATGCCACAGGCCTTTCCTGTCTTCAACTGTGAGGCGGCAGTCGCTATTTCATTTAGTGAGATGGAACCCTCATCAATAGGCAGCATACCCTCATGCACTTGCAGCACTGGCAGAGCAACATCTGGTGGTTTAGATGCTAAAAGCCGCATGAAGTGGTCACGCCACAGAGTCAGTCTGTCCTGCTGAGAGTCTGCTGCAATGCTACAAACTTGTCTACACTTCCTCCCTGTCATTCGATCAATCACTTTCCATGCAGCACTATGCTTTCCATCCTTGCTAGCCTGCTCCACCTCACTGGCCATACTTGCATAGAACACCTCCTCTTTGTCTACATACAGTTGTGCTAGAGATTTTGTTGCATCAGCCATCTTTTGCCTTGAGTCATCACTTCTCACCTCCTTGTATGTTCTTTGAGCCTCCGCTACCAGATCACGCGCTGTGATGATGTCAGTGTCTAACCAAGGCTTGGAGCGTACAAATCGTGGTTTGACTGGAAGATGAGTTTCACATGCAGTTTTGGCAGCAGCAACAAATAGCTCGTAAGATGGTGTATCCCCAGTGGCAGCACAAACATCGGACTCCACTAACTCAGCAATGGGGGCCTCCTTCAACCTTGCATAATCTAAGGAGGGCACCCTGTTGGTCTTCTTAGGAGTAGCTAACTTCATGGTCACTCTAATTTTCATTAGTCGATGGTCCGATGCTGGAGCAACCACACGGTATAGTTGGCAGTCAAGTACAGAGCTAGCAAACTTACGTCTTGTGAGGCAATGGTCGATTCTGGATTGAAATCCTTGTGGTCCACAATGGGTGTACCACTGTCTGCGAGGTTTATCCTTGGCACACTGGGCAGAGAATAGACCCTGCTCCTCCATAAACTCAGCCATTCGTTCTCCATTGTCAGAGGCACTTGAGTGTATTGGGAACTTACAGAAACGGGAGTCAAGTCATGCATTCATATCACCAAGAACAAAGAGACGGTCTCTCTTAGGTAAGGGATCTATGGTCTGATGTAGCTGTGAGTAGAAGAGATCTTTAGTAGCCGAGTCAGCTACATTGGTAGGGGCATAGGCACAAACCAGATGAGTCCTAGGAGCTCCTTTAGTGTGGCCAGAAAATTGGAGTCGCATGACTCTATCTGACTTGTATTCTACTCTATCAAGACATTTGAAGGCTATTGGAGACACCAGAAACCCTATACCTCCTGAACCACTATCATCCGCAGTGTGAGTAACTAACCTCCATCCGCCTGGTAAATGCAAAACTCTACTGTAGGAGCTTGGACTACTGCTGTTTGAAAGACAAATCCTGTGTTCTTGGATAGCACACACATCGATTCTCTTCTTCTCTAGAAATCCAACTAGCTCTTGCTGTCTCCACTTGGCCTTTAGAGTGCGAACGTTGTAACTCGCGATGTTGGTGACGATTCTTGGACAAAACACTTTAGGCTTTCTTCCATAACCACTCTCGACCGGCGCTGTTGGAATTGCGCGACGCTCAGGGACGTCACCCACCTGAGCCAGGATCTCCTTCGCTGTGGTACACGTTTGAAGGTGTGCACGCTTCTCGCTCCAGGACCGCAGCCTATTCCAGCTACCAGCTGCCGCCCTCCAGGCTGCCCGGCTGGCCTTTCTTCGTACAACTGCGTCCATCGAGCGCTTCCCTCTGCCACAGTGTCTCCGCTGCCTATACGTAGCCTCCGCAGCTGGTTCCATCAAGGATGCACCGCGCGGTTCGCCAATAGCCAGAGGAAATTCAGGAGATACTTACTTGGGGAGGGCAGCCATTTTTCCGCCCCGCACCCCCCTCCTCCAGGGTGCTTAGATAATAAACTCAGCAGAGGCAGAGTTCATTATCTACTGTATGTAGGAGTCCTTATTCCCCGTTTAAGCCCCTGGGGCAAGCTACGTATACAGAGGGTCCACATCTAGTGTACTAGACTAGTAATGTTCATGCACACAGTGTCATGTGCGTAAGATACCAGCTGTTGTGGCCAAGTGCAGCTTTACATTCCAGCCCAGATGTGTATGCATATGTACAGTATACATACGTATGGGTAGGTACAGGTGGCATGCATACATTACAAGTACAATTGCATGTGTGCATGCATGTCTTATTCTTTGAGATCATAATTATGGCATTAATATAATTATTGTAGGAATAAATAATGCAATAGAATTACATGCAGCACACATGTACACTGTCAGTATATATAGCACATGTTTGTAGTCATGTCCAACATTACATTAATTAGAGTGACATTACCCTTCTGCAATGCCCAAACCATGCAAGAAAATGTTGTTAATGTGCTTATTCTTTGCCAGTCCTTTCCGAATGGTTTGAACAGCTCTAGATCCCTGTCCTGAAGTGTGATCAAAAGCCAGATGCAACACCTTCACCTGAGCACTGGCAGCAGCTTCTTCTGCCTCCTTCCACTGATCTTCACTCAAGCCATCCTGGAGGAGAGTAAGGGATAAAACGATATTGAACCACACTCGGGGCTCCCTAGGCCTTTACCAGTGTTCATAGCATTTGCTGCATTCTGTTCTGCACTGTACTGTATGCTGTCAACTACACTGTATGCTACACTTTGCACTGTGTGAATGCAAGCAGCTATATTTAACTGTCACCATTGTTGAGGAGAGATACGTACGTATGCTAAGTCCATTTACTAATGACAGCCCTCCAATATAAACGACCAGCACTCTGCAGGCATCAACATACCTTATTGTAAATTTGCATACACATTGTTGTGTTGCCAACCTGCATGCCTTCACCATGCACTTTAATGTGACATTCAGAACAAGGTGAGAATGGATCTGGTCAACAGCCTATCCATGTATATACCAGCTAGCTTCATTCTGAATCATGCACAGTAAAATGGTGGCTACTAAAGCATACCACATCGCACATTCTAACTGGGAGTTGTGTAAAGAGAGCTCAATCCAACTATATCCATGCATAATTATGAACTCTCATGCAGTTCATGTGTGCATTGCCCTTTGCTGCAACACAGGTAGGATCTCCACTTTTACTAACCTCCCCACCCACCCACCCCGTATATCACAGAGGCTTCAGCATGGAAGTTTGTGTGCTGATTTTGTTTTGGCAGCTCTTTACTATTTCTAGCATACTATTTCTGGCAGCATACATGCAGATTATTGGAGACTACAATGAAACAAAAGTAAGGTCGTCACTCGTGTCTCAGCTCCATGTGTATGCTGACTGTCTGCAGCTGTACAGGATACATAGTGTAGTTGAGCTCTATTCACACCTTTGCCACTGCTACCATGTAATGCACTGATGAACTGGCTTAAATCCTTTCTGGTCTACTGTAGGTGTCAGTCCAACACTACAGCACTCATAGGCATAGGGATTCCAGATTAATCTTATATGGGAAGCTCTAGCACTTACAAGTGGCAAAGGCCAAATTTGATTCCCATCACTTCATCTATGCACTTACCCAATTAACACCTGGAGACCCCACGGTGACCAATTCCAGTGGCTCTGTCCTTGCTGCTAAAGCCTTAAGAACAGGCAGCGGAATATCTGCCATGTGCAGATACCTCAACTGGGTCATGGCAGACACACAAATGCCAAGTGCAGCTCCAACTTCAGTTGGGAAAGCCTTGAATGCTACAGTGGATAAATTAATGCATTTCATCATGGTATACATCAGTACACAGCAACCTGTTAATGTAGCATGTATGCAAACCTACACATAAGGATAATGGTATAAGACACACAGATATACCACAATTGGGAGGATCACACAGTAATTACCTCTTAATTGAATTCTGTGTATGTGTTCATGCCACACATGCATATTCCATTGTTATCCTTATTGTGGTTGTAAATTCATGCCGTTTACATTGCTGCTGGGTATTTCCTATCCTTAGTACATACAGTAAGGTCAATATCATTTCTGCAGTATAAAATCTAATATTAATGACTATGACAATGAAATTAAATGGAGCATCTGTCTATTGATTTGTATATTGTATGTTCTACATTACATCTACGCTGGCTGCACCAAATATTTTGAATTGGGGCTTGCTGGGAATGCCATTAGTACCAAAGAATACAAGATCGGCAAGTCGTTTGGCTCCAAATTCATTCTCCAGAATGTTTACGCCCTCAGGGTTCAGATGAGCAGCAATGACCAGGAAGATGTGGCCTGGGTTGTGTGGAGCTGCAAAGTCGACTGCCACCTTCAGAAGGCTGCGAGCAATAGGAGCACTGTCGGCATAGAGTGGACCTATGAAATAGCCATCCTCTGGAAAGCGGACAGTTTTACTCATTATCAAGTATCCCACCACCTCACCCGTGTTGCCAATGGCAACCCAGCTGCTTTCCTGAAGATGTGATATCCATGTACCAAGTAGCGATTTACACACTTGGGAGGTGCCTAACATGTCTGCACTGTACGCAAATATCTTCTCAAAGTTAGCCTGACTGGCTGGCAAGAGTGCGGCAAGGGAAGTTGGAAATTGGCTACTTGCAAGACTTTCACGAGCAAGTGATGCATCAAATGCATATCTCCTTGATATCCAGCCAGGCATGATGGGATAGTTCATAAAAGTGCGAGCATTTTTGATGTTCCACACAGATGCAGCGTGTAAATTGTACTGATCATGAAAGCGAGCCACTACCGTGTCCAACATCTTCTGTCCATACCCCTGTCCTCTGTAAGGCTTTTGAACAAAAAACAAGCCACCATAATAGTGCGAATCCCCATGTCTCACTACACATCCGGAGGTGATCCTCTCACCATTCAATTCACCGATGAAGAAGTCAGGAGTAAGACCTGCTGCAAAATAGCACTCAGCCTCCTTTTCACGTAGCATCCGACCTTCTTCTGTAGCTCTCTTGATCACCCACTGAAGATCTTCCAAAGAAGTAGCGTGTCGGACAACAAATGCCTTGTGCTTCTGTCCTTCATCAAACACTTTGAGTATACTGTCTGACCCAGACACAGGAACAGAGTGGCTAATGGTCTTGGCTGTAAACATGTTCGGCTTGTGCATCTTCCTCCTCATCAAGTGTGTACTATTGATTAGTCCAGCCCGTGGTGAAGAAAGTGGCAGGCACTTTCTAGCTATAGGGAGTTGAAAGGGTACAAAACTTGAAAGCAATCTTGAAATTCCACTGTTGGACTGAGCCTTCAAGGAATAGTGTGAAGAAGTGATAAGTATAGCCTTCTGCATTCTGAGTGCTTCTCACTTAGGAACTGTTCTTCTTGATGACAGCTATTTCAGGAGGAGGGCTATATACTTCACTGGAGAGACAGGTTCATGGCTGACAGCTTCCAAATTTTACCTGCCAGGCTGTGGTCGGCACAGTTACATCCTTTTTTCGGCGATAAATGTGTGATGTCATGTACATACTAAAATTCAGTTTTGGAAAATGGTGTCATTCAGTGAAGTATTGCTTTTGTTCATCTTTTCTGGCTGTGTTTCAGAACTCCCCCTTTCAAGTAGCTAGCAAACTGGCTAGCTAAGTAGCTAGCTACAAGGACAACAAAATTAAAGAGAATGTCTGCAGAGCTACACACTAGAGGATGATCTGGCATTGCTACTTTTGCTTCTGGTGCACTGTGAAAGACAGCATCTGCTTGCCTTTACAGCATTTTCCCATGAACTCAGCTGCCATAGCATTTCACCCTCGTGTGAGGCAGCCATTTTGGTGATGAGATATGATGTCATAATGCTGAAGTAAGCTGTAAGCCTAAACTGGTAATCCGCTTTTAAATTTCTTGCCTATGCCCTTGATATTTGCAGAGTTTGGGAATAAACCTGCATTTCTGATGAAACAAATAAGGTTTGCAGAGAAAGGATGAGAGCAATGTGTGCCAAGAAAAAGTAAGCACCATTACAATTTGTACTTGCCTTCAGATTGCTGCGGACAGTGAGAGTCAACTTGTTCACGCCAGTGAGACTGAAAACACTGGGGTCAGTGTGAGTCACCCAGAGGTGTAGTTCTGACTGTGGTAGGTCAGACAGTGTCTTAGCATCTAATGTTCAAGGAAGTACACAAATCCAGCACATCATAATCAGGCCTGGAGGAAGCACTGTCAATGGTTAGGCCAAGCCAAAATGCTTATGCCTATCAGCAAACCATCTCTGAGATGGTTGCGTGAACAGACCAGGAAGTACCTTAGCTATAAGAAATGGCCAGACCTAAAATATCAGGTCAGGCCATGGCCTGGGCAGTCAGCAGCGGGGCATGCAGCTCCAGTGGGCATGTTAATCATGGAATATTGAATTATGTCTATTGAAAGTCTGATCCATGCAGCATTAGGAATGAACAATTTTGGCCTAGTCAGCTGACTAGGCAATGTTTGATTTCAATATGCACACAGTCAACATTGCCTCTCATTTATCGTTTTGCTGCATTATCCGTCATTCATGCCATGAAAATGGATCATGAATAGTCAGGGTAGGCATTAGAATGGTTCTTTGTGTTGTATTGTGTAAATGTCTTGATTCTTGTACTATACCTAACATTAACCGTAACAGTTACGAAGTTCAAGCTAAGCCTCATGTACCTGCACCCTTTATCGCCCACATTTCCTCAATCTGTTTCCTGCAGAGTGGAGTGTGTTGTACTTTGTACTGGTTATCGCTGGTGTGGTGTTCCTCTTCACCTTTGTGTTCTGGTGTGCTTGCTGCTGCCATATCAGAAGGTAGGCCAACTGGAGTGTAGCAGGGTGAGGGGTGCACAGGGAGGAAGATGTACACATCTATACTTGTACTTGTACACACAGAAGTATATACAGAAAGATGTGTCACTTTGTCAGTGCTTATCTTGTGTGGTGGCTGTACAGCCTAATACGTACTGTACATCTGTTGCAAGTACAATCATTTCACTGAGCTGCTTGCTGCAGGCGTCGGGTGAAACGCAAGAAGAGAATCAAATATGCCTTGCTGAACAATCATGATGAAGATCATGAGGACAGAGGAGTTGGGCACTCCATGAAAGCCTCAAAGAGTGAGTGCCAGTCACAGTTCAAAGCCTATGCAACATACAGTACATGCCAGCATGGTTGTGGTAGCTAGACCCATAACTGCACCGTTGCCAATTCGGAAGGCTGCAAGGTAATCAAAGATATACTTGGCATGTATTACACATGTATGTATAACTAGTGGTCGCGTGCTTGTAACGCTTCAGTTGATAGTTGCCACATGCTTCACTCTCCCGGCAAGTTTTCTGTTGTGGAAAAACTGTGCCTGTTTCACCAAGTGCAAGATGTTGCAGTGTGACCATCTTTGAAATGCCATTTGTATTATTATGCTGCCCATGTACCGTTGTATGTCATGGTCATGGTACTACCTTGTACCTGTATGCATACCTATTGTGATACTGTAGGAAGTGGTGCAAAGAAAGGAGTAATGGTCATGTCATCTGAGTCAGAGGACGATGTGCTCTTCAAAAGGGAGGGGCCAACTGACACACCTCCCCCGGACTACACCAACACCATTGGAAGGCAGAACTCCAACAACAGCAGTCTTGTCAGTGGATTGATCCCACAATAATGGAACACTCACACTGCCACTGTGCAAACATAAGTTGCATAACTCATTTCTGTTCAAATTTCAAACCTGTAAAGGTAATTGTCTTGTAAATTAAGGCATGTTAAATGCATACTTGTTTCACGTTCTGTTTCACTGCTATAATATTACTAGGCGAATGCAAGCATTATGGGGCGAGCCTGAGCGAGCGTCACGTACTCTTGCAGTGATTGTGGCCTAGAGAGTGGACGATGACAGGAATGGAGCACACATGTATGATGGGTGTAGGCGAATGAAACAGGTTATAGGAAATGTGAATAGGCCTACACACCTCCACATGAGTACCAAATGCAGAGCATAAGACAGCAAGTTACTGCATTGATATATACCAGTTTTCCTCTAGTACGTTAATGGGTACACCATGGCAACATGCAATGTGATATCATGGGGTGGGGCAGACGGACAACTTATACCCATGCCCATGCACAAATATACTGACAACGTCATTGCATCAGCATGTATGCACTAGATGAGCAGCCTGCTCGAAGGGAACTCGCTGCAGCCAACTTTGATCGCTGAAGACATCTGGTTCCTGGCTAGAACAATGGCTGGAGCGCGCTGTCCTTCCAGTGAAACGTTGACTGTAGCCGTCTGAGCATGAAGTTCACGCAAAAGCCGTGCATCAAAAATCGGCATCCTAGCCGACGTGGGGACCCGCTGCTTTCCCATAGCTGCAACAACAAAGGTAGGGGAGAAGAGCGTCCTTGGCATAGCGTCGTGAGTGCGAGCGACGTTCCAACGGGGTGTGTGCGGTTGCCAAGGCATCTTTGTTTCGAAGTCTGCACGGTTGGTAAGGCGTCTTTGTTTCGGAGAGTGCGCGGCTGGCAAGCGAACGGCATGCTGCCGTGTTCCTCTACACCGGCGAAGAGACTCGGCTTGGGGCATAGACGTCTTATGCTTGGGGATATGACCTAGACGAAATCGGCCCCGGGGGCCAAAACGGACGTACCATCTATACATAATAATAATAATAATAATAAGGCAAATGACGGATGATGATGGGAAAATGGCGGAAAGATCTCAAGCACGATCGCAAAGATGTTGCCCATGTATGAAGACTGGTCGCTGTGTGAGGTGTCAGTGCGTGAAGAATAAGCTATCGTGTGTCGATTGTTGGCCATCGCTGTCAAACCCAATTAGATGCCAGAATTTGAAGCGCTCACCTTTAACACCGATTCCAGTCGCGGAATCTCGCGTAAGAAGTAACGTTGAAAGCCCTCGCATACCGGATTGCACTCACTCAGAAGATTCAGAATCTATCGGTTCGGAAATTGGAGAACTGCTTAAATTTTTAGCCAAGCCTACAAGGATTTTAAGAAGGATACCCCGCCTGTCTCGACCATCTGCTGCTAGAAAGCTCGCCGCCATTATTGAACAAGTTGTGTCTCGTAATGACGTCCCATCCTGGGCTAGGCTTCTCCAATTTCCCAGAAGGTGTCTTCGCCGTCCTGAGCGAGGGGGTAGGCGGTGGAGTTTGGCTTCTTCAGTTAGTAAGCAAGTGTCCGAAGAGAACGGTGATCCCGACGAGTCGTACAGTACTGGAAGCTATGGAAGACGGCCAAAATCGCGGAATTCCACGGAGGCATTGGCGGCCAGAGTCAGCAGCAAGTTGGAGGAAGGGGACTACAGAGGTGCAGTGAGGTTGGCTTGTAGCAGGGACACAATAGCAGAGCAGTCCCCTTCCACAA
Source organism: Ianthella basta (assembly GCA_964019415.1). Taxonomy (NCBI): domain Eukaryota; kingdom Metazoa; phylum Porifera; class Demospongiae; order Verongiida; family Ianthellidae; genus Ianthella; species Ianthella basta. Next base: position 3,861,469 of record OZ025885.1, on the reverse strand, counting down.
TTGAAGCCATGAAACTGAAGCATCCCCCGCGGAATTTGAATTCCATCATTGAGGATCAGCCACACCCGGCTCCCTTGAGTTTCACTGTTAATGAAGAATTGATTAGAAGAGCAATCATGTCGTTTCCCAGTGGCTCTAGTGGGGGAACTGATGGTTTGCTGCCACAACACCTGAAGGATCTTATTGGACCTGCAGCAGAGGATGGTGCTGTAAGTGTTTTGAATGCGCTAACTGCCTTGATTACCTTGATTCTAGAAGGTAGAACACCTGTAGCAGTACGCAGTTTATTGTTCGGTGCTAAACTTACAGCGCTCACAAAAGAAAATGGTGGCCTTCGCCCAATTGCTGTGGGAAGTACCATCAGGAGACTTGCTTCTAAGTGTGCATGCCTTCATGCTCTCAATACCATCCCAGATATCCTGGCTCCCCACCAATTAGTGTTTGGAATTCCCAGTGGAGTGGAAGCAGCAGTGCATGCCACAAGGATTTATTTGCACAACCTACCATCTAACAAAGCCCTAATTAAGGTAGATTTTGAAAATGCATTCAACAGTGTCAGGCGTGACAAGATGCTTTATGCAGTGAAGAAGTTCATTCCAGAACTATTGCCATATGTCCACTCAGCCTACTCTACCGAGTCAGTGCTTTTATGGGAGAAAGTGGAGATCATCTCATCAGAGGGTATACAACAAGGAGACCCTATTGGCCCATTGTTGTTCTGCTTATCCATCCACGACCTTGTCTCTAGTTTGAAGTCAGAGTACAAGATCTTCTATCTTGATGATGGTACAATAGGAGGCACACTTGAGGACATCGCTGCGGACCTGTCATTCATCGAAGAAGCAGGGGAGCAACTAGGCTTGCGACTTAATGTAGCAAAGTCTGAACTGATCTGTAATGATGGTTTTGATACACAGGATATGCCTGTGCTGGCTGATCTGCAGTATGTTAGTCCTGATCAAGCAATGTTACTGGGGTCTCCTTTGGGGGCTATGTCATTGAAGAAAGTTTTGGATTGCCAAATTAGCCAGCTTCAATTGATAGGAGAACGCCTGCACCACCTCCATGCACATGATGCTCTTACTCTCCTTCGGCATTCATTCTCTGTCCCAAAACTGCTACATATTTTGCGTACATCACCAGCTTTCCAGACACCTTTGTTAATTTCTTGGGACCATCTGCTGCTATCCATCTTGTCTAAGATCACCAACCTCAACTTCCATCCAGATGATCCCTGCTGGCTTCAGGCCACTCTCCCTGTCTGGTGTGGTGGTCTTGGCATACGAAGGGCCTCCCATCTTGCACCTACTGCCTTTTTGGCTTCAGCTGATGGAGCCCTGTCGCTTATGCTAGACCTGTTACCAGCTCACCTCTCAACAATTCAGTATGAGGAAAGAGATTTTGCTTTGAGGGTGTGGAAGCAAGACCTACCACCCAAGATGCCTGCACCCACTACATCGAGTAGGCAGAAAGTCTGGGATAGGCCAAGGATTGATTGATGCTCTGTTTGAGACCATCCTCACACTCTGCAATGATGATGAATCCAGAGCCAGGTTGCTGGCTGCTGGCTCAGCAGAATCTGGAGCATGGCTGAATGCTCCGCCAGTTTCTTCCCTTGGACTGAGAATGAGTGATGAGGCCATCAGGATTGCTGTGGGTTTGCGAGTGGGAGCTCCCCTTGGACAGCCTCACCAGTGTGCACACTGTGGCAGTGATGTTGACCAATTTTTCAGACATGGTCTAAGTTGTCGTTTCAGCCAGGGGAGATTGTCGCATCACAACACTGTGAATAGTCTCATCCAACACGCTCTCACAGCTGTGAAAATCCCCTCTCGGCTAGAGCCTTCAGGGTTGCACCGGGCAGATGGGAAGCGTCCTGATGGGATGACCATGGTTCCCTGGGAACAAGGAAAGTATCTAGTATGGGATGCCACATGTGTCGATACGTTTTGTCAGTCGCACCGTCGAAGAGCAGCCACAGAGCCAGGAGGAGCAGCGGCACATGCTGAAGAAGAGAAGGCCAAGAAGTATGCTCACCTGGACAGCATGTATCTTTTCCAGCCAGTTGCTCTGGAGACTTGTGGTACCATTGGTCCAAAGTCCAGGGATTTTCTGAGGGAGCTTGGCCAGCAGCTCAAGATGGTTACTGGGGAAGCACGGTCATGTACCTTTCTACTGCAGAGAATCTCCATTGCCATTCAGGTCGGAAATGCAGCATCGGTGATTGCATCCCTCCCTGACAGTGCTAATGTTGACATCAGTTTTGATCTCTGACGATTCTGTTTTAGCATTTTGCATGCGTGCTTATTTAGGGTGTACTGTACTTTTAGCACTATTTAGTGTTTAAGCACTGTGTGTCAGAATCTGTATATGTGATATTATTATTGTGGTTAATCTATTATTGTATTTTATTACAATGTAAAGCACTTACGTACACTCATACCATTATTACCTATTCATTGTACAGAATAATAATAATAATAATAATAAAACAGAGACTTCCACCTACACTCCACACCAGAGTGGGGCTCGCTCAGGCTCGCCCCAATTACTCTGCATTGCTATACCTTACAGCTAATAAGGTTCTGATCTAGCGTGCTAGCCCCTCTCCTCTGGGGTGCTTAGATAGTAAACTCAGCAGAGGCAGAGTTCATTATCTACTGTACAGTACGTAGGAGTCCTTATTCCCCATTTAAGCCCCTGGGGCAAGCTACGTATATAGAGGGTCCACATCTAGTGTACTAGACTAGTAATGTTCATGCACACAGTGTCATGTGCGTAAGATACCAGCTGTTGTGGCCAAGTGCAGCTTTACATTCCAGCCCAGATGTGTATGCATATGTACAGTATACATACGTATGGGTAGGTACAGGTGGCATGCATACATTACAAGTACAATTGCATGTGTGCATGCATGTCTTATTCTTTGAGATCATAATTATGGCATTAATATAATTATTGTAGGAATAAATAATGCAATAGAATTACATGCAGCACACATGTACACTGTCAGTATTATATAGCACATGTTTGTAGTCATGTCCAACATTACATTAATTAGAGTGACATTACCCTTCTGCAATGCCCAAACCATGCAAGAAAATGTTGTTAATGTGCTTATTCTTTGCCAGTCCTTTCCGAATGGTTTGAACAGCTCTAGATCCCTGTCCTGAAGTGTGATCAAAAGCCAGATGCAACACCTTCACCTGAGCACTGGCAGCAGCTTCTTCTGCCTCCTTCCACTGATCTTCACTCAAGCCATCCTGGAGGAGAGTAAGGGATAAAACGATATTGAACCACACTCGGGGCTCCCTAGGCCTTTACCAGTGTTCATAGCATTTGCTGCATTCTGTTCTGCACTGTTCTGTATGCTGTCAACTACACTGTATGCTACACTTTGCACTGTGTGAATGCAAGCGGCTATAATTAACTGTCACCATTGTTGAGGAGAGATACGTTATGCTAAGTCCATTTACAAAGGACAGCCCTCCAATATAAACGACCATGCAGTACTCTGCAGCCATCAACATACCTTATTGTCAATTTGCATACACATTGTTGTGTTGCCAACCTGCATGCCTTCACCATGCACTTTAATGTGGCATTCAGAACAAGGTGAGAATGAATCTGGTCAACAGCCTATCCATGTATATACCAGCTAGCTTCATTCTGAATCGTGCGCAGTAAAATGGTGGCTACTAAAGCATACCACATCGCACATTCTAACTGGGAGTTGTGTAAAGAGAGCTCAATCCAACTATATCCATGCATAATTATGAACTCTCATGCAGTTCATGTGTGCATTGCCCTTTGCTGCAACACAGGTAGGATCTCCACGTACTTTTACTAACCTAAATCCCCCCACCCCGTACTTCACAGAGGCTTCGGCAAGGAGGTTTGTGTGCTGATTTTGTTTTGGCAGCTCTTTACTATTTCTAGCATACTATTTCCAGCAGCATACATGCAGATTATTGGAGACTACAATGAAACAAAGGTAAGGCCGTCACTTGTGTCTCAGCTCCATGTGTATGCTGACTGTCTGCAGCTGTACAGGATACATAGTGTAGTTGAGCTCTATTCACACCTTTGCCACTGCTACCATGTAATGCACTGATGAACTGGCTTAAATCCTTTCTGGTCTACTGTAGGTGTCAGTCCAACACTGCAGCACTCATAGGCATAGTGATTCCAGATTAATCTTCTATGGGAAGCTCTAGCACTTGCAAGTGGCAAAGGCCAAATTTGATTCCCATCAGTTCATCTATGCACTTACCCAATTAACACCTGGAGACCCCACAGTGACCAATTCCAGTGGCTCTGTCCTTGCTGCTAAAGCCTTAAGAACAGGCAGCGGAATATCTGCCATGTGCAGATACCTCAACTGGGTCATGGCAGACACACAAATGCCAAGTGCAGCTCCAACTTCAGTTGGGAAAGCCTTGAATGCTACAGTGGATAAATTAATGCATTTCATCATGGTATACACCAGTACACAACAACCTGTTAATGTAGCATGTATGCAAACCTTCACATAAGGATAACAGTATAAGACACACAGATATACCACAATTGGGAGGATCACACAGTAATTACCTCTTAATTGAATTCTGTGTATGGATGTACTCCTGGCTAGTGCCCTCCCCATGTTGCACAGGAAGGCATCGCAGCCTCCAATTCCCAGCTCCTTCAAGTGTTTGTTTTCTTCTAGATGTTTCTCTGCCTGAGACCATCCGTTGTCACCCTGTAGGAAGCATGCACACCATGAACAACACTACCATCAGTTAAGCAGCATGCAGGTATTAGGAAACAATGACGTCAATGTGTGTGGGAGTGTGCATGAGTGATATACAGTGTACACGTGAGTAGAGAGATTGTAACAGTTGTTACAGTAAGGGATCAAGTTGCAATAGTACTAATAATGAAATTCGCATGCATTACAGAAAATAATAAGTGGTAATGGCCAAAAGCATGCTATGTACAGGCACACGCTACAAGATCAATATGGCCTGGGTACCCACAGTTTAAGGCGCACACACACAAGGAGGCAAGAAGACATTATAGTTGAAAGAAGAATCCAAGGTACATGAAAAGCACGTATGACAGAGTAGTGGTAGTCTCACGTGGCCCAGACCCCCTTCCTGCCTCCATTTTATATTGCAATAGAGGAAGGATCGCTACGCAAGACTAGAGTAGTGGAGAGCTGGCAAACCATGCCTTCTAAATGAAATGCCTGCGGGAGATTGTTGGGTAACCCCATGGGATGGACCATGGCCACCACCAACCACATGGGATGGACCATGGCCACCACCAACCACATGGGATAAGAGGAGAAATGTCAACATCTTCAAAGAAACAGGAGATTTACCAGTGGAGGAGCAGTTGCGTCAAAAGTGGCTACACTGGGTTGGTCACCTCATAAGAATGTCTGACAATCAGCCACAAAAACAGGTTCTGAGATGCCGACCATGTGAGAAGAAGCGGAAACCTGGAGGAACCTCACAATGCTGGGTAGACATCATCCACTAGGACCTATCCAGATCCACGTGCACAACCATCCTACCTATGTACATGTCTCACCACACAATGCTTTTCATTCTTTCAGTTTACATCGGACATGCCACACATGCATATTCCATTGTTATCCTTATTGTGGTTGTAAATTCATGCCGTTTACATTGCTGCTGGGTATTTCCTATCCTTAGTACATACAGTAAGGTCGATATCATTTCTGCAGTATAAAATCTAATATTAATGACTATGACAATGAAATTAAATGGAGCATCTGTCTATTGATTTGTATATTGTATGTTCTACATTACATCTACGCTGGCTGCACCAAATATTTTGAATTGGGGCTTGCTGGGAATGCCATTAGTACCAAAGAATACAAGATCGGCAAGTCGTTTGGCTCCAAATTCATTCTCCAGAATGTTTACGCCCTCAGGGTTCAAATGAGCAGCAATGACCAGGAAGATGTGGCCTGGGTTGTGTGGAGCTGCAAAGTCGACTGCCACCTTCAGAAGGCTGCGAGCAATAGGAGCACTGTCGGCAAAGAAGGGACCTATGAAATAGCCATCCTCTGGAAAGCGGACAGTTTTACTCATTATCAAGTATCCCACCACCTCACCCGTGTTGCCAATGGCAACCCAGCTGCTTTCCTGAAGATGTGATATCCATGTACCAAGTACCGATTTACACACTTGGGAGGTGCCTAACATGTCTGCACTGTACGCAAACATCTTCTCAAAGTTAGCCTGACTGGCTGGCAAGAGTGTGGCAAGGGAAGTTGGAAATTGGCTACTTGCAAGACTTTCACGAGCAAGTGATGCATCAAATGCATATCTCCTTGATATCCAGCCAGGCATGATGGGATAGTTCATAAATGTGCGAGCATTTTTGATGTTCAGCACAGATGCAGAGTGTAAATTGTACTGGTCATGAAAGCGAGCCACTACCGTGTCCAACATCTTCTGTCCATACCCCTGTCCTCTGTAAGGCTTTTGAACAAAAAACAAGCCACCATAATAGTGCGAATCCCCATGTCTCACTACACATCCGGAGGTGATCCTCTCACCATTCAATTCACCGATGAAGAAGTCAGGAGTAAGACCTGCTGCAAAATAGTACTCAGCCTCCTTTTCACGTAGCATCCGACCTTCTTCTGTAGCTCTCTTGATCACCCACTGAAGATCTTCCAAAGAAGTAGCGTGTCGGACAACAAATGCCTTGTGCTTCTGTCCTTCATCAAACACTTTGAGTATACTGTCTGACCCAGACACAGGAACAGAGTGGCTAATGGTCTTGGCTATAAACATGTTCGGCTTGTGCATCTTCCTCCTCATCAAGTGTGTACTATTGATTAGTCCAGCCCGTGGTGAAGAAAGTGGCAGGCACTTTCTAGCTATAGGGAGTTGAAAGGGTACAAAACTTGAAAGCAATCTTGAAATTCCACTGTTGGACTGAGCCGTTAAGGAATAGTGTGAAGAAGTGATAAGTATAGCCTTCTGCATTCTGAGTGCTTCTCACTTAGGAACTGTTCTTCTTGATGACAGCTATTTCAGGAGGAGGGCTATATACTTCACTGGAGAGACAGGTTCATGGCTGACAGCTTCCAAATTTTACCTGCCAGGCTGTGGTCGGCACAGTTACATCCTTTTTTCGGCGATAAATGTGTGATGTCATGTACATACTAAAATTCAGTTTTGGAAAATGGTGTCGTTCAGTGAAGTATTGCTTTTGTTCATCTTTTCTGGCTGTGTTTCAGAACTCCCCCTTTCAAGTAGCTAGCAAACTGGCTAGCTAAGTAGCTAGCTACAAGGACAACAAAATTAAAGAGAATGTCTGCAGAGCTACACACTAGAGGATAATCTGGCATTGCTACTTTTGCTTCTGGTGCACTGTGAAAGACAGCATCTGCTTGCTTTTACAGCATTTTCCCATGACCTCAGCTGCCATAGCATTTCGCCCTCGTGTGAGGCAGCCATTTTGGTGACGAGATATGATGTCATAATGCTGAAGTAAGCTGTAAGCCTAAACTGGAAATCCCCTTTTAAATTTCTTGCCTATGCCCTTGATATTTGCAGAGTTTGGGAATAAACCTGTATTTCTGATGAAACAAATAAGATTTGCAGAGAAAGGATGAGAGCAATGTATGCCAAGAAAAAGTAAGCACCATTACAATTTGTACTTGCCTTCAGATTGCTGCGGACAGTGAGAGTCAACTTGTTCACGCCAGTGAGACTGAAAACACTGGGGTCAGTGTGAGTCACCCAGAGGTGTAGTTCTGACTGTGGTAGGTCAGACAGTGTCTTAGCATCTAATGTTCAAGGAAGTACACAAATCCAGCACATCATAATCAGGCCTGGAGGAAGCACTGTCAATGGTTAGGCCAAGCCAAAATGCTTATGCCTATCAGCAAACCATCTCTGAGATGGTTGCGTGAACAGACCAGGAAGTACCTTAGCTATAAGAAATGGCCAGACCTAAAATATCAGGTCAGGCCATGGCCTGGGCAGCCAACAGCGGGGCATCCAGCTCCAGTGGGCATGTTAATCATGGAATATTGAATTATGTCTATTGAAAGTCTGATCCATGCAGCATTAGGAATGAACAATTTTGGCCTAGTCAGCTGACTAGGCAATGTTTGATTTCAATATGCACACAGTCAACATTGCCTCTCATTTATCGTTTTGCTGCATTATCCGTCATTCATGCCATGAAAATGGATCATGAATAGTCAGGGTAGGCATTAGAATGGTTCTTTGTGTTGTATTGCGTAAATGTCTTGATTCTTGTACTATACCTAACATTAACCGTAACAGTTACGAAGTTCAAGCTAAGCCTCATGTACCTGCACCCTTTATCGCCCACATTTCCTCAATCTGTTTCCTGCAGAGTGGAGTGTGTTGTACTTTGTACTGGTTATCGCTGGTGTGGTGTTCCTCTTCACCTTTGTGTTCTGGTGTGCTTGCTGCTGCCATATCAGAAGGTAGGCCAACTGTAGTGTAGCAGGGTGAGGGGTGCACAGGGAGGAAGATGTACACATCTACACTTGTACTTGTACACACAGAAGTATATACAGAAAGATGTGTCACTTTGTCAGTGCTTATCTTGTGTGGTGGCTGTACAGCCTAATACGTACTGTACATCTGTTGCAAGTACAATCATTTCACTGAGCTGCTTGCTGCAGGCGTCGGGTGAAACGCAAGAAGAGAATCAAATATGCCTTGCTGAACAATCATGATGAAGATCATGAGGACAGAGGAGTTGGGCACTCCACGAAAGCCTCAAAGAGTGAGTGCCAGTCACAGTTCAAAGCCTATGCAACATACAGTACATGCCAGCATGGTTGTGGTAGCTAGACCCATAACTGCACTGTTGCCAATTCGGAAGGCTGCAAGGTAATCAAAGATATACTTGGCATGTATTACACATGTATGTATAACTAGTGGTCGCGTGCTTGTAACACTTCAGTTGATAGTTGCCACATGCTTCACTCTCCTGGCAAGTTTTCTATTGTGGAAAAACTGTGCCTGTTTCACCAAGTGCAAGATGTTGCAGTGTGACCATCTTCGAAATGCCATTTGTATTATTATGCTGCCCATGTACCGTTGTATGTCATGGTCATGGTACTACCTTGTACCTGTATGCATACCTATTGTGATACTGTAGGAAGTGGTGCAAAGAAAGGAGTAATGGTCATGTCATCTGAGTCAGAGGACGATGTGCTCTTCAAAAGGGAGGGGCCAACTGACACACCTCCCCCGGACTACACCAACACCATTGGAAAGCAGAACTCCAACAACAGCAGTCTTGTCAGTGGATTGATCCCACAATAATGGAACACTCACACTGCCACTGTGCAAACATAAGTTGCATAACTCATTTCTGTTCAAATTTCAAACCTGTAATGGTAATTGTCTTGTAAATTAAGGCATGTTAAATGCATACTTGTTTCACGTTCTGTTTCACTGTTATAATATTATTACTCTGCATTGCTATACCTTACAGCTAATAGGTTCTGATCTAGCGTGCTAGCCCCTCTCCTCCAGGGTGCTTAGATATTACACTCAGCAGAGGCAGAGTTCATTATCTACTGTATGTAGGAGTCCTTATTCCCCGTTTAAGCCCCTGGGGCAAGCTACGTATACAGAGGGTCCACATCTAGTGTACTAGACTAGTAATGTTCATGCACACAGTGTCATGTGCGTAAGATACCTGCTGTTGTGGCCAAGTGCAGCTTTACATTCCAGCCCAGATGTGTATGCATATGTACAGTATACATACGTATGGGTAGGTACAGGTGGCATGCATACATTACAAGTACAATTGCATGTGTGCATGCATGTCTTATTCTTTGAGATCATAATTATGGCATTAATATAATTATTGTAGGAATAAATAATGCAATAGAATTACATGCAGCACACATGTACACTGTCAGTATATATAGCACATGTTTGTAGTTATGTCCAACATTACATTAATTAGAGTGACAGTTCCCATTCCGCAATGCCCAAACCACGCAAGAAAATGTTGTTAATGTGCTTATTCTTTGCCAGTCCTTTCCGAATGGTTTGAACAGCTCTAGATCCCTGTCCTGAAGTGTGATCAAAAGCCAGATGCAACACCTTCACCTGAGCACTGGCAGCAGCTTCTTCTGCCTCCTTCCACTGATCTTCACTCAAGCCATCCTGCAGGAGAGTAGGGGATAAAATGATATTGAACCACACTCAGGGCTCCCTAGGCCTTTACCAGTGTTCATAGCATTTGCTGCTTCTGTTTTGCACTGTACTGTATGCTGTCAACTACACTGTATGGTACGCTTTGCACTGTGTGAATGCAAGCAGCTATAATTAACTGTCACCATTGTTGAGGAGAGATATTAGCTTGATTCTTCTTTGGACAATCAAGCACACCATGAACACTTGTCAAATTCAATGCAACGTTTCGCCCATCACGGGCTTCGTCAGGCATACAAAACAGGTTGAGGAGAGATATGTATGCTAAGTCCATTTACTAATGACAGCCCTCCAATATAAATGACCAGCACTCTGCAGGCATCAACACACCTTATTGTAAATTTGCATACACATTGTTGTGTTGCCAACCTGCATGCCTTCACCATACACTTTAATGTGGCATCCAGAACAAGGTGAGAATGGATCTGGTCAACAGCCTATCCTACGTACCAGCTAGCTACCATGCGCAGTAAAATGGTGGGTATTAAAGCATACCACATCGCACATTCTAACTGGGAGTTGTGTAAAGAGAGCTCAATCCAACTATATCCATGCATAATTATGAACTCTCATGCAGTTCATGTGTGCATTGCCCTTTGCTGCAACACAGGTAGGATCTCCACTTTTACTAACCTAAATCCCCCCCCACCCCCACCCCCACCCTGTATATCACAGAGGCTTCAGCAAGGAGGTTTGTGTGCTGATTTTGTTTTGGCAGCTCTTTCCTATTTCTAGCATACTATTTCCGGCAGCATACAGGAAGATTATTGGAGACTACAATGAAACAAAGGTAAGGCTGTCACTTGTGTCTCAGCTCCATGTGTATGCTAACTGTCTGCAGCTGCACAGGATACGTAGTGGGGTTGAACTCTATTCACACCTTTGCCACTGCTACCATGTAATGCACTGATGGATTGGCCTAAATCCTTTCTGGTCTACTGTAGGTGCCAGTCCAACACTGCAGCACTCATAGGCATAGGGATTCCAGATTAATCTTCTATGGGAAGCTCTAGCACTTACAAGTGGCAAAGGCCAAATTTGATTCCCATCAGTTCATCTATGCACTTACCCAATTAACACCTGGAGACCCCACAGTGACCAATTCCAGTGGCTCTGTCCTTGCTGCTAAAGCCTTAAGAACAGGCAGTGGAATATCTGCCATGTGCAGATACCTCAACTGGGTCATGGCAGACACACAAATGCCAAGTGCAGCTCCAACTTCAGTTGGGAAAGCCTTGAATGCTACAGTGGATAAATTAGTGCATTTCATCATGGTATACATCAGTACACAGCAACCTGTTAATGTAGCGTGTATGCAAACCTACACATAAGGATAATGGTATGAGACACACAGCAGGTACACAATTCACTCACTGAACACTCTTATAGATACACCACAATTGGGAGGATCACACAGTAATTACCTCTTAATTGAATTCTGTGTATGGATGTACTCCTGGCTAGTGCCCTCCCCATGTTGCACAGGAAGGCATCGCAGCCTCCAATTCCCAGCTCCTTCAAGTGTTTGTTTTCTTCTAGATGTTTCTCTGCCTGAGACCATCCATTGTCACCCTGTAGGAAGCATACACACTGTGAACAACACTACCATCAGTTAAGCAGCATGCAGGTATTAGGAAAGCAATGATGTCCGTATGTGTGTGTGAGTGTGCATGAGTGATATACAGTGTACATGTGAGTAGAGAGATTGTAACGGTTGTTACAGTAAGGGATCAAGTTGCAATAGTACTAATAATGAAATTCACATGCATTACAGAAAATAATAAGTGGTGATGGCCAAAAGCATGCTATGTACAGGCACACGCTACAAGATCAATATGGCCTGGGTACCCACAGTCTAAGGCACACACATGCAAGGAGGCAAGAAGACATTATAGTTGAAAGAGAATCCGAGGTACATGAAAAACATGCATGGCAGAGTAGTGGTAGTCTCACGTGGCCCAGACCCCCTTCCTGCCTCCATTTTATATTGCAATAGAGGAAGGGTCGCTACGCGAGACTAGAGTAGTGAGAACTGGCAAACCATGCCTTCTAAATGAAATGCCTGCGGGAGATTGTTGGGTAACCCCATGGGATGGACCATGGCCACCACCAACCACATGGGATGGACCATGGCCACCACCAACCACATGGGATGGACCATGGCCACCACCAACCACATGGGATAAGAGGAGAAATGTCAACATCTTCAAAGAAACAGGAGATTTACCAGTGGAGGAGCAGTTGCGTCAAAAGTGGCTACACTGGGTTGGTCACCTCATAAGAATGTCTGACAATCAGCCACAAAAACAGGTTCTGAGATGCCGACCATGTGAGAAGAAGCGGAAACCTGGAGGAACCTCACAATGCTGGGTAGACATCATCCACTAGGACCTATCCAGATCCACGTGCACAACCATCCTACCTATGTACATGTCTCACCACACAATGCTTTTCATTCTTCTAGTTTACATTGGACATGCCACACATGCATATTCCATTGTTATCCTTATTGTGGTTGTAAATTCATGCCGTTTACATTGCTGCTGGGTATTTCCTATCCTTAGTACATACAGTAAGGTCGATATCATTTCTGCAGTATAAAATCTAATATTAATGACTATGACAATGAAATTAAATGGAGCATCTGTCTATTGATTTGTATATTGTATGTTCTACATTACATCTACGCTGGCTGCACCAAATATTTTGAATTGGGGCTTGCTGGGAATGCCATTAGTACCAAAGAATACAAGATCGGCAAGTCGTTTGGCTCCGAATTCATTCTCCAGAATGTTTACGCCCTCAGGGTTCAAATGAGCAGCAATGACCAGGAAGATGTGGCCTGGGTTGTGTGGAGCTGCAAAGTCGACTGCCGCCTTCAGAAGGCTGCGAGCAATAGGAGTACTGTCGGCAAAGAAGGGACCTATGAAATAGCCATCCTCTGGAAAGCGGACAGTTTTACTCATTATCAAGTATCCCACCACCTCACCCGTGTTGCCAATGGCAACCCAGCTGCTTTCCTGAAGATGTGATATCCATGTACCAAGTAGCGATTTACACACTTGGGAGGTGCCTAACATGTCTGCACTGTATGCAAACATCTTCTCAAAGTTAGCCTGACTGGCTGGCAAGAGTGTGGCAAGGGAAGTTGGAAATTGGCTACTTGCAAGACTTTCACGAGCAAGTGATGCATCAAATGCATATCTCCTTGATATCCAGCCAGGCATGATGGGATAGTTCATAAATGTGCGAGCATTTTTGATGTTCAGCACAGATGCAGCGTGTAAATTGTACTGGTCATGAAAGCGAGCCACTATCGTGTCCCACATCTTCTGTCCATACCCCTGTCCTCTGTAAGGCTTTTGAACATAAAACAAGCCACCATAATAGTGCGAATCCCCATGTCTCACTACACATCCGGAGGTGATCCTCTCACCATTCAATTCACCGATGAAGAAGTCAGGAGTAAGACCTGCTGCAAAATAGTACTCAGCCTCCTTTTCACGTAGCATCCGACCTTCTTCTGTAGCTCTCTTGATCACCCACTGAAGATCTTCCAAAGAAGTAGCGTGTCGGACAACAAATGCCTTGTGCTTCTGTCCTTCATCAAACACTTTGAGTATACTGTCTGACCCAGATACAGGAACAGAGTGGCTAATGGTCTTGGCTGTAAACATGTTTGGCTTGTGCATCTTCCTCCTCATCAAGTGTGTACTATTGATTAGTCCAGCCCGTGGTGAAGAAAGTGGCAGGCACTTTCTAGCTATAGGGAGTTGGAAGGGTACAAAACTTGAAAGCAATCTTGAAATTCCACTGTTGGACTGAGCCTTTAAGGAATAGTGTGAAGAAGTGATAAGTATAACCTTCTGCATTCTGAGTGCTTCTCACTTTGGAACTGTTCTTCTTGTGACAGCTGATGACAGCTATTTCAGAAGGAGGGCTATATACTTCACTGGATAGACAGGTTCATGGCTGACAGCTTCCAAATTTCACCTGCCAGGCTGTGGTCGGCACAGTTACACCCCTTTTTCACACAGACAATTCACCCAGAATTGTTATCCAGGTTCGACCCAGATTTGTGTTCACATGCTTACACGGCGATAAATGTGTGATGTCATGTACGTACTAAAATTCAGTTTTGGAAAATGGTGTCGTTCAGTGAAGTATTGCTTTTGTTCATCTTTTCTGGCTGTGTTTCAGAACTCCCCCTTTCAAGTAGCTAGCAAACTGGCTAGCTAAGTAGCTAGCTACAAGGACAACAAAATTAAAGAGAATGTCTGCAGAGCTACACACTAGAGGATGATCTGGCATTGCTACTTTTGCTTCTGGTGCACTGTGAAAGACAGCATCTGCTTGCCTTTACAGCATTTTCCCATGACCTCAGCTGCCATAGCATTTCGCCCTCGTGTGAGGCAGTCATTTTTGTGGTGAGATATGATGTCATAATGCTGAAGTAAGCTGTAAGCCTAAACTGGAAATCCCCTTTTAAATTTCTTGCCTATGCCCTTGATATTTGCAGAGTTTGGGAATAAACCTGCATTTCTGATGAAACAAATAAGATTTGCAGAGAAAGGATGAGAGCAATGTGTGCCAAGAAAAAGTAAGATCCATTACAATTTGTACTTGCCTTCAGATTGCTGCGGACAGTGAGAGTCAACTTGTTCACGCCAGTGAGACTGAAAACACTGGGGTCAGTGTGAGTCACCCAGAGGTGTAGTTCTGACTGTGGTAGGTCAGACAGTGTCTTAGCATCTAATGTTCAAGGAAGTACACAAATCCAGCACATCATAATCAGGCCTGGAGGAAGCACTGTCAATGGTTAGCCAAGCCAAAATGCTTATGCCTACCAGCAAACCATCTCTGAGATGGTTGCGTGAACAGACCAGGAAGTACCTTAGCTATAAGAAATGGCCAGACCTAAAATATCAGGTCAGGCCATGGCCTGGGCAGCCAACAGCGGGGCATCCAGCTCCAGTGGGCATGTTAATCATGGAATATTGAATTATGTCTATTAAAAGTCTGATCCATGCAGCATTAGGAATGAACAATTTTGGCCTAGTCTGCTAACTAGGCAATGTTTGATTTCAATATGCACACAGTCAACATTGCCTCTCATTTATCGTTTTGCTGCATTATCCGTCATTCATGCCATGAAAATGGATAATGAATAGTCAGGGTAGGCATTAGAATGGTTCTTTGTGTTGTATTGCGTAAATGTCTTGATTCTTGTACTATACCTAACATTAACCGTAACAGTTACGAAGTTCAAGCTAAGCCTCATGTACCTGCACCCTTTATCGCCCACATTTCCTCAATCTGTTTCCTGCAGAGTGGAGTGTGTTGTACTTTGTACTGGTTATCGCTGGTGTGGTGTTCCTCTTCACCTTTGTGTTCTGGTGTGCTTGCTGCTGCCATATCAGAAGGTAGGCCAACTGGAGTGTAGCAGGGTGAGGGGTGCACAGGGAGGAAGATGTACACATCTACACTTGAACTTGTACACACAGAAGTATATACAGAAAGATGTGTCACTTTGTCAGTGCTTATCTTGTGTGGTGGCTGTACAGCCTAATACGTACTGTACATCTGTTGCAAGTACAATCATTTCACTGAGCTGCTTGCTGCAGGCGTCGGGTGAAACGCAAGAAGAGAATCAAATATGCCTTGCTGAACAATCATGATGAAGATCATGAGGACAGAGGAGTTGGGCACTCCACGAAAGCCTCAAAGAGTGAGTGCCAGTCACAGTTCAAAGCCTATGCAACATACAGTACATGCCAGCATGGTTGTGGTAGCTAGACCCATAACTGCACTGTTGCCAATTCGGAAGGCTGCAAGGTAATCAAAGATATACTTGGCATGTATTACACATGTATGTATAACTAGTGGTCGCGTGCTTGTAACACTTCAGTTGATAGTTGCCACATGCTTCACTCTCCTGGCAAGTTTTCTATTGTGGAAAAACTGTGCCTGTTTCACCAAGTGCAAGATGTTGCAGTGTGACCATCTTCGAAATGCCATTTGTATTATTATGCTGCCCATGTACCGTTGTATGTCATGGTCATGGTACTACCTTGTACCTGTATGCATACCTATTGTGATACTGTAGGAAGTGGTGCAAAGAAAGGAGTAATGGTCATGTCATCTGAGTCAGAGGACGATGTGCACTTCAAAAGGGAGGGGCCAACTGACACACCTCCCCCGGGCTACACCAACACCATTGGAAAGCAGAACTCCAACAACAGCAGTCTTGTCAGTGGATTGATCCCACAATAATGGAACACTCACACTGCCACTGTGCAAACATAAGTTGCATAACTCATTTCTGTTCAAATTTCAAACCCGTAAAGGTAATTGTCTTGTAAATTAAGGCATGTTAAATGCATATTTGTTTCACGTTCTGTTTCACTGCTATAATATCATTACTCTGCATTGCTATACCTTACAGCTAATAGGTTCTGATCTAGCGTGCTAGCCCCTCTCCTCCAGGGTGCTTAGATAGTAAACTCAGCAGAGGCAGAGTTCATTATCTACTGTACAGTACGTAGGAGTCCTTATTCCCCGTTTAAGCCCCTGGGGCAAGCTACGTATACAGAGGGTCCACATCTAGTGTACTAGACTAGTAATGTTCATGCACACAGTGTCATGTGCGTAAGATACCTGCTGTTGTGGCCAAGTGCAGCTTTACATTCCAGCCCAGATGTGTATGCATATGTACAGTATACATACGTATGGGTAGGTACAGGTGGCATGCATACATTACAAGTACAATTGCATGTGTGCATGCATGTCTTATTCTTTGAGATCATAATTATGACATTAATATAATTATTGTAGGAATAAATAATGCAATAGAATTACATGCAGCACACATGTACACTGTCAGTATATATAGCACATGTTTGTAGTTATGTCCAACATTACATTAATTAGAGTGACAGTTCCCATTCCGCAATGCCCAAACCACGCAAGAAAATGTTGTTAATGTGCTTATTCTTTGCCAGTCCTTTCCAAATGGTTTGAACAGCTCTAGATCCCTGTCCTGAAGTGTGATCAAAAGCCAGATGCAATTCCTTCACTTGAGCACTGGCAGCAGCTTCTTCTGCCTCCTTCCACTGATCTTCACTCAAGCCATCCTGCAGGAGAGTAGGGGATAAAATGATATTGAACCACACTCGGGGCTCCCTAGGCCTTTACCAGTGTTCATAGCATTTGCTGCTTCTGTTCTGCACTGTTCTGTATGCTGTCAACTACACTGTATATATGCTACACTTTGCACTGTGTGAATGCAAGCGACTACAATTAACTGTCACCATTGTTGAGGAGAAACACACACATATGCTAAGTCCATTTACAAATGACAGCCCTGTAATATAAACGACCATGCAGCACTCTGCAGGCATCAACATACCCTTATTGTAAATTTGCATACACATTGTTGTGTTGCCAACCTGCATGCCTTCATCATGCACTTTAATGTGGCATTCAGAAGAAGGTGAGATGGATCTGGTCAACAGCCTATCCTACGTATATACCAGCTAGCTTCATTCTGAACCATGCGCAGTAAAATGGTGGCTACTAAAGCATACCACATCACACATTTAAACTGGGAGTTGTGTAAAGAGAGCTCAATCCAACTATATCCATGCATAATTATGAACTCTCATGCAGTTCATGTGTGAATTGCCCTTTGCTGCAACACAGGCAGGATCCCCACTTTTACTAACCTACAGTAAATCTCCCCCACTCCGTACTTCACAGAGGCTTCAGCATGGAAGTTTGTGTGCTGATTTTGTTTTAGCAGCTCTTTACTATTTCTAGCATACTATTTCCGGCAGCATACAGGAAGATTATTGGAGACTACAATGAAACAAAGGTAAGGCCGTCACTCGTGTGTCCAGCTCCATGTGTATGCTGACTGTCTGCAGCTGCACAGGATACATAATGGGGTTGAGCTCTATTCACACCTTTGCCACTGCTACCATGTAATGCACTGATGAACTGGCCTAAATCCTTTCTGGTCTACCGTAGGTGCCAGTCCAACACTGCAGCACTCATAGGCATAGGGATTCCAGATTAATCTTCTATGGGAAGCTCTAGCACTTGCAAGTGGCAAAGGCCAAATTTGATCCCCATCACTTCATCTATGCGCATAGATGAAGTGATTGTGTTAATTGGGTAAGTGCATGCACTTACCCAATTAACACCTGGAGACCCCACAGTGACCAATTCCAGTGGCTCCGTCCTTGCTGCTAAAGCCTTAAGAACAGGCAGTGGAAAATCTGCCATGTGCAGATACCTCAACTGGGTCATGGCAGACACACAAATGCCAAGTGCAGCTCCAACTTCAGTTGGGAAAGCCTTGAATGCTACAGTGGATAAATTAATGCATTTCATCATGGTATACACCAGTACACAGCAACCTGTTAATGTAGCATGTATGCAAACCTACACATAAGGATAATGGTATGAGACACACAGCAGGTACACAATTCACTCACTAAACACTCTTATAGATAAACCACAATTGGGAGGATCACACAGTAATTACCTCTTAATTGAAGTCTGTGTATGGATGTACTCCTGGCTAGTGCCCTCCCCATGTTGCACAGGAAGGCATCGCAGCCTCCAATTCCCAGCTCCTTCAAGTGTTTGTTTTCTGCTAGATGTTTCTCTGCCTGAGACCATCCATTGTCACCCTGTAGGAAGCATGCACACCATGAACAACACTACCATCAGTTAAGCAGCATGCAGGTATTAGGAAACAATGACGTCAATGTGTGTGGGAGTGTGCATGAGTGATATACAGTGTACACGTGAGTAGAGAGATTGTAACGGTTGTTACAGTAAGGGATCAAGTTGCAATAGTACTAATAATGAAATTCACATGCATTACAGAAAATAATAAGTGGTGATGGCCAAAAGCATGCTATGTACAGGCACACGCTACAAGATCAATATGGCCTGGGTACCCACAGTTTAAGGCGCACACACACAAGGAGGCAAGAAGACATTATAGTTGAAAGAAGAATCCAAGGTACATGAAAAGCACGTATGACAGAGTAGTGGTAGTCTCACGTGGCCCAGACCCCCTTCCTGCCTCCATTTTATATTGCAATAGAGGAAGGGTCGCTACGCAAGACTAGAGTAGTGGAGAACTGGCAAACCATGCCTTCTAAATGAAATGCCTGCGGGAGATTGTTGGGTAACCCCATGGGATGGACCATGACCACCACCAACCCCATGGGATAAGAGGAGAAATGTCGACATCTTCAAAGAAACAGGAGATTTACCAGTGGAGGAGCAGTTGCGTCAAAAGTGGCTACACTGGGTTGGTCACCTCATAAGAATGTCTGACAATCAGCCACAAAAACAGGTTCTGAGATGCCAACCATGTGAGAAGAAGCGGAAACCTGGAGGAACTTCACAATGCTGGGTAGACATCATCCACTAGGACCTATCCAGATCCACGTGCACAACCATCCTACCTATGTACATGTCTCACCACACAATGCTTTTCATTCTTCTAGTTTACATCGGACATGCCACACATGCATATTCCATTGTTATCCTTATTGTGGTTGTAAATTCATGCCGTTTACATTGCTGCTGGGTATTTCCTATCCTTAGTACATACAGTAAGGTCGATATCATTTCTGCAGTACAAAATCTAATATTAATGACTATGACAATGAAATTAAATGGAGCATCTGTCTATTGATTTGTATATTGTATGTTCTACATTACATCTACACTGGCTGCACCAAATATTTTGAATTGGGGCTTGCTGGGAATGCCATTAGTACCAAAGAATACAAGATCGGCAAGTCGTTTGGCTCCAAATTCATTCTCTAGAATGTTTACGCCCTCAGGGTTCAGATGAGCAGCAATGACCAGGAAGATGTGGCCTGGGTTGTGTGGAGCTGCAAAGTCGACTGCCGCCTTCAGAAGGCTGCGAGCAATAGGAGCACTGTCGGCAAAGAAGGGACCTATGAAATAGCCATCCTCTGGAAAGCGGACAGTTTTACTCATTATCAAGTATCCCACCACCTCACCCGTGTTGCCAATGGCAACCCAGCTGCTTTCCTGAAGATGTGATATCCATGTACCAAGTAGCGATTTACACACTTGGGAGGTGCCTAACATGTCTGCACTGTATGCAAACATCTTTTCAAAGTTAGCCTGACTGGCTGGCAAGAGTGTGGCAAGGGAAGTTGGAAATTGGCTACTTGCAAGACTTTCACGAGCAAGTGATGCATCAAATGCATATCTCCTTGATATCCAGCCAGGCATGATGGGATAGTTCATAAATGTGCGAGCATTTTTGATGTTCAGCACAGATGCAGAGTGTAAATTGCACTGGTCATGAAAGCGAGCCACTACCGTGTCCAACATCTTCTGTCCATACCCCTGTTCTCTGTAAGGCTTTTGAACAAAAAACAAGCCACCATAATAGTGCGAATCCCCATGTCTCACTACACATCCGGAGGTGATCCTCTCACCATTCAATTCACCGATGAAGAAGTCAGGAGTAAGACCTGCTGCAAAATAGCACTCAGCCTCCTTTTCACGTAGCATCCGACCTTCTTCTGTAGCTCTCTTGATCACCCACTGAAGATCTTCCAAAGAAGTAGCGTGTCGGACAACAAATGCCTTGTGCTTCTGTCCTTCATCAAACACTTTGAGTATACTGTCTGACCCAGACACAGGAACAGAGTGGCTAATGGTCTTGGCTATAAACATGTTTGGCTTGTGCATCTTCCTCCTCATCAAGTGTGTACTATTGATTAGTCCAGCCCGTGGTGAAGAAAGTGGCAGGCACTTTCTAGCTATAGGTAGTTGGAAGGGTACAAAACTTGAAAGCAATCTTGAAATTCCACTGTTGGACTGAGCCTTTAAGGAATAGTGTGAAGAAGTGATAAGTATAACCTTCTGCATTCTGAGTGCTTCTCACTTTGGAACTGTTCTTCTTGTGACAGCTGATGACAGCTATTTCAGGAGGAGGGCTATATATACTTCACTGGATAGACAGGTTCATGGCTGACAGCTTCCAAATTTTACCTGTCAGGCTGTGGTCGGCACAGTTACACCCCTTTTTCACACAGACAATTCACCCAGAATTGTTATCCAGGTTCGACCCAGATTTGTGTTCACATGCTTACACGGCGATAAATGTGTGATGTCATGTACGTACTAAAATCCAGTTTTGGAAAATGGTGTCGTTCAGTGAAGTATTGCTTTTGTTCATCTTTTCTGGCTGTGTTTCAGAACTCCCCCTTTCAAGTAGCTAGCAAACTGGCTAGCTAAGTAGCTAGCTACAAGGACAACAAAATTAAAGAGAATGTCTGCAGAGCTACACACTAGAGGATGATCTGGCATTGCTACTTTTGCTTCTGGTGCACTGTGAAAGACAGCATCTGCTTGCTTTTACAGCATTTTCCCATGACCTCAGCTGCCATAGCATTTCGCCCTCGTGTGAGGCAGCCATTTTGGTGATGAGATATGATGTCATAATGCTGAAGTAAGCTGTAAGCCTAAACTGGTAATCCGCTTTTAAATTTCTTGCCTATGCCCTTGATATTTGCAGAGTTTGGGAATAAACCTGTATTTCTGATGAAACAAATAAGGTTTGCAGAGAAAGGATGAGAGCAATGTGTGCCAAGAAAAAGTAAGCACCATTACAATTTGTACTTGCCTTCAGATTGCTGCGGACAGTGAGAGTCAACTTGTTCACGCCAGTGAGACTGAAAACACTGGGGTCAGTGTGAGTCACCCAGAGGTGTAGTTCTGACTGTGGTAGGTCAGACAGTGTCTTAGCACCTAATGTTCAAGGAAGTACACAAATCCAGCACATCATAATCAGGCCTGGAGGAAGCACTGTCAATGGTTAGCCAAGCCAAAATGCTTATGCCTATCAGCAAACCATCTCTGAGATGGTTGCGTGAACAGACCAGGAAGTACCTTAGCTATAAGAAATGGCCAGACCTAAAATATCAGGTCAGGCCATGGCCTGGGCAGCCAGCAGCGGGGCATGCAGCTCCAGTGGGCATGTTAATCATGGAATATTGAATTATGTCTATTAAAAGTCTGATCCATGCAGCATTAGGAATGAACAATTTTGGCCTAGTCAGCTGACTAGGCAATGTTTGATTTCAATATGCACACAGTCAACATTGCCTCTCATTTATCGTTTTGCTGCATTATCCGTCATTCATGCCATGAAAATGGATCATGAATAGTCAGGGTAGGCATTAGAATGGTTCTTTGTGTTGTATTGTGTAAATGTCTTGATTCTTGTACTATACCTAACATTAACCGTAACAGTTACGAAGTTCAAGCTAAGCCTCATGTACCTGCACCCTTTATCGCCCACATTTCCTCAATCTGTTTCCTGCAGAGTGGAGTGTGTTGTACTTTGTACTGGTTATCGCTGGTGTGGTGTTCCTCTTCACCTTTGTGTTCTGGTGTGCTTGCTGCTGCCATATCAGAAGGTAGGCCAACTGTAGTGTAGCAGGGTGAGGGGTGCACAGGGAGGAAGATGTACACATCTATACTTGTACTTGTACACACAGAAGTATATACAGAAAGATGTGTCACTTTATCAGTGCTTATCTTGTGTGGTGGCTGTACAGCCTAATACGTACTGTACATCTGTTGCAAGTACAATCATTTCACTGAGCTGCTTGCTGCAGGCGTCGGGTGAAACGCAAGAAGAGAATCAAATATGCCTTGCTGAACAATCATGATGAAGATCATGAGGACAGAGGAGTTGGGCACTCCACGAAAGCCTCAAAGAGTGAGTGCCAGTCACAGTTCAAAGCCTATGCAACATACAGTACATGCCAGCATGGTTGTGGTAGCTAGACCCATAACTGCACTGTTGCCAATTCGGAAGGCTGCAAGGTAATCATAGATATACTTGGCATGTATTACACATGTATGTATAACTAGTGGTCGCGTGCTTGTAACGCTTCAGTTGATAGTTGCCACATGCTTCACTCTCCTGGCAAGTTTTCTATTGTGGAAAAACTGTGCCTGTTTCACCAAGTGCAAGATGTTGCAGTGTGACCATCTTCGAAATGCTATTTGTATTATTATGCTACCCATGTACCATTGTATGCCATGGTCATGGTACTACCTTGTACCTGTATGCATACCTATTGTGATACTGTAGGAAGTGGTGCAAAGAAAGGAGTAATGGTCATGTCATCTGAGTCAGAGGACGATGTGCTCTTCAAAAGGGAGGGGCCAACTGACACCCCTCCCCCGGGCTACACCAACACCATTGGAAGGCAGAACTCCAACAACAGCAGTCTTGTCAGTGGATTGATCCCACAATAATGGAACACTCACACTGCCACTGTGCAAACATAAGTTGCATAACTCATTTCTGTTCAAATTTCAAACCTGTAAAGGTAATTGTCTTGTAAATTAAGGCATGTTAAATGCATACTTGTTTCACGTTCTGTTTCACTGCTATAATATTACTAGGCGAATGCAAGCATTATGGGGCGAGCCTGAGCGAGCGTCACGTACTCTTGCAGTGATTGTGGCCTAGAGAGTGGACGATGACAGGAATGGAGCACACATGTATGATGGGTGTAGGCGAATGAAACAGGTTATAGGAAATGTGAATAGGCCTACACACCTCCACATGAGTACCAAATGCAGAGCATAAGACAGCAAGTTACTGCATTGATATATACCAGTTTTCCTCTAGTACGTTAATGGGTACACCATGGCAACATGCAATGTGATATCATGGAGTGGGGCAGACAGACAACTTATACCCATGCCCATGCACAAATATACTGACAACGTCATTGCATCAGCATGTATGCACTAGATGAGCAGCCTGCTCGAAGGGAACTCGCTGCAGCCAACTTTGATCGCGGAAGACATCTGGTTCCTGGCTAGAACAATGGCTGGAGCGCGCTGTCCTTCCAGTGAAACGTTGACTGTAGCCGTCTGAGCATGAAGTTCACGCAAAAGCCGTGCATCAAAAATCGGCATCCTAGCCGACGTGGGGACCCGCTGCTTTCCCATAGCTGCAACAACAAAGGTAGGGGAGAAGAGCGTCCTTGGCATAGCGTCGTGAGTGCGAGCGACGTTCCAACGGGGTGTGTGCGGTTGCCAAGGCATCTTTGTTTCGAAGTCTGCACGGTTGGTAAGGCGTCTTTGTTTCGGAGAGTGCGCGGCTGGCAAGCGAACGGCATGCTGCCGTGTTCCTCTACACCGGCGAAGAGACTCGGCTTGGGGCATAGACGTCTTATGCTTGGGGATATGACCTAGACGAAATCGGCCCCGGGGGCCAAAACGGACGTACCATCTATACATAATAATAATAATAATAATAATAATAATAATAAGGCAAATGACGGATGATGATGGGAAAATGGCGGAAAGATCTCAAGCACGATCGCAAAGATGTTGCCCATGTATGAAGACTGGTCGCTGTGTGAGGTGTCAGTGCGTGAAGAATAAGCTATCGTGTGTCGATTGTTGGCCATCGCTGTCAAACCCAATTAGATGCCAGAATTTGAAGCGCTCACCTTTAACACCGATTCCAGTCGCGGAATCTCGCGTAAGGAGTAACGTTGAAAGCCCTCGCATACCGGATTGCACTCACTCAGAAGATTCAGAATCTATCGGTTCGGAAATTGGAGAACTGCTTAAATTTTTAGCCAAGCCTACAAGGATTTTAAGAAGGATACCCCGCCTGTCTCGACCATCTGCTGCTAGAAAGCTCGCCGCCATTATTGAACAAGTTGTGTCTCGTAATGACGTCCCATCCTGGGCTAGGCTTCTCCAATTTCCCAGAAGGTGTCTTCGCCGTCCTGAGCGAGGGGGTAGGCGGTGGAGTTTGGCTTCTTCAGTTAGTAAGCAAGTGTCCGAAGAGAACGGTGATCCCGACGAGTCGTACAGTACTGGAAGCTATGGAAGACGGCCAAAATCGCGGAATTCCACGGAGGCATTGGCGGCCAGAGTCAGCAGCAAGTTGGAGGAAGGGGACTACAGAGGTGCAGTGAGGTTGGCTTGTAGCAGGGACACAATAGCAGAGCAGTCCCCTTCCACAATTGAAGCCATGAAACTGAAGCATCCCCCGCGGAATTTGAATTCCATCATTGAGGATCAGCCACACCCGGCTCCCTTGAGTTTCACTGTTAATGAAGAATTGATTAGAAGAGCAATCATGTCGTTTCCCAGTGGCTCTAGTGGGGGAACTGATGGTTTGCTGCCACAACACCTGAAGGATCTTATTGGACCTGCAGCAGAGGATGGTGCTGTAAGTGTTTTGAATGCGCTAACTGCCTTGATTACCTTGATTCTAGAAGGTAGAACACCTGTAGCAGTACGCAGTTTATTGTTCGGTGCTAAACTTACAGCGCTCACAAAAGAAAATGGTGGCCTTCGCCCAATTGCTGTGGGAAGTACCATCAGGAGACTTGCTTCTAAGTGTGCATGCCTTCATGCTCTCAATACCATCCCAGATATCCTGGCTCCCCACCAATTAGTGTTTGGAATTCCCAGTGGAGTGGAAGCAGCAGTGCATGCCACAAGGATTTATTTGCACAACCTACCATCCAACAAAGCCCTAATTAAGGTAGATTTTGAAAATGCATTTAACAGTGTCAGGCGTGACAAGATGCTTTATGCAGTGAAGAAGTTCATTCCAGAACTATTGCCATATGTCCACTCAGCCTACTCTACCGAGTCAGTGCTTTTATGGGAGAAAGTGGAGATCATCTCATCAGAGGGTATACAACAAGGAGACCCTATTGGCCCATTGTTGTTCTGCTTATCCATCCACGACCTTGTCTCTAGTTTGAAGTCAGAGTACAAGATCTTCTATCTTGATGATGGTACAATAGGAGGCACACTTGAGGACATCGCTGCGGACCTGTCATTCATCGAAGAAGCAGGGGAGCAACTAGGCTTGCGACTTAATGTAGCAAAGTCTGAACTGATCTGTAATGATGGTTTTGATACACAGGATATGCCTGTGCTGGCTGATCTGCAGTATGTTAGTCCTGATCAAGCAATGTTACTGGGGTCTCCTTTGGGGGCTATGTCATTGAAGAAAGTTTTGGATTGCCAAATTAGCCAGCTTCAATTGATAGGAGAACGCCTGCACCACCTCCATGCACATGATGCTCTTACTCTCCTTCGGCATTCATTCTCTGTCCCAAAACTGCTACATATTTTGCGTACATCACCAGCTTTCCAGACACCTTTGTTAATTTCTTGGGACCATCTGCTGCTATCCATCTTGTCTAAGATCACCAACCTCAACTTCCATCCAGATGATCCCTGCTGGCTTCAGGCCACTCTCCCTGTCTGGTGTGGTGGTCTTGGCATACGAAGGGCCTCCCATCTTGCACCTACTGCCTTTTTGGCTTCAGCTGATGGAGCCCTGTCGCTTATGCTAGACCTGTTACCAGCTCACCTCTCAACAACTCAGTATGAGGAAAGAGATTTTGCTTTGAGGGTGTGGAAGCAAGACCTACCACCCAAGATGCCTGCACCCACTACATCGAGTAGGCAGAAAGTCTGGGATAGGCCAAGGATTGATTGATGCTCTGTTTGAGACCATCCTCACACTCTGCAATGATGATGAATCCAGAGCCAGGTTGCTGGCTGCTGGCTCAGCAGAATCTGGAGCATGGCTGAATGCTCCGCCAGTTTCTTCCCTTGGACTGAGAATGAGTGATGAGGCCATCAGGATTGCTGTGGGTTTGAGAGTGGGAGCTCCCCTTGGACAGCCTCACCAGTGTGCACACTGTGGCAGTGATGTTGACCAATTTTTCAGACATGGTCTAAGTTGTCGTTTCAGCCAGGGGAGATTGTCGCGTCACAACACTGTGAATAGTCTCATCCAACACGCTCTCACAGCTGCGAAAATCCCCTCTCGGCTAGAGCCTTCAGGGTTGCACCGGGCAGATGGGAAGCGTCCTGATGGGATGACCATGGTTCCCTGGGAACAAGGAAAGTATCTAGTATGGGATGCCACATGTGTCGATACGTTTTGTCAGTCGCACCGTCGAAGAGCAGCCACAGAGCCAGGAGGAGCAGCGGCACATGCTGAAGAAGAGAAGGCCAAGAAGTATGCTCACCTGGACAGCATGTATCTTTTCCAGCCAGTTGCTCTGGAGACTTGTGGTACCATTGGTCCAAAGTCCAGGGATTTTCTGAGGGAGCTTGGCCAGCGGCTCAAGATGGTTACTGGGGAAGCACGGTCATGTACCTTTCTACTGCAGAGAATCTCCATTGCCATTCAGGTCGGAAATGCAGCATCGGTGATTGCATCCCTCCCTGACAGTGCTAATGTTGACATCAGTTTTGATCTCTGACGATTCTGTTTTAGCATTTTGCATGCATGCTTATTTAGGGTGTACTGTACTTTTAGCACTATTTAGTGTTTAAGCACTGTGTGTCAGAATCTGTACATGTGATATTATTATTGTGGTTAATCTATTATTGTATTTTATTACAATGTAAAGCACTTACGTACACTCATACCATTATTACCTATTCATTGTACAGAATAATAAAAATAATAATAATAAAACAGAGACTTCCACCTACACTCCACACCAGAGTGGGGCTCGCTCAGGCTCGCCCCAATTACTCTGCATTGCTATACCTTACAGCTAATAAGGTTCTGATCTAGCGTGCTAGCCCCTCTCCTCCTCCTACAATTGCATGGGTGCATGCATGTCTTATTCTTTGAGATCATAATTATGACATTAATATAATTATTGTAGGAATAAATAATGCAATAGAATTACATGCAGCACACATGTACACTGTCAGTATATATAGCACATGTTTGTAGTCATGTCCAACATTACATTAATTAGAGTAACATTTCCTTTCTGCAATGCCCAAACCACGCAGGAAAATGTTGTTAATGTGCTTATTCTTTGCCAGTCCTTTCCGAATGGTTTGAACAGCTCTAGATCCCTGTCCTGAATTGTGATCAAAAGCCAGATGCAACACCTTCACCTGAGCACTGGCAGTAGCTTCTTCTGCCTCCTTCCACTGATCTTCATTCAAGCCATCCTGGAGGAGAGTAAAGGATAAAACAATATTGAACCACACTCAGGACACACTAGGCCTTTACCAGTGTTCATAGCATTTGCTGCATTCTGTTCTGCACTGTACTGTATGCTGTCAACTACACTGTATGCTACACTTTGCACTGTGTGAATGCAAGCGACTATAATTAACTGTCACCATTGTTGAGGAGAGATACGTTATGCTAAGTCCATTTACTAATGACAGCCCTCCAATATAAATGACCATGCAGCACTCTGCAGGCATCAACATACCTTATTGTAAATTTGCATACACATTGTTGTGTTGCCAACCTGCATGCCTTCATCATGCACTTTAATGTGACATCCAGAAGAAGGTGAGATGGATCTGGTCAACAGCCTATCCTACGTATATACCAGCTAGCTTCATTCTGAATCATGCGCAGTAAAATGGTGGCTACTAAAGCATACCACATCACACATTTCAACTGGGAGTTGTGTAAAGAGAGCTCATCCAACTACATCCATGCATAATTATGAACTCTCATGCAGTTCATGTGTGCATTGCCCTTTGCTGCAACACAGGTAGGATCTCCACTTTTACTAACCTCCCCACCCACCCACCCCGTATATCACGAGGCTTCGGCATGGAAGTTTGTGTGCTGATTTTGTTTTGGCAGCTCTTTCCTATTTCTAGCATACTATTTCCGGCAGCATACAGGAAGATTATTGGAGACTACAATGAAACAAAGGTAAGGTCGTCACTTGTGTCTCAGCTCCATGTGTATGCTGACTGTCTGCAGCTGTACAGGATACATAGTGTAGTTGAGCTCTATTCACACCTTTGCCACTGCTATGATGTAATGCACTGATGGATTGGCCTAAATCCTTTCTGGTCTACTGTAGGTGTCAGTCCAACACTGCAGCACTCATAGGCATAGTGATTCCAGATTAATCTTCTATGGAAAGCTCTAGCACTTACAAGTGGCAAAGGCCAAACTTGATTCCCATCACTTCATCTATGAACTTACCCAATTAACACCTGGAGACCCCACAGTGACCAATTCCAGTGGCTCCGTCCTTGCTGCTAAAGCCTTAAGAACAGGCAGTGGAATATCTGCCATGTGCAGATATCTCAACTGGGTCATGGCAGACACACAAATGCCAAGTGCAGCTCCAACTTCAGTTGGGAAAGCCTTGAATGCTACAGTGGATAAATTAATGCATTTCATCATGGTATACACCAGTACACAGCAACCTGTTAATGTAGCATGTATGCAAACCTACACATAAGGATAATGGTATGAGACACACAGCAGGTACACAATTCACTCACTGAACACTCTTATAGATAAACCACAATTGGGAGGATCACACAGTAATTACCTCTTAATTGAAGTCTGTGTATGGATGTACTCCTGGCTAGTGCCCTCCCCATGTTGCACAGGAAGGCATCGCAGCCTCCAATTCCCAGCTCCTTCAAGTGTTTGTTTTCTGCTAGATGTTTCTCTGCCTGAGACCATCCATTGTCACCCTGTAGGAAGCATGCACACCATGAACAACACTACCATCAGTTAAGCAGCATGCAGGTATTAGGAAAGCAATGACGTCAGTGTGTGTGGGAGTGTGCATGAGTGATATACAGTGTACACGTGAGTAGAGAGATTGTAACGGTTGTTACGGTAAGGGATCGAGTTGCAATAGTACTAATAATGAAATTCGCATGCATTACAGAAAATAATAAGTGGTAATGGCCAAAAGCATGCTATGTACAGGCACACGCTACAAGATCAATATGGCCTGGGTACCCACAGTTTAAGGCACACACATGCAAGGAGGCAAGAAGACATTATAGTTGAAAGAGAATTCAAGGTACATGAAAAACATGCGCGGCAGAGTAGTGGTAGTCTCACGTGGCCCAGACCCCCTTCCTGCCTCCATTTTATATTGCAATAGAGGGAGGGTCGCTACGCAAGACTAGGAAGTGGAGAACTGGCAAACGATAACTTCTAAATGAAATGCCTGTGGGAGATTGTTGTGCAACCCCATGGGATAGACCATGGCCACCACCAACCCCATGGGATAAGAGGAGAAATGTCGACATCTTCGAAGAAACAGGAGATTTACCAGTGGAGGAGCAGTTGCGTCAAAAGTGGCTACAGTGGTTTGGTCACCTCAAGAGAATGTCTGACAATCAGCCACAAAAGCAGGTTCTGAGATGCCAACCATGTGAGAAGAAGCAGAAACCTGGAGGAACCTCACAATGCTGGGTAGACATCATCCACTAGGACCTATCCAGATCCACAACCATCCTACCTATGTACATGTCTCACCACACAATGCTTTGCATTCTTCTAGTCTACATCAGACATGCCACACATGCATATTCCATTGTTATCCTTATTGTGGTTGTAAATTCATGCCGTTTACATTGCTGCTGGGTATTTCCTATCCTTAGTACATACAGTAAGGTCGATATCATTTCTGCAGTACAAAATCTAATATTAATGACTATGACAATGAAATTAAATGGAGCATCTGTCTATTGATTTGTATATTGTATGTTCTACATTACATCTACACTGGCTGCACCAAATATTTTGAATTGGGGCTTGCTGGGAATGCCATTAGTACCAAAGAATACAAGATCGGCAAGTCGTTTGGCTCCAAATTCATTCTCTAGAATGTTTACGCCCTCAGGGTTCAGATGAGCAGCAATGACCAGGAAGATGTGGCCTAGGTTGTGTGGAGCTGCAAAGTTTACTGCCACCTTCAGAAGGCTGCGAGCAATAGGAGCACTGTCGGCATAGAATGGACCTATGAAATAGCCATCCTCTGGAAAGCGGACAGTTTTACTCATTATCAAGTATCCCACCACCTCACCCGTGTTGCCAATGGCAACCCAGCTGCTTTCCTGAAGATGTGATATCCATGTACCAAGTACTGATTTACACACTTGGGAGGTGCCTAACATGTCTGCACTGTATGCAAACATCTTCTCAAAGTTAGCCTGACTGGCTGGCAAGAGCGTGGCAAGGGAAGTTGGAAATTGGCTACTTGCAAGACTTTCACGAGCAAGTGATGCATCAAATGCATATCTCCTTGATATCCAGCCAGGCATGATGGGATGGTTCATAAATGTGCAAGCATTTTTGATGTTCCACACAGATGCAGCGTGTATATTGTACTGATCATGAAAGCGAGCCACTACCGTGTCCAACATCTTCTGTCCATACCCCTGACCTCTGTAAGGCTTTTGAACAAAAAACAAGCCACCATAATAGTGCGAATCCCCATGTCTCACTACACATCCGGAGGTGATCCTCTCACCATTCAATTCACTGATGAAGAAGTCAGGAGTAAGACCTGCTGCAAAATAGTACTCAGCCTCCTTTTCACGTAGCATCCGACCTTCTTCTGTAGCTCTCTTGATCACCCACTGAAGATCTTCCAAAGAAGTAGCGTGTCGGACAACAAATGCCTTGTGCTTCTGTCCTTCATCAAACACTTTGAGTATACTGTCTGACCCAGACACAGGAACAGAGTGGCTAATGGTCTTGGCTATAAACATGTTCGGCTTGTGCATCTTCCTCCTCATCAAGTGTGTACTATTGATTAGTCCAGCCCGTGGTGAAGAAAGTGGCAGGCACTTTCTAGCTATAGGGAGTTGGAAGGGTACAAAACTTGAAAGCAATCTTGAAATTCCACTGTTGGACTGAGCCGTTAAGGAATAGTGTGAAGAAGTGATAAGTATAGCCTTCTGCATTCTGAGTCCTTCTCACTTTGGAACTGTTCTTCTTGTGACAGCTGATGACAGCTATTTCAGGAGGAGGGCAATATACTTCACTGGAGAGACAGGTTCATGGCTGACAGCTTCCAAATTTCACCTGCCAGGCTGTGGTCGGCACAGTTACACCCCTTTTTCACACAGACAATTAACCCAGAATTGTTATCCAGGTTCGACCCAGATTTGCGTTCACATGCTTACACGGCGATAAATGTGTGACGTCATGTACGTATTAAAATCCAGTTTCGGAAAATGGTGTCGTTCAGTGAAGTATTGCTTTTGTTCATCTTTCTGGCTGCGCCCAAGATGACTACATCTAGGTCGAGCTAGATGACATCGGAGAGTAGCAGTGCAAAGCATTTAACTTGCAATCATGGTGTCATAGTGTGTATACGTCTAGCTATTACCCCATTTATGATCCATTGCAAGCATCGAAATATAATATACGCCCCTTTCAGGTACTATAGACACTGTAATGCCATGTAATAGGCTGGGGCATAATAAGTAAGTTTCCAGGGATTTCAGAACTCCCCTTTCAAGTAGCTAGCTAACTGGCTAGCTAAGTAACCAGCTACAAGGACAACAAAGTCAAAGAGAGAGCTACACACTAGAGGATGATCTGGCATTGCTACTGGCCGGATCACTTTTGCTTCTGGTGCAGAGTAAAAGACAGCATCTGCTTGCCTTTACAGCATTTTCCTATGACCTCAGCTGCCATAACATTTTACCCTAGCGTGAGGCAGCCATTTTTGTGGTGAGATATGATGTCATAATGCTGAAGTAAGCTGTAACCCTAAACTGGAAATCCCCTTTTAAATTTATTGCCTACGCCCTTGATATTTGCAGAGTTTGGGAATAAACCTGCATTTCTGATGAAACAAATAAGGTTTGTAGAGAAATAATGAGAGCAATGTGTGCCAAGAAAAAGTAAGCACCATTACAATTTGTACTTGCCTTCAGATTGCTGCGGACAGTGAGAGTCAACTTGTTCACGCCAGTGAGACTGAAAACACTGGGGTCAGTGTGAGTCACCCAGAGGTGTAGTTCTGACTGTGGTAGGTCAGACAGTGTCTTAGCATCTAATGTTCAAGGAAGTACACAAATCCAGCACATTATAATCAGGCCTGGAGGAAGCACTGTCAATGGTTAGGCCAAGCCAAAATGCTTATGCCTATCAGCAAACCATCTCTGAGATGGTTGCGTGAACAGACCAGGAAGTACCTTAGCTATAAGAAATGGCCAGCCCTAAAATATCTGGTCAGGCCATGGCCTGGGCAGCCAGCAGCGGGGCATGCAGCTCCAGTGGGCATGTTAATCATGGAATATTGAATTATGTCTATAAAAGTCTGATCCATGCAGCATTAGGAATGAACAATTTTGGCCTAGTCTGCTAACTAGGCAATGTTTGATTTCAAAATGCACACAGTCAACATTGCCTCTCATTTATTGTTTTGCTGCGTTATCCGTCATTCATGCCATGAAAATGGATTATGAATAGCTAGGGTAGGCATTAGAATGTTTCTTTGTGCAAAATATTCAGAAAGTGAAACAACTTACATAGATCAGTTTCTGGTAATACTGGAATTAATTGGTTGTTACAAATTGCACATTCTTAGTAATTGTGAACTTGAATTGTAGTCTAATCTGGTTGAAATCATAGCTTATTCCATCTGGCCAGCTCTGATACTTTGTCTCCCTCTGGAAAATGTGTGAGCCACTTGAAGGATGCATTATGCATGCTTGAGAAAGTTTAGTTAAGTGTTATTAAACTTATAGCGTAGGTCTGGCCAAACTGAACTAGGCAAACTGCATGTTTACTATGGCTTTAATTTGTATGTAAGATAAACAAATTGATTTTTACTATGTCAAGTCAGGTCAATGTAAATCACGACTCGAATGAAATGGATCCAAGGAAGGGAAATCAGCACCGGCATCGAACCTGAGACAACCTATGCCATATTGTAGGGTTACAGCAGCCCAAACCAACCAAACAGGCTGTGGGCAAAGGGCGAATTTCATGCCCTGGTTGGTTAGCTTGTGCTGCTGAACCCCTGCGATAGGGCATACGTAAGTTGTCCCGGTTCAATGTCAGTTGGTGCCAATTTTCCCTTCCTCACCTACATTTCTTCTGAGCCGTGAGTTCCGTTAGACTTGGTATGGCCCTGACTATTACTATGCAATAATTGGTCATCAGACTCACCATTAGCTGATAATTCTTCACAATCTAGGCGTAGAATGTTTCCAAATTGACAGTTGGACAGAGATTCTAGGTGGTATAGGCATTGTGCTGATAGGAGGGTGCAACTTTCAACATTGATCATGAGCTGCTTTGGCTGGGAGTGCTGCCTGAGGCAATACGCAATAGCCATTGTGTCCAATGGAGAAAGAAACATATTGTACATCTTGAGTGATGGTGTGATATCCTGCATAACCTTCTTTATGATGTCGGTATTCTGAGATTCATGCAGAACGTGAAAGAGCAGGACAAGGCGAGGGTCTTCATCAGTACATTTGCAGATCAAGGCCGAATTGTCGCCACCTTCTGCAGCTCCGTTGAGTGCACAGCAGATCAGCTCAGCTACCTGGGGATGCCTGAGGCTAGTCAGGCCTGCATAAAATCGAAGTACCACTGAAAAGAAAATAATGAAAAGATTCTTCTTCCAAAATTCCGCTTGCTCATCTTCCTCCAATTGACTCAAGTGTAGTGCTGCAAAGAATTCTTGCTGGGTGCGGTGCAGAAATGAGAATAAATGCACAGGCTCGTATCCACACTGGCTGGAATGCATATGAATAAGGCCCTTGAAGAAGCATTCATCAATTGGAGCACTGGGGGGCAGGAGTTCTTCAGGAATGTAGGAACGAACACGAGCCTCATCAAAAATCATTGTAGGGGTACTCCGGCACAGACCATCAAAAGAGAGCTTACCCAAAGACTGAAGAAGAATTTGGTCATTTTTGGGGTAATCCTTTAGGGAACGGGGTAGATACAGCTGCATGCCTTTGCTGTGACACTCGCGGTAGATCATCTGACATACAAATTCCTGGTAGCAGGCAGTCATTGTGGCAGGAAAGGATGAGGCCTTTTCAAAGATGGAACAAAAGATGAAGCAATTCATGGGGATATATGCTCCTCCCATCAGGTCAGGGCGGGTTGCTAGATCTGACAGCATCTTATCGGCGGTAGTAGGGTCAGCCTTAAAGAACCTTTTAACATATGTGGTGACAGCAGTGTGATCAAACCCTTGCACCACATAGAAAGTGGCACTGTGCTCTTGGAGAGAAGGGCAGGCACCGGGGCGTGAGGACACAATAATGTGAGCTTCAGAAAGTAGGTCACCTTTAAGGAGACTCTTGATAATGACTTCAGGGAATGGCCTCAACAGATCCTTTACCTCATCTGCACCATCAAATACTAAGAGGACATCCTTTCCTTTGCTCTCCACCAAAGCCTGTGCCAAGCCACTGTGGTCTAGACGGCTGTCCTGGCTCCCATAGTATTTCAATAGGCCCTGGAGATCACCTGCACTGGATACAGATTTCTCTCGCAGTGGAAAGAACCAGCTCGAAATCACTCTCAGCCTCACCACATGAAAGTGCTTTGCACATGTGCTGTAGCATAGTGGTCTTCCCGCAACCTGCCTGTCCATACACCACACGAATGCGCTCACTGCCTTTCTTGAGAAGGTCAACTGGAGTCATGTGCGATGCCTTATCACCTGCTACCCGAGGGCCACAGTCTTTGAATTGCTGAATCGTATCCTCTGTTATTGGCACAGGTGGCTGCTCAAGTATATCTAAATTTACATACTCCATGCTTGCCTTTGCTACTTCACCCAGTTTGAATTGTCGATATTTATCATATGCTGTTTCCTTAAGGAGCACAGTGTCTGATGCAGGTACCTGTGAATGGAAAATACAGGAAAGCTTACATAAAATAATGGTGATGGGCATGCAAGCAACACATGTACGGTTACATAGACAGTATGACACTAGAAGAAACACATTGCACATTGCTTCAGTTTACTGTGCAGGTTCAGTAAGTGGCTAGCATGTTGTAGAATAATGGCCTCAAAGAATTTAGAATGTAGCGATTCCTCAGTTCTTGGAGGATTGTGGAATGTAGATGGCATAACTCTGTATCTACACATAGGTGGTTCACAGTGTAGAATCTAAACACCTTGGCTGCAAACAGCCTGTGGTATTGTTTACAAAGGAATCCTCTAAACAATACTCGATAGGTACTGTAGTTCTCTCTAAGTCTCTATATAATTAGCCAGAGATTTTATTGCACCAAATGTTTCAGCAGCTGAATACTACCTTCGTCAGCAGTGGCAAATCTACTGACACACAAATGTCCATTTCCGCTGAGAGTTATCAAGGCAAAATTGTAATACTGAATCTGCTGGTTTTGTATAGAAATACATACCCAGTATTATTCTGGCCAACTTTGTATATATATACTGGCAAATGGATCTCCAGTTAGCATAGCAGTAGATAGTGATGATGGCAGTGTCATAGAATGTCCACAGATGTTCTAGCCATGTAAACATACGACGGTCATGACATGCTGTACTGGCTTGTTGTATGCAGGTTTAATAGTGGTCCAAAGTGTACGTGGCCAGGTGCAACTGTTTCATGTACAAGCATACAAGTCAATGTAATAGGAAGTGTGTACAAGTTACACAAGTTGAACAAAAGTTTGGATAGCTGCTTATTGAGGTATGAACATAATTATTATTATACTACTGTAACAGGAGACAAGTACAAATTTGCACAAATTGTACAACAAACAGTTACAAATGATCCAAGCCTTGCACAGCTGCTAAGTAAGATATCAATGTTGCCTGTAGTCTACAGGTTGTAACTGCAATGTGTGCATGCCTCAAAGTGGAAAATTGGAGAATCCACCTGAAGAAGGAACCATGCCTTTGACATATCTGGATGGTTTGCACATGCCACATGGAAAAGCTGAGGATGCATAGTGTATGTGCTATGTCTTCTTTCTACCTATGCTACCTTGCATCATAGTGTAAAAAATGAAGCTACTTGAATAACTATTCTTATTGTAATCTCAAAAGACAGTCAATTTGATGGCATTTGCTTCATGCAGACATCCTCTAAGATAGACAGACTACTCCGCCATGCAGTCCAGGTCAAGGAGAGCAATTGACATGCATACATAGTTTCTTCACTTAATTTCCTATTTCATTATATATGTAAACAGAATTGCAAGTGCTGTCTTATCACCCAACAGTATTGGGCTGCTTAAATCAATGATGGCTGCTGCATTACTGACAGAAAGTTGATCAATAGGAGGAATTGATCATGACAGATACACTGCAATAAATTAAACAGTACATTATAGGACAGGTGCAGTGATGGTTTATAAGGTGACCCTGTCTGGCGGACATCATTTCATATTAAAGTTTCTTTCACGCAGTGAATTAATGGAATGGCGGCCTGGCAGACAGGATCAGGTACGAAGCTAGTAATGGTGAAGATGGTCTATGTACTATGGTTAACGCAAACAAAATACAACGTTGTGAACTACACATGGTAAGAAAGAGAGGGGGAGGGAAAAAATGACAGTGGTAGCAATGGCATGCACTGCCATTTTCCCCCTCCCCCTCTCTTTCCACCATGGTACATAGACCATCTCCATCAGCATTTCAGTAGTGCACTGGTTAGTCGATTCCCCGGTGACCGTGTGGAAGTTTCAAAGGATGCTCTGAATAGAGCACTCCCACATTGGTACTTAAGGAGGGGGTGGGTCGATGGCTGTTGGCAGTGACCAGTGGTTCGGCTGCCAAAAGGTTAGCTAAAAGTCTGGAGGTCGTTGGCCCTAGTTTGGTTCACTGCCATTTTTTCCCTCCCCCTTCTCTTTCCTGCCATGTTTAGTTCACAACGTTGTCTTTTGTTTAGCTAGTAATGGTATTATAAATCATAGTGAGCTATGCACTGCATGTATGTATATCCATGACTGTGTACATAGCTATTATTATTAATAATACGGTATTTATATTCCGGGTCTTCACAAGAGGTGTGCATGGTCTGAATTCATGTCAAACACACCTGAAGATGTGTAAGCATGAGACTTATACTGGAGGACAATCGATGTAACTGTATTGAGTGGTGATGGCACATGCATACAGCAGGCCATTCTTAGTCCTTCCTCAGGCCATGCACCATGTCAAACACCACTTCACTGTGCACATCCCGTCCTATGTATTGCTCCAGAGTGCAAATTTATGCACATAGCAGATGGTATTATGGTAAATGTAACTCACCTGGCTGGCCCCACTCCCTGGGACATTGACAGTAATGCTCAAGTTACTCTCAGTAAGATTGTTCCCAACAACGGTGACAGAACAGTTACTGCTGTTGCTCACATAAGACTCTGCATGGATATATAAGAAGGAATAGATGCAAATCCTAGGGCTGCAAACATACATTTTTATAAGGCTTAGCTATATTCCCAAATATTGTTCATTAGAACCTAAAAACATTGGCATTACTGTATAGGCCATGTCTCATTTGCCTCGAACATTAGTTCAAGGCAACGTTTGAAGCATAAACTAGAATAGTACAAGTCAATCTCCATTGCAGTGACTGGGTAGTTGGTAGTTAATTATTGCTGTTTATTGCTGTTTATTATTATTATGCTATTATTATGGCTGTGTTTCTGTAGTGCAATGCATTAGTAATATTATTCTTACATATGCTGTACTATTTTTAGGAACTTTGTGATAGTCACATGATTGCACCCTGCCTTAATTTTGTCCTTTGTTCCTTTGTCAATGATTGTTGTTGGACCTGTCTGGTGACAAGTGCATTGCATGAGCGGCTGTTCCAAGAAATAGCAGAGTGTGCAGAACATTACAACCATCACTGTAGATATGGGCAGATGCAATGCACCATGCAGGTTAGTGCATGGAGCATACAATCACGATATATTGTGCCTTGGCAGATTTCAGTTTTGCTGCACAATGTGTGGTTGAAGTGAAAAGGGTTATATACAAAAAGACAGCAATTCATTTGAGCAAGGTGGAATACACCAATATCCTTAGAACTTAATTAGCAGTTTGCAATTGACATTGATTTCAGCTCTGTCCCTTTCTTCCGCTAATTCTTCCTTCTCTGCATTTTATGCAGCGTCTTTGTAGTATCAACTTCAGTCACAATAATTATGATAAGTTTGCACACATTCAACAGACCATGATTCAACAACACATGCATTCAGCAAAGAGAGCAAAGCCAAACCTGGCACACTGCTAAGACACACGAGGTCACAACTGCGCATGAGTACAATTGTATGTGAGTCTAACTTAAGATACAATAAAAAAACACTCAATAAGTAACAAGTAAGTTACTTTTCCTAGATCACGTACACAGGTCACATGCACAGGTGCCTGATGTGACATGCAATGACAATTCCTGTCTCATGTCTCAAATATTGCATACATGTCACAGAACACCACATACATACATAGCTATGGCAACACAGGAATTCACATTTACAGGTGTCAACACTGCTAGGCTCTCACTATGCAATTAGCAGTGAATTAAGCGTCTGTGATGGTACTCAGTGACTTTGGCCCTTATCATAGTTAACTTACCACTACTAGTGGTGTAGAATGCAATGTAGGCAAATAGACTGTGAGCAGTAACATAGCAGGATCAATTATCAACTGAGGCAATCGTCAGCTGCATACAACACAGTTTGTATGCAGCTGACAAAGGCCCTTGTGGTGGAAGCATCCTGCAATCAGTTGCTGATCGATCATGCTATGTCACTGCTCATGTCTAGTCGCCTACATTGAGCAACATAGCAATGATCGTTTACAAAATCATAGAATGCGATAGACATTAAATGACTGGAGAAGCAGCCAAGATATCCTTATAGCAAAATACCATTTGAAAGAACCAAGTAATTCTTTGTGTGAAGTAGGAGTTAGAATGTGGCACAATCATGGGATCGAGGGGAATATATCAGCCAGGGTACGGTATATGAACGCGACATAAAGAGCGCGCAAAGCCTACGCATTCTCTTCCTAACCGCAAGTCCAAATTAGCCACTAAACAGACAGATTCTTGTGGAAACAGAACATTTTCGTTGTAGTCACACAAAAGCCGCTGCCGCTTGCGAATCACGTACTCTGGCCAGTCCCGTTCTTTCACATGGTGATATACCCTATTGAAACCATTAAAGCTATCGTTATCTGTATGTGATAATCAGCTTCTTTATGACAAGTACCCGCGTACGCACGCACGCAAACACAGTTAGCTATATTGGTTCTCACACGCACCGTCTGTTGAAGTTGTGTGCTGGTGGGCCATGGCAGATCCGCTGACAAGACAAAGTAACTTTGGGGCAGGCACGGTTGAAGAATGAGCGAGTTGTGTACAGTCTGAAGGAAGGCAGTCAAGTGTGGTAGCCTGTAAAGTACGCGCATGTGAAATGGCTGAGTCGCGTGCCCAAATAGGGAATGGGTGAACTGCAACATTAATCTTATGACCAGCAAAATTATTAGGTTAACTAGTTTCTGCCAGACATAACTGGATGGACAATCTGACATGGAATGTTTTCCGAATCGAACTCATTACAACCAGTTAGCCTTGGAGGCCTGAGATTGGTGAATGCAACAATGGCAGTGAACACAATTTCTCCTGAGACTGCCAACATCCCTGGCTTCACTATTTATCCACATAATGTAGCGGTATGGTGATCTAGGTGACACCCGACAGCAGCAACTTAACTTTGTGTTGGTGAAAATGGCCCTTAGCTAAGGAGAATAATTA
This sequence comes from Ianthella basta, assembly GCA_964019415.1. Taxonomy (NCBI): domain Eukaryota; kingdom Metazoa; phylum Porifera; class Demospongiae; order Verongiida; family Ianthellidae; genus Ianthella; species Ianthella basta. The sequence continues at coordinate 3,820,607 of OZ025885.1, read as the reverse complement.
ATGCAGAAGACGAATGAAGTTGAAGCACTAACTGAGCAGATGAATTTGCTAATGGAAAGATAACCTATAGCCGAGTAACATGTAACAGTACCTTCACAGATTAGCTTGTAGTGCACAAAGGTGCATTTCCACTATGCCTCTGCCTCCAGTACAACTAGCGCATACCCAATTTCCTGAAGGATATGTCTATGACACCAAAATCACCACAGAACATGCCCTGCCATGTTCCAGTGGTCCACAAGAGGTTACCATTACTCCACACAGTGAAGTCCTAGACATCATCATTGATCTTGCATGGACACTTGCCTTGATAGCAATTTAGAACTGAGCATGCCTTCCATGCATTTTCCATGCACTCAGCAACTGAAGACAACTCAAGGCAGACACTACTTCTGGGAGAAAGATCATCCAATGTAAGGGTAGATAATTCAACGCATTCACCCCATCAAAATCCAATTGCCTATTTGTTATAACTATGATATGTCTATCATGAGCATGTAAAGAGGAGAAAGTACAGTTCGTGTTTCTAAATGATATCTTTCCCTTTGTGCTGGTGGTGATGCCTTGTATATGAAGAGCAAGCATTATTCTCAGGTACGTAGCTTGTAGCACTGTCAGCTGATCATGAGGTAGCAGTATGCTTACCTCTGTTCTCAGTTAACCAGTATGGTCTGTAGCTACCACTGCTTTGGAAAGGCTTGCTGCAAGTGCTAGTTCTTGTTCAGTTTCACATTGATTCATCTTTCTATTCTAATTACTGACTCATATTTTCAGAACAATCCCTCCTTCCTTATTGACCCAGAAGTGTCTTCCTTTGTAGGGTGTCCAACACTACGTAGCTGGCAACAGGCTGTACATTGGGAAGATTGGTCAACCTAAGGGTGACGGGTCCAGCAGCAGGCCACTCAACTAACAGAGGACAGGAGAAATCTTCAATGTGTGCAGTTTTGTATGTGTATCAAGGGCGGATCCAGGGGTGTTTCCAAGGTTTCCAGAAACTGGTCAGATCACCTCTGGCTAGTATTTGCATGTATCAGTCTTATAATGTCTATGCTTCCTTATAGCTATACCTTTATGCGTTGGAAACCAGTCATAAAGGTTTCTCAATCTGCCCCAGTGTATATGGGTTGTGTGCTATGCATCAGATTGCATGTAATTGCCCTAATGTGAAGATATGTAGACTGAGCATAATATTATAAGCATTATAGCTATATACAGCTAGCTAAACAGCGGTTTTAATCATCATCCCTCAATTCCTTCAACATAGCTATAGCTACCAGCTGTGCCCAGAAGCACTAATCAGACAACAATGGATGAATGGGAAAGAACAATGCTAACAACAAGTTTCTTATACACTTGTAACTAAAGGTGCATGTGATACTATATTTGACTAAAGTACAACTCACCGACCAGATCAAGTTTGAATACAAGACCCCACTCAGCTTTACTAGGCAAACAGTGGATGTCTTCCATCCCAAACGTTGACAAGAGTAAGGAGCAGTGCAGCTACCCTACAGTTTAACAAGAGTGGGTAATATTCAGTTAGCTATTCATTTTCTTCTCTACTGTTGTTGATGTCAACATAAGATTGTATAGTGAACATTATTCATGGGCCCAGCCCGTTCTTGGCAAAGTAGCTGTATATAAATTATGGGCCCCTAGCCATGCCTTCCTGGTGTGTTTCATATCCCTATTAATATGTACCACTCCCCCAGATGTAGCCATACACACTATGCCCGATCTAGGGATACAATAACTATCCGTGTTTATCAGTACTTAAAGAAATCTGGCTTGCTAAATCCTTCTTCCTTTCAATCAAACAAATCAGTATAGAGTAAAAATAGCTATCCTTCAAAGCTGCTCCAAAGTGCACATTCTCTGCTTGATTTGTGCTCCTGTGTATGCTCATGTCGTGTAATACCATAGCTTCAGCGCGGATGTTTGCATTTAATGAATATTAGCGAAGTTAAGCTGAGCTGGCTGCTAGTCTGGCTAGCTGGCTACTGCCCCAATAAGCGCGCTGGCGCCAGATGCGCGGAAGGAAAGGGGAAATGGATGCGCGTGCCAGTCACGTGCGTGCAAAATGGCCTCCAGCCGATTGCTGCGTTCGTGGGGGTTTGCAACGCAAGCCACTGCTTTATGGAAAGGTAATGGATATCTCCTTCGTAGAAGCAGTAAATACGCTGGTGAGTATTCTGTTAAACTATTGGTTGTTTTCTTCCCTTATCGCCCAATCGCTGCTGCCAACAACTGTGTGTATTTGTGAGTGGGTGAGCTGGTAGGTGGGTGGTAGGTAGATGCTATTTACTTCCTTTAGGAGGATAGCATGTTCTGTTCTATCATGCCATGCTTGATTCCAAAGTCATGACAGTGCTTGTGTGTGCGCTGGTTGTACTTACTATTTAGTATCTGCTGGAAGTGTTTACTCAATGATCCCTGTTGTGCTCTTCTTTTCCATCTCATATTAGATGGTTCATTAAAGTTGTTTGTTCAACCTGAGGTCCAAGATGCCTTGTTGTCAGGGCAACCAGTGGTAGCTTTGGAGACTGCTATTGTCACCCATGGAATGCCTTACCCTTGTAACCTAGAGTGAGTGATGCAAGCTAATACTGTATTTATGTCTTTTGTATGCTTATGTAAAAGATTTTGGCTTCGTTTAGATGATGTACTGTTTATAGCCGAGTATTGCTATACAATGAAACCTGGCAAAGATGGTCATTGTGTAAGGCAGCTTGTCTAAAACCACCTACCTCCTTTCCAAGAATTTCAGTGTGTGGATATGTGGTTCAAAGTCATGTGGCATACGCCAGTGATTTACTGTATGGCTTTTGTGGCATGGTATGTATTTTCCAGTTATGTATTGTTTTTATGTGCAGAGTTGCTCAAATGGTTGAAAGTGTGGTTCGTAGCAATGGGGCTGTCCCGGCTTCTATTGGACTGATTGGTGGGCAGGTCCATGTGGGACTCACACCTTCACAACTCAGCCATTTAGCTAAACCTGGCTTATCGAAAATAAAGATATCAAGGCGTGACTTCCCTTATGCCCTGAGCAAGGTAACTCCCTTCCATTTGTGCTTCCTTTGGTAATTACCCTGTCCCTTTCTGCTGGTGCATAGTCATTGGGTATTTATGTCATCCTTCATCAGTGGGTTAATGTATGTGCATACGTGTTGCTGCATTCCCGCGTACAATGCTCCCTTGAGCATTGTGTCCTTCTTGTGTACATGTCTCTTGTGTCAATGCACTTCCTCCCACTGCTTGTAGAAATGCACTTCCTCCCACTGCTTGTAGAAATGCACAGGTGGTACAACTGTGTCTGGCACGATGTTGGTAGCCCACAAGATGGGGATACCCCTTTTTGTTACAGGGGGCATTGGGGGAGTTCACAGGGGAGGGGAAACAAGTAAGAACACTGCATCATGTATAGCAGAGTATGGTGTGGTGTGGAGACTGGCCAGCAAGTGACTAGAAGTGCAGCTGAGGCTCAAGTCCTTAATGTTTCCTTGAAGATTCCTGTGTTGCTAGGTATTCACATGATGAAAGCTCTTGTACCACACTAGCCGGGCAAGTCTTGTACATTGATAATTACCTCTGATGAAGACCCTTGGATTGGGACTGAAAGTTAGGTTATTGATGAATTCCAACTGTCCATTTTCGGCCTGGCTAGTGTGGTACAAGAGCTTTCATCAGCCCTTAACATTTGTCAGACTCACTTCAAGTGTAATGTACGTATGTGAATCACATGAGACTCACATGACTTCATGTAGTAAAGGTGGAAGAGTCAGTGTAGTTTTGCTGTGGTGTAGTCATCTCTGTGCTGCCTTGTAGCAATGGATGTCAGTGCGGACCTAACTGAGCTTGGCAGAACACCAGTGGCTGTTGTGTGTGCGGGAGCTAAGTCTATCTTGGACATTGGGAGAACACTGGAAGTTCTGGAAACTCAAGGTGTTTGTGTGGTCACCTTTGGAGAAGAAGAAGACTTCCCTGCTTTCTTTACCCGGAAGAGTGGACATAAGGTAAGCAAGTTCCATCTCCTTGCCATTTGTATTGTATTGTTGCTCCTAATAATAGTGTAGTACCTGTACCTCCTACATGTATAGTGCTGTTGTATATGCTACACTACTGCTGAGCATACACACTAGTTTGTCTCCTGTCACTTCCTTGAAGAATGCACTTTACAATCAGCCAGTATGTCATGTGTTAAACTTACCATGCACTTGTGCCTGTTTAACCAGTCTCCTTACAGACTGAGTACTATAGATGAATGTGCAAGAATGGTACAAGACTGTCTAAGGTTTGAGGCCAGTAGTGGTGTACTCATTGCTGTCCCTATTCCTGAGCATGCTGCAGCAGTTGGAGAAGATATTGAGGCAGCGATTCAAGCGGCTGTTAAAGAAGCTGAGTAAGTTGAATATAATAATACATGTACTGTACTGTGTATGGTAATGACATGCATGCTTAATGTAGAAGAAAAGGCTCATTGCTACGTTGTTCAATGTAGGCGAATAGTTTGTGGGCAATGCGTAGCAGATTTGTACACAGCTGACGAAGGCCTTCGGGCCAAAACATCCTGCATTCAGTTGTTGATTAAATCTGCTACGTATTGCCCACAAGCTATTCGCCTAGACATGCATGCTTATAGTGTGTTCATTGGTGTTCATTATCTGCCATGGTCTGTCATTTCTTCCTATGTATTAAGTGCATGTTTCTACTCAGGGTGTTCACACCGTAACCTGTTCAAAACCAGTTCGCCTGAATCGGTTTGCATAAGTCTGCTATTTGTTTCACAAATACGCAGCATAGGCCATCTGTCTGAGTCACCACCATAGCGACGATTGCACAAGAGCTAAACTGGTTTCAAACATTTCAACTTGCATTGCGCACGATGTGAGTTGAGTCTAAATTGGTTTGGGCTAAACCGGTTTCTGTGAAGGTGAAAATGCACCAAATCAGTTTCAAACCACTTTGAATCGATTTCGATTTTGCAAGCATTGTGAATACCATGGTTGTCGTGATGTGCAAACAGTATAAATGCAGTACATATGTAAGTGCATGATGTAAGCTTCTTGTTTCCATGCAAGTGTATGATAGTGACTATTTTGTCTGTAGACTTGCATAAGTGGTGTGGAGTGCATGCATTATTATCTCTCCATATGTTCTAGCTGTCAAGGCGTCAGTGGGAGGGGGATCACTCCATTTGTCCTTAATAGGGTTAATGAACTGACAAAGGGAGAGTCCCTTGAAGCTAGTATCCAACTTCAGAAGCCTGTTTTCTGGCTCTTTGTATTCTCTGACCCTGCAAGCAATCACATTTCTTAACTGGTATCAGATATTGCTCTTGTGAAGAACAATGCCGATGTTGGCAGTAAGATTGCAGTGGAGCTGGCAAAGCTGAATGCTGCCAATAACGCCTCCAGTAGCTCACAGGTGTTCCATACCCCCACTGTCAACGTCATTAAAGAGAAAGGAAGTCCAGTAACCAAGTCTCCAGTAAGTATGTCATCATTGGGCTGATGTCCGAGTTTGAGACTGTACACCTGCGACTGACCTACCTGCTTTCACTGTCACTTACCTAGCTTGGACATAGCATGATATGTACATGTGGTGTCAGTCTCCTGTGCAATGTTCAGCCTTACATGACTCCATCAACCCCCACCATGTATTCAGTGCTATTCACCACTGCTTTGTCACTCCCTTGGTCTACAGGTTGTTGTGGGAGGAGCAGTGTTTGACTTTACTGCCAAAGTGAAGGCAAGTCGTATTCTCTGTGAAGGCACCAACCAAGGGGTGTTGCAAACATCTCTAGGGGGAGTGGGCAGGAACTTGGCAGAGGTCCTGGCCCGTCTAGGCATGCGTCCTTGGTTCATCTCAGCAGTTGGGAAAGATGACCCAGGACAGAGGATCCTTCAGCACATGAGGGAACTAGGAATGGTGCGCCAGGGGGGTGATTATCAGAGGCTAAGCATGATGCTGTTGTTGTGTGGTAGTTTTGTAACTTTCATTGCATGTACAGTCAGCCACTTTGAAATGAAATTCGTTGAAGTTAAAGTGTGAACCGATGGGTAGTTGCTTTGAATACTAAGGGTAGCGCACGCTGTATTTTCTCAGTTTAAGCTTTGAACAGCATTCTTGATGTTTGTATCATCATAGCTGGCCCTATTGTGTTATACAGAGTACTGAAGGGGTCATGCCTTTGGACAATGTCCCAACTGCCACGTACTGTGCCGTGCTGGACAGACAGGGAGAGATGCGCTGTGGCATAGGAGACATGGACGCTTTGGACCACGTGTCCCCTCAGTGGGTGGAGCAGCATGGTGACAAGCTGCAGAGCTCTTCCATTGTGTTAATGGATGGGAACATTCCTCTTGTGACAATGAATGCTGTTTGCCAACTCTGCAGAGAGAAGGATATTCAAGGTACAGTTTGCTAAGATCATCTTAAATTATTTAGGTAGTACAGTATGAGTGTGTTAATGTTTTGTAGAGTCAGCTTCCAAGCTGTAGCTAGCAATGGGTCATGCCAAGACTACAAAACGCTATATGCCATGTGTCCGCTTCTCATGCAGTTTTGAGTGCTGCCTACCACTCTTTCTCTTGTGTCCCATATCAGTCTTATATGAGCCAACAAGTACTGAAAAGGCAGCAAAATTCATACACGCAGGAGTGCAGTCTCTTGTGCAGTATACCTCACCCAACCTGCCTGAGCTCAAGCAGATGTATGCCATGTTCAGTGGTGATCAGTCACTGGAACAAGAACTGCATGTGGCAGGTAAGGCAAGGACATGTACAAACTGTATATACTTACTGCACATACTTTAAATGGATCAGTGCTTTAGTAAAACATAACTTATCGTTGCAGCACATAATTGTTACGTTCATTGCTATATACTACCAGAATGTGCAGTTACAGGTATTGCTTGGTCTCTCCATAGACATGGTCCTGGAGGAGAAGTTGGTGCACTGTCTAAAATATTTGCCCTCAGTTATAGAGAATGTTCCTGTTGTGTTTGTCAAGCTTGGGTGTGATGGTGTACTAGTGGCACAGAGGAATGCGATGTCCGGTAAGGGCTACACTGCTACACACTATGCTCCAGCCCCAGAGAGGTGTCTTCCTGTCAGTGTCGTCAGTGTGACAGGAGCAGGAGACAGGTACGTACATGGTTGGTGATAGTGCATAGCCTTGGCAGTTTGTTGGTACATAATGGGAAATGCACTAGATAGAAGTTGGCTCATAGAGCCCAGATCGGTCAGCTTGATGGTACTTGTAATTTAGGTACAAGTGTTAACACAGTGTACCAATACATTAATGGTGATCTCTTACACCTACAGTGTTGATAGGATGGTGCATGTAGGAACAACATTAGGAGGGTGCTGGGGGATTGGTAGGAGAGCTGTTACTGCCTTTCTTGTGTTACCAACTCACATCTTTATTTGTACATTTCTTCAACAATTGCTTCTTATCTACATACAAGTAACCTAAGTATGATTCCTTATGCTAGTGGTTCTGCTTGGATGTCAAATAGCAGCTCAGCTGTTGAAGGAATATGCCACATACATTTCATGTCAGTTGAAGGGGGTCACTGCTTCTTGTCTGTGCCATCAGTACATACATAGACCGTACTAATTTACTCTCTTTTGAGACTGGGCAAGGAATATGTAGGCAAACTAGGTCGTGAGTAATGACATAGTAAATTAATCAACAACTGATTGCTGGGTGTATTGGCCACAAAGGCCTTTGTCAGCTGCTTGCAGTGTACAGCTGACAAAGACCTTCTTGGCTGAAATGTCCTGCAATCAGTTGTTGATTAATTGTTATGTCACTGCTCATGATCTATTCACCTATATTGAACAACACAGCAATGAGCCCCTTCTTCATTGCATCAAGGAAGATGTGTAAGATGAGCATGTGTAGGAATCACCCTTCTGTTCTCCCTGTATAATCTGTGCAGCTTTGTTGGGGCAGCAGCGACTTCTATTGTCAGGGGCTTCCCCCTGGAGCTGGCAGTGCGAGCTGGGTTGAAGGCCGCCCACTTCTCACTGCTCTCTGAAGCTGCTGTCTCAGACGGCATAACTCCATGCGAATTTGAACGGTTAGCAGTGATGGACTGGGCAGAGTCACTGTGCACCCGAGTGATATCTTGAATGGTTAATTATTGAAGAATTTTAATAAGAAACAGGAGTTAGGATTAGTTTGTTATTTGCTTGCTTTATTACCTTCAAAGAGATGCCTGTGGGAACAGTGCACTATGAACTGTGTACCATTTTATTTCTCTGCACAGTCAAATGTGTTTTGGTATTTATGTAGGTGTGTGTACAGATACAATTACCCTGTGTAAGTTATTTAATGCCTTGTTGCACATGCATTCCAGGACCAGGATGCTTATGAGTATAGACAAATGCACATAATGGCATGAGAGTCTGTATACGAAATATTCATATACAGCAGCATATAATAGTGTGATTCTATGATCACACATACCCAATGCATGACATCATGTGCTTTTGCAAGGCTTCCACAGCAGTGTAATTCAATGCATATTGCATGACTCCACTTATTACACTCTCAGTCATACCAAGATAACTTAATTAATTAGCTACACACATACAGCCCATAATATGCATATGCAGCAGTCACGTCATGTGTATCCATGTACTACCAGGAGTGACATTGTAGAGTCTAGATCACTATGACACTACTACAGTCATAAATGAATTAATACAGAATACATACATTGTTATAGTACATCAATGTATAAATGCTTATGGCACTCCAGCTCTTTCAGCTACTGGGACTATCTATTCAGTCTTCTGCCTCCCTTTGAAGGTATCCATTGTCCTTGACACTCCAAAGAAGTCAGCCACCGCCAGGGCTGCTTTAGCAGGCATACACCTGCATAGAAAAATGGATAGACTGAAGTAATAAGATACAACTTGGAACAGTACCACAGCAGCAAGTGGCCAGTATGGTAACAGACACTGTACATGCAAATTCTAACATGGGCAAGCAAAGTGCACGCACACACATGCACACACACAGAGTGAGAGAGAGAAAACTAAAAGTGCAAAGAAAATGCATGCACATGCAGAAACTATGATCATACAAGTAAGCATAAGCACACAAGCAAGAAAAACACATGTATACATTTTAGGACATGCATCTGTATACACATGCACACACAGGCTGACCCCAGTAAGAAGTAAGTCACGTAGAGCAACCTGGGCATCATCAGGATGTTCTGGTTGCAGCGGATGGCTTGCATGATCTTGTTGGTGGCATACTCAGGTTCAAGAATGGGCAACAGCAGAGGAAATCTGCAGTAGTGGGGGCAAAACTGCTTCTAGTGCAAACCAGTGCAAATTCACATTTGAAGGTGATATGGCATAACACTTAGCGAGTGCTGAGTTCAGGAATGTTTCATACCCCCATTGCCATCATTTCTCTGTGCACATGTACATTGCCAGCCTCATGCCTCGCCCCAAACTCTGGCACTTACCTTGTGGTAACTCCATCAAACATGCCAGTATTGATATAAAAAGGGCAGACACAGGTTGTGTGGATCCCAGAGTATCCCTGTGCATGGAACTCGGCTGTCAAGGCCTGGTGGACACCAACTGCACCGAACTTGGAGGCACAATAGTCTACCAGACCGCTGACACCAAACAGCCCAGCACCAGAGGCTATAGTGACAATGTGGCCATGGTTCTTGGTTTGCATCGAAGGGAGGAAGGCCTTGATTGTCTAAAAGCAAGAAGACATAAGTACAATACAAACGTAGTTTGTCAGTGTCCAACTGATACAATCCTACCAGACACAATTTTAACTGAGTTGCTACAACTCCACTGCCATACGCATACATGTGTGTAACCATAGCATGGGGAATGAAGGATCTATGTGTCCATGTGCATGTACTATGGCTGCCTAGAGTCTTCTGGGACTCAGAACATGTTAAGAATTTGGGGGGGCCTTGCAACATTAGGGGAAAGAGAATGGGGTCCTTCACACTGGGGCCCACATGGGACCCTCCTATAAAATTGGCTCCCTCTCCTGGCAGCACACTATGCGCCTACAAGCCAGAGAGAATAGTGCCCAGGTTCTCTTACCCAGAAGTGCGCCACTGTGTTCACTTGGAAAGTCAAGTCTACTTTGTCGTCCGGGATCTCCTGGATCTTCTTCCCGCTCACAATCCCAGCATTGTTGATCAGTATGGTCACGTCCCCCACATCCTTCTTCACCTTGGCAGCGAGCTGGTACACGTCGCTCCGCTTGCTGCAGTCACACTGGTACGCGTGTGCTGATTGGCCCTTGTCAACAATCTCCGCCGCTACAGCTTCATTCGCCTCACGATTAACATCCACCAAGACCACAGTCGCACCGAGCGCAGCAAACTTGATGGCCAGAAGCCGCCCCACTCCGCTACCCGCGCCAGTAATCAGGACGACCTCTCCGTTTACATCCTTCTGTGGCACATAAACGAGGCTGACTATGTTCCTGATGGTAGCTTCTACGACATAGTAGAAGAAGTGCCAAGTGAAGGTCAACGTTTCAATGAACAAATTCGCCATTTTCTCTTGAACAGGAAGTAGGAGAAAGGTCATTAGCTCCAAATGTCCGCAATGCTGTCCGCGAAAGGTTTGGCGTTTCTGCTCCTGATGAGGTAGGTTTGGCAAGGACAATACGTGTAGTCTGTGACATAGAACAAGGGATACTCTTGTACAGGGTACCTTAATGTAGGTCTGCTTTGGGTTCTACGCCACACTGTGTTTAGCGTAGAATCGTACTTGGGCGTGACCATGTACGTAACTAGTTAGCTGGTGGCCGATGGGCGTAGGAGTCCAGTGATGTGACTTCCACATCCTTGTAGCGCTAGAGTAACTAAGGATTCTGCAGGTGGATAGTGTCATAAGTGCGTACTGCAGCAGTTATCTCGTCATGGCTGTATCACTCCGGTCCAATAGCTAGCTACCACACATGCACACAAAGCTGAGTGGATATGATACACATACACTCCACCCACCTGACTATATAGCTACCTTATTCTACTCGTGATTGCAGTCTTGCTGCATCCTTGGGTGATGCTAAACTGGTGAAGTATGTCTTCAACCAGACTTATGCCGATGCCAAGAATGCTCACTGCCTTGATGGCTCACCAGCTGGGTTCTTCTGGAGCAAAGGCACCCAGTCCAAAATGTGGACCATCCACTTGGAAGGTATGATGTGCACAACTGAACACATTTCTGCACAATCAGCACACACTCTGAGTCTCTCACACCATGACACACACACCATTAAATACGTACATGCATACCCAGATTCATAGGCAAAATGGAAATGATTGGGTGACTTTACCGATCCTGTGAAAGGTCCTTGTTGCAGTCACATACATACAAGGAAGATGACAAATGCAAACATGGGTGTGCCATGGAAGAATATCAGAATTGCATGTATTTGACCACCATCAAACTGTACAGTGGATAAAGTTTTATACCCATATCCATAATGGTTGATAAGAACTCTGGTGGTTGTTCAGGGCAACATTTGCCTTTCAACATTGTCCATTCACTACCAAATTCTTTATGCCATTGTGGAGGTTTGCTCTGTCCTCCTTTGTACTGAAAACAACCTTGCAACATTTAAAGTGCTGTCAGCAATCCACACTGCACAATTATTAGAAGGCACAATTTCACATCGTATTTTCTACATGAACAGGAGGTGGTTTGTGTGACACAGCTGAAGCCTGCCAGCAAAGAGCCAAGACTGCTCTGGGAACATCCACACTCTGGCCTGATTCATTCGAAGGGCTGGCAATATATTCATCAGACAAAGATATTAACCCAGACTTCTATGACTGGAACCACGTGTTTTTGCCTGTAAGTTGACAATGCAGTTACTAGTAAGTGCAATGCTCAGTTACACATATGCGTACATGGCAGTTTGCAGATTTGCTGTTTTATACACTGGAGTCAATGCTTCAATATGGCTCACAAATACCTGTATTGTAGTGTAGCAGGTGGTATACCGACATCATTCAACACCAAGCTGGTATAAATGGGAGACCTAAGCTAAGTATTCCTTTGCAATGCATGAATTTATGGAACAGCATGCTTAAGCAACATTTGCTACAGCATCTTGCTACACTGGCCTTTACAGTTACTGATGTCCTTTGAGATATTTATTAAGCTACACTGTTGCACTAGCTAAGCCAGCAAGTTAGAATATCACCTACCAGCCACAAGCTGATGGTGTCCATTAGGTATGTACTGTAGTTGTCATTGTATGATCACTCATGTCATGTTTTTTGCATACCTCTTATCTAAAGTACTGCTCTGGTGATGTGTGGACTGGGACCATAGTGAAGCCATCTAATGCAAGCTTCAACTTCTACTTCTCGGGTCACCTCAACTTTGCTGCCGTCCTGGATTATCTAATTGAAACCGCAGGACTGGGCACGTAAGTGGTACTACACATTACCAGGTCTATGAATGCTACAGAAAGCTAGGCTTGTTTAATTTAGGCTATACCTCAAATAGTGTGCAGAGCTAACATAACAGAGCAAACTGACTCAGGCGAGACCTAACTGCATAATGCTAGGTCAGTAGACAGTGATTAATGTACATAGTACAGACTAACACTCAATAGCTATAGTTGGCTATTGACATAGTAGGGAACCCCATGGCAAAATGTAAACTATTCTTTGCACTCAACTCATACACAATGGAGCACATTTTGAGACCAAAGCTTTGTATGTGCTGTAATGCCCACACATGCCTTTAATGCAGAGCAACAGATATCATTCTTTCTGGAGCTTCAGCTGGTGGCATAGGCACCTTCAACAACATTGACTTTCTGACTGAGAAGATGAAGGGAGTGCATGTGGTAGGGAACCCCTGGGCTGGATGGTATTTTCCCAATGCAACAACATACCCACAGTGGAAGCAAGGACTGCCAAACAACTTCACCTCCAAACCCTTCTACCAGCTCTACCAATCCTACTTGAATGAGGACTGCACTGCACAGCATCCCTCGGACCCTTGGTACTGTGGACCTTTGTCTATGCCACAGCTGTACCCTTTCATTAAGACACCAATTTACATTGCTGAGAACATGTTTGACAGCAATCAGATATACGGAGCAGGTGCCTGCCCAAAGGAGGTATGTTTGTATATAGGTGCACTGAGATCCCTTGACATGCAGGTTGTCATACTAGTACAATCACCATGTATGTACTTCAAAAGGGCTCTCTGTAACCACCAATTGAGCTCACTGACAGATTGGCTAGATGCTGTAGCCTTCTTCGAGGTGTAACTGACTAGTGCAACTGAGTTGTCCTTAAGTGCAACTGAGTTGTCCTTAAGTGCAACTGAGTTGTCCTTAAGTGCAACTGAGTTGTCCTTAAGTGCAACTGAGTTGTCCTTAAGTGCAACTGAGTTGTCCTTAAGTGCAACTGAGTTGTCCTTAAGTGCAACTGAGTTGTCCTTAAGTGCAACTGAGTTGTCCTTAAGTGCAACTGAGCTGTCCTTAAGTGCAACTGAGTTGTTCTTAAGTGCAACTGAGTTGTCCTTAAGTGCAAGATTACCATCTGGGCATGTGACTGGAAGGCACACGCATCTTGCACCAGCACCTGCATCTCGTGGGAGGAGGCCTCCGTTGTGAACCAAGTCTGAGGGCACAAGTAGCTGATCCTGACAGAAGCTATCCACTTCCACTCAACCCCACTCTTGGATCAGATCAAACATGAGGAGGGAACAGATGTGCTGTCATGTAGGCTAGTGACATTGAAAACATACGAGCAAGGAACGTACAGTAGAACTGTATGCATGTCTTAATTCTGGTCTCATTCCCAGATAACAGTATCACGCATTAAAATGATTCATTATGCAACGGTCAGTTATGCCCTGGAGAAGGCTAGTCAATACATTGGTGAACCTATATTCATACATGATTACAGAGAACCCCTTTGCAATATCATGATCATACCACTAAACTACACCAGCAGAGAGCCACTCACTTCACACCTCATATGTATCTAATGATCTTTGGGCTACTAGGGTATTACCACCTACAGTAAATGTGGCACAGCACACTATGCATATTGAGTCTTAATTCTTCAAGAGCCATGATAAACTACAGATAATAAATTAATAATGATTTGAAATAGAGGTACAGCCAAGATTCTATAGCCTGTAACTTGGCAAATGCAACTCCACAGCTGAAGAAAAGTAATGATATACCATATTTCTTTCAGCAAGTTATGTATTCATGGTTTGTGACATTCCTTGTTTCAGAATACCACGAGCACCAATGATTATATCCTGTATTATGGTGAACGAATGCGCATGAGCATCAAAGAGGTACTCGGCTCTTCCACAACTGGACTGTACATGCCGTCATGCCTCAGCCATGTTGGTGAGGACACACACATACACACCATATGAGCACACACACACACACATGCACACCATACAAGTACACACACATGCACACCATGTGATATTACAGCACAGCTGTAGGCGTATGTTTGTGTGGCCTATCATGCAAGGTACATTGGTTTCTATGCATAATAAAAGATGCTGTGACCATCACCTGCTTTTCATGTTTGACTCTTTATCACTGTGCTCCTCTTAAGCAAATTACAGTAATGCTAACCATCACTTCACTCAATCAAGAACACTTCATTCTGTCTTATACCTTACTACATGTATAGGTACCCCATATGAGTTTGCATCCAGCCCAAAAATTGATGGAGTTACTTTTGCGCAGTCTTTGGGGGATTGGTTTTTCCATCGAGGCAAGGTGCCCACTAAGCTGATTGATTCCTGCTACTTCGTGCAATGCAACAAGCAGTGCCCAGCCACACCTGTCAGCAGCAAGGAGGAGCTGATGGAGCTGATCAAGGGGGTTTAGTATGAACATTAAATTTACTGTATAGGATAAGCTGTGCAACCCTCTGAGTAGCAATGTATGCAGTAGATAAATTCTGACTCCATGTATAGCTAGCTAGCCCACATTTTGGTGTGTGATTCCTACTATAAGAATTCTGCAATGCTGTACAAGATATGATATGTGAATGCTTTGAATATAGTACGTATGCACTTCATACATGTTGTGGCTGGACTTGTCCCAGCAGGGTGTATACATGCAGAAAGAAGCTCTGCAGATTCTTTGACACCATGTAGTCCCCATGAAGAGTACACACTTTATGCCATATTCTAACTGCATGTCAATGTGGCCATTGTCTGCACTAAGTATGCATAATATTATAATGACAGGAGTCATTTGGGAGATGTATTCTTTTGCAATATAGCACCAAACGGAAAAATTGTACAGCAACACTTAATTAAAGCATGAAGTTTAGCCGATGACTCTACTGTACAGAGATCCTCATGACACACATAGCTAATTATCTACTGATTATGCAATTTTTCTATAATAATTATTAAATGTAATTAAGTGTCACTTGCAATATTACAGTACTGCAATAGCTTCATAAATGAATCATGGAGTAGAGCAAACATCAGTGAATTGAATTTTTTTGAAAATGTACTAACTTGAAGAGAAATGTACTAACCACTTTATTTATAAGGAGGAGAGTTATGGTTGACCTAGGGAGGTGTGCCTCCTAATGAATGTAAACACCATAGTTAGCTATAGCCACTCTAATAGCTACCTCATGCTATCATGATCAGCTGTGCCAACACGTGCAGTGGAGAAGAGGTAAAGGAGCAATCATGTGCACCTTCGTACCCTTGTGCATTGGAATTTCTTAAATTGTAGCTAATTCATGGATCATACATAGGATCTACCAACAAATGTAGGTCAATATGAATATAACATTGCATGCCGCAATGAACTCATAGTAAATTAAGAGTATAGCTAGCAATAGTACTGAATAGAAATCATGAACAGTAATGTAGAGACTCCTTGCCACATCATAGAATGTCAAGTGGGTGGGGAGATTGATGAGTAGTTTCACGTAGAAAAAAGGCAATAAACACAACGTTTTGACCCAGAAGGCCTTCTGCTTATTGACCGTTTTGCTATATGAAACTGCTCATCAATTCTCTCCCACTTGAAACATCATACACCATAGCTACAACATGCATGCCTGTACATTCTGTAGCTATACGTACGCTCATTGCTAGCCATGTAGGAAGCTTAAGCGTTGTGATACCACTACCGAAGAAGAGGAACGAGAGAGCATGCAGAGCATAGATTCTGAGGTAGATCCTGGTGCGTCTATTTGGGCGAAGTAGAAACGCGAAAATGTCTTATCAGCCAATCACTTGCAGTCTCGAACCCAGGGGCGGGGCGGATAGAGGGACTGCGTCCATCCTTTGCCACCCCTTCTAGCCTACGATGGCTGTACGTTGAGGCGAAAGGATTCCTCTTTCTGGTGGGACGTCGCAAGACTTAGTGGAAAACAGCGAGGCAAGAATCTACAGACGACCAAATTCGCCATTTTCTTAACTAAAGATATTTAATAAAAGGAAAGTACAGTCGATTTCAGAACGGTTGGCCAAAATGGCAAATGGCAGAATGACCAAATGGCGTGACGTCACTAGCTATTAGTTTAGCTAACTATCTGCTTGCCATTACGTCACCCCTATTGAATAGTATTGCCATTTGCTATGACGTCACGCCATTTGCCATTTACCTTTTGGACAACCATTCTGAAAACGGCTGTAGAAAGGTCATTATAGCTACAAATGTCGGAAATGCTGTTCGAGAAACGTTTGGGTGTTCTGCTCCTCATTTGGTGGGTTTAACAAGTGCAATATGTATAATATGGCTAGTAGGTAGTTACTCGAGCACTTGCGTAGCAGGGAACTGTAATTAAGGATGTTTCGGCCACGCAGGCCTTCATCGGCTGATAAACGGAAGATAGAGAGGAGATGCTGTGCTTTTTTTTATAGAGGTGTGACTTGTGGCTTGAAAGTGTGACAGATGGTAAAAGTTCTAAGGGGGTGTTAACTGCTAAAGGGGGTGTAAATGATGATGTGATAAGTGTTCTAAGGGGGCGTTACCAGCTTAAGGGTGTGTGTGAGTGGTGCAGAGTCTGGAGTGGTGGGGTGGTAAAAGGTAGTAGTAGGTGGACCTAGGTGGGGTCTAGAAATGGGCTTCAGGCAGGTGACAGGTATACTGGTTATCAGCTGATGAAGGCCTACGTGGCCAAAACGTCCTAAACTACAGTTCCCTGCTACACAAGTCCTCGAGTAACTACCTACTAGCCACATTACAATCCGTAGCAATGATTCTGTATGCTATCATGTATAATATGTCTCTCACACAACGGCTTAGGAGTTGAGTGATGTGGCTTCCATATCCTTGTAGCGCTAAAGTAGCTACTAGGGATTCTGCACGTGGAGATTGTCATAAGTGCACACTGCAGCAGTTACGTATCTGTTATGGCTGTATCAATCATGACCCAGTGTGGCTATGTGCATAACTATTTGGATATTTTCTCCAACTTGTGATTGCAGTCTTGCTGCATCCTTGGGTGATGCTAAGCTGGTGAAGTATGTCTTCAACCAGACTTATGCCGATACCAAGAATGCTCACTGCCTTGATGGCTCACCAGCTGGGTTCTTCTGGAGCAAAGGCACCCAGTCCAAAATGTGGACCATCCACTTGGAAGGTATGATGTGCACAACTGAACACACTTCTGCACTAATTAGCAACACACCTTCTGAGTCTCTCATGCACACATACACCATTAAATACATGCCCAGATTCATTGGTAAGTTGGAAATGATTGGCTGACGATACAGTGAAGGGTGTAAAGTATCACTGCATGTGATCACACACAAGGAAGATCACAGACACAGGCATGCAAGTGCCATGGAATAGTGCATTATTTGAATACCAGTATCAAGTGAACATGATATTGGAGAGCAATACTGCAGCTTAAAATCAAACTCTGTACGCAGTTGACAATTTGTCAAAGGCCTCTGGGTTGAAACATCCTGCTCTCACCTCCCTCTTGACTTTAAACTGCAGTAGTGCCCAAATTGATGTTGATTCAACCAACACAGCTATGAGCCTCTAATGAATCGTTGACTTCCAATACTTGGTTGTTGCTCAAGGCAATATTTTGCCATTTGACGCTTTCCATACATTATCCTATCCATTATGCTACTGTTGACCTGCTTCATGCTGAAAGCAAACTTTGCAGCATTTTACAAGTGAAGTTGAAGGTGGCAATATGGGGTTCACTATGGTCCCAGTCCTCCTTTACTACTAACTGAAGGTCATGTACCAATTCACAACCAAAACCAATGCACAAATGTACGTAAGACCTCAGTCTGATGCATGCTATCATTGTAAATGTTTTGTAATTGTTTAATAAACATACTATTAGTTCTTATTATGTGTACATGACATTGATTATGTGAGTCCTTTCCACAATGTTGCAACTGCATAATGCTATGACAAGGCATAACCTCACATGATATTTTTTTCTACATGAACAGGAGGTGGTTTGTGTGCCACAGCTGAAGCCTGCCAGCAAAGAGCCAAGACTCCTTGGGGAACATCCACACTCTGGAATGATTCATGTGACGGGCTGGCAATATATTCTTCAGACAAAGATGTTAACCCAGACTTTTATGCCTGGAACCACGTGTTTTTGCCTGTAAGTTGACAATGCAGTTACTAGTAAGTGAAATCTTCAGTTACACATGAAGGTGGCTGTTGGCAGAATTGATGTCTTACTGGAGACAGTACTGAACAATGGCTGTCATAATGCCTCAATTGTAATTTGGAATGGCAGTGTACTGAGACTGTTTTCATGTTATTGCTATTGTTATTAAGATAACCCCTTCAAATGGAGGACCTTAGTATTCTTTGGAAAACTAATGCATCTACCTGTGGAACAGCATGTTTTGGCCCTCATTGCTACAGCATATTGATACACTGGCCTGTAGTTACTCATGTCCTTTGAGACACTTTCATTAGAAATGTTGCACTAGCTAAGCTGGCAAGGTAACATGTCACCCGATGGTAACTAGCTAAGGGTGTCTATTATAGGAACATACATTTGTTGTAGTTGTCATGGTATATTCATTCAGTCATGTTCTTGTATACCTCCGTAAATTTCTAAAGTACTGCTCTGGTGATTTGTGGACTGGGACCATAGTGAAGCCATCTAATGCAAGCTTCAACCTCTACTTCTCGGGTCACCTCAACTTCGCTGCCGTCCTGGATTATCTAATTGAAACCGCAGGACTGGGCACGTGAGTGGTACTATGCATTGCTAGATCTGTGTGTATGTATGCTAGCCTTGTTTAATTAATTAGTTATGGAGTGTGCATGTGTGCAGAACTAGATTTTTATGTATTATAATGTATGCACATTGTCCTCAATGCAGAGCAACAGATATCATCCTTTCTGGAGACTCAGCTGGTGGCATAGGCGCCTTCAACAACATTGACTTTCTGACTGAGAAGATGAAGGGAGTGCATGTGGTCGGGAACCCCTGGGCTGGATGGTACTTTCCCAATGTAACAACATACCCACGATGGAAGCAAGGACTGCCAAACAACTTCACCTCCAAACCCTTCTACCAGCTCTACCAATCCTACTTGAATGAGGACTGCACTGCACAGCATCCCTCGGACCCTTGGTACTGTGGACCCTTGTCTATGCCACAGCTGTACCCTTTCATTAAGACACCAATTTACATTGCTGAGAACATGTTTGACAGCCATCAGATATATGTAGAAGGTGCCTGCCCAAAGGAGGTATGTTTGTATATAGGTGCACTGAGATCCCTTGACATGCAGGTTGTCATGCCAGTATATATATCACCATCTACTACAAAGGGGCCCTATAACTACCAAATAAGTTCAGGTTCACCGACACTTGGTTGTATGGTATAGCTTTCTCCTGAGTGCATCTGAGCACATCATCCAATGGAAGGAGGCCACTATTGTGGGCCAAGCCAGAAGATACAGGGAGCTACTACTGAATAAAAACATCCACATCCATTCAACCCCACTCCTGGAACATTTTAACGATGACAAGGGAGCAATCATACTGGCTCACAACAACACATGAGTGATGAACTTCCAGAGAGCTAGATGTGTGCATTTTGGTTGCGTACCCAGATGGCAATTGCACTTGAGGAAGGCTCATTATGCACCAGTCAGTAATGCCCTGAGAAGGCTAGCCAAAATGTCAGTGGAACTGAATTCATACAGAGAACTCCTTTGCAGTATCATGAGTGTGCCGTGGAAAACCAATCGCTTTCAGCCATATGTATATACATACTGTAGTATTGTCATGATCCATGGGCTATTATGCTAATGCCACCATGGTACAAAGAGGTGCAAACATTGCATACTGATGGAATGAGTATTCTTCTATAGCCAATATGAACTATACATAGAGTATGTGAACTAACGGTGCAATGCTTTATTATTATCGTTTGGATCTTTCATGTAGACATGTTATACCCTCGTTATTGAATGCCCATATGTCTCTATCTGTTAGTAGCACGTGCAATGCATACTTGTGCAGAGGGGTCTTCTTGATAGAGTCTGGTAAACCTATGAGTACTCATACATGCTATAAAGGTTTTGAGTACTTCATGTATGCTTGCAGTCATCTACCAGGACTAGTGCTCCTTCTGTTCACATGCAACATTATATTTTGGATAGAAAATAGCTTGGCAGATGCAACTCCGCAGATGTAGCAAGGTAGTGATGTGTACCTTTCAGCATGTTACGTATTTAGGGATTTGTGATATTTTTTTCTCAGAATACCACGAGCACCAATGGTTATATGGTGTATTATGGTGAACGAATGCGCATGAGCATCAAAGAAGTACTCAGCTCTTCTACAACTGGACTGTACATGCCATCGTGCCTCAGCCATGTTTGTGAGTCCACCAACATACACTCCATATGACTACACACACACACATGCACACCATGTGATATTACAGCACAGCTGTAGGTGTATGTTTGTGTGCCCTATCATGCAAGGTACATTGGTTTCTATGCATAATAAAAGATTCTGTGGCCATCACCTGCTGCTCATGTTTGATTCTTTATCACTGTGCTCCTCTTAAGCAAATTACAGTAATGCTAACCATCACTTCACTCAATCAAGAACACTTCATTCTGTCTTATACCTTACTACATGTATAGGTACCCCATATGAGTTTGCATCCAGCCCAAAAATTGATGGAGTTACTTTTGCGCAGTCTTTGGGGGATTGGTTTTTCCATCGAGGCAAGGTGCCCACTAAGCTGATTGATTCCTGCTACTTCGTGCAATGCAACAAGCAGTGCCCAGCCAAACCTGTCAGCAGCAAGGAGGAGCTGATGGAGCTGATCAAGGAAGTTTAGTATGAACATTAAATTTAGGATATAGGATAGAATAGGATAAGCTGTGCAACACTCCTGAGTAGCAGTGTATGCGGTAAATAACTTAAGCTTCTGACACTGTAGCTATCTAGATCATATTACAATGTGTGAATACTGTATATCAAAACAAGTGAAACATAATGTGTGAATTGTACAATTGTTACATGATGAAGCCATACATCAAAGGAAACAACTGTGCGTTATTTTAGCAAATGCACTGGATACGCAAAGTTGTTTTATTTGGAAGTGTATAACACATTGCTTGTTTTATAACGCACTGCTTTGAAAGGGGCTCTTATTGACATATCCAATCATTTTCTAGCCTTATGTAAACGTTTTGTCTGCTGTTTTAGCAAAATCCCTTTGATATTCAGCACCTTGTGCACTTTCGCATGCACTTTGGCTCCTCAATGATGAGTGCATGACACTTAGAAAAGGTCATCCCCAAAAATTTATGCCTAGCACAGCACTGCACATGCATGTTTGGTGGCAGAGACTTAGAATTGTGCATGCAATATCTTTAGATGCAATATCTTTAGAGTTTTCTGAATGGGATTTTAGTGTGTAAGAAGGTCCCTCCACTCTCCAAGCTCTACAGACCTTGCAATCCCATGCAGTCTGCATCCTGCAGGGAAGCTCTGAGTTCATACGCCGTTAGCAGGTCTTCAAATCATCAGCCATAGCGCTGACTAACACACCACCATCGCCTTACTGTATACGCTTTAACTTTCGCAGGGTTAAACGTTCGCAGTTTTCGCGGATCAGCAACCATCCGCGAAAGTTTCGCCCGCGAAAACTTACACAAAGCTTTATTTCTCTTGCTGAAGACTCTGCAACTGATCTCTGACTCTGCAGCACATCGGACGCTAGCGCAAACCAGTACTATTACATATAGGCAGCCTTAGATTTGTCATGGTGCACATGCGCTCATCAACCTAAGCCCGCTACGCCACAGTAGCTCTGTACGAAGACAGTGGGTGTATACATGTGTCTATTCACTCTATTGTATGAGTGGCAAACTGCCACACTTCAACTTATAAGGGACAGCAAGTCGAGAAGACCTTTCTTTCCCTTGGGATTACTGATTTTCTCCTCAATGGCCAACGTACTGTTGTTAACTTTGCTGCATAAACAATGCTCTTGCTCATGCCATAATATAGGCCCTGTGTCCTATTCTCCATGATTACTCTCTCTCATTGGGAAAGTGCACAGCTAGCTGCATATATAGTCTGCATAACTATAGCTGGCGTGCATGCAGTGTACAGTTGATCATCGTATTAGCATAATATGGCATTTAGCATGCAATGTATGGAAGCCTACAATAGGCCAAGTCATTGGGAAATTTGCTACAGTGAATGGCAAATTATGTTACATTTGAACAATAATATAGGTTGCAGCTTTGTGCAGATTCGAGGTTTGCGTGTAACATATACATAAAATAATATATATATTATAATTCCTTTTACGGCTCTTGAACTATATATCATGCACATGCAGACAATTTTAGTAACTGATTCACAACTGTTAAATCTTAAGCTTTCTATTTTCATCCTTCCAGCCTTGGCAGAATTCCCCATAGCTGACATATCCTGTGGCAGGAAAGACCACTTCCTTCCAAATCTTATCAAAGGCATGCAGCAACTCTGTTGATAGAGCAGCCTGCCCCTCTGTGGTTGAACCAGTGCGAATCTTACTGTGGTGGCCGATACCTGCCTCTTGTGACAGGCCCACAACCTGGTTCCTTTCTTGCTTAAAAATACGTGCACTGAACTTGTACCAGTGTTCCTTCATGAACTTGAAGGTGCTCATCTCCAGAGCTGCTTGAATCTTCTCCTCCTCCTGAATGCCCATGAAGTCAGCAATGGCCCTTACTCCGCTCTCAAATTCCTCCGACAAATCTTCATAGAACATCACATGGACATTAGGACTGTGCCTGTGTTGCCACCAGCTCACAATCCTATCACAATACATTCGAAGATATGGCAGACTGCTCCCTGCAGGTTGAACCCAGATGGTTTTCATGAACTCATCCAGAAGCACTGTACCCGGCTGGAACAGCCATCCTTCCATGAACTTGAAGTGACTGTATGCTACACTGTACGGGTTGCGGAATAGGATCAGGTATTTGCCCTTTTTCGGACACCGGCTAAAATTGGACTTGAAGCATCGTGGATGAGCCATCTGCTTCTGACTGAGGTCATGTCCTGCATCATAGGCTACTTCTACACTAGGGACCACTTGTAGAATGTCATCAAACTCCATCTCACCTCCTGTACGAAGCTGGTGGACGATCTGCTGCAGCCATGTTGACCCAGTTTTTACATACCCAGCAATGATGATGTCTGAATCTTGAGGTTTGAAATGTTCAAATGCTGAATGCCCTTCAACTGAAATCAAATTCATGAATACTTGATGCAGAGTTGCACATTCTTTTGACAGTTGGCCGTTTGTTGTGCATGCTGCCATACCCTGATACCTGCATATAGAGTGAATGACAATCTAAAAGAACTGAGCCATGTATACTGACAGATAATAACAATAATAACTGATCTTATTTAATGTGGGAAACATTTAGCCAGAAGGCTACTCTTCCAGACACCCACAACACATATATAGTACAAACAACATAGACACACATACAATAAGATCAGTTTGTTATTTGTTCAGTGGGGCTGTTTGTTCCAGGTGTTTTCATTGCATGGTTGGTCAACAAGCCACATGTCATAATTATACAAGTATCTATAACAAACAAGTCCAACATATTCAGAATGGGTCCAATGTTTAAGCATAAATGCTTATGCATGTATGCATGTTGAACACATCCAATCATCTGCGCAGTGTTCACGATCAGACCACATCAGCAGGCCTGCCAATCAAATGTTTACAGTACATGACCTTGCTTGGTGTCACAACTTATAGATTCATGCACACATCTCTATCAATTGTGAGGCACACAAGAGGCCATGAACATAACGATGTTGCAAATTTTGTAGCCTCATTTTTAGGGGCTGCCGCAGGCAGCCCCTATATTGTTTTCAAATTGACGTTTTCATATGGCTTCATGTTACGGATATATATATATATATAATACGCCAACCTACGGTTGTACGTCAATGCTTACATTTATATTGAATGTATTGGGCGAAGTATTGGGTATAGGGAATTTATATTGTCGGCCATTTTATTCGGCCGGAAGTGGACCGTGTGCGAGGCCAAGGGACTTTGAAAACCGGCTTCCAAACGACGTTTTAGCGAACTTTGGACGTTCTCTTCCCCCTCTGATCCTGGAACAGACTCCTACAACACTTCTGGTCGACGGGCAAAGACACAGCTTCGAGACAGCGCCCAACAGGTCATCGACTTCGCCCCGCGCCTTCTTCGATAATGGCCGCGCCGCCTCGGAGGACTTCACTCCGCCGCCTGGAACACATGACAGGAGTAACGTAGAAACTGGTGAACGCCGTGATATGTACACGCTAACGTTCCTAAACCGTTTCTAGCGTTGAAAAGCTTAACTCGCACGGTTGCCCTTCTAAATGCTCTTCAGAACCTTGCCCACTCGTACTGCGCTGTAGCAAACGTACGTAGCTTTTGCCACCACAGACCACTAGCTACTCTGGCGACTGTGGGTTCCTTGGTACATTATGTTTCTGTAATTACTCACTGTAAATGCACGTGCTATAAGCAGTCATGTGTCTGTCTGCTGGACATTTCTCTGTGCATGTGTTGTGGGTTTGTGTGTGTGTGTGGTGTGTGTGTGTGGTGTGTGTGTGTGTGTGTGTGTGTGTGTGTGTGTGTGTGTGGTGTGTGTGTGTGTATGTGTGTGTGTGTGTGTGTGTGTGTG
The DNA here is from genome assembly GCA_964019415.1 of Ianthella basta. NCBI lineage: Eukaryota > Metazoa > Porifera > Demospongiae > Verongiida > Ianthellidae > Ianthella > Ianthella basta. Next base: position 3,795,399 of record OZ025885.1, on the reverse strand, counting down.
TGTGTGTGTGTGTGTGTGTGTGTGTGTGTGTGTGTGTGTGGTGTGTGTGGTGTGTGTGTGCATGTGGTGTGTGTGTGGTGTGTGTGTGCGTGTGGTGTGTGTGGTGTGTGGTGTGTGTGTGTGTGTGTGTGCATGTGTATGTGTGCGTGTGTGCGTGTGTGTGTGTGTGTGTGTGTGTGTGTGTGTGTGTGTGTGTGTGTGTGTGTCTCATGTGTCTGGTGATAGTGGTGTGTGTGTGTGTGTGTGTGTGTGTGTGTGTGTGTGTGTGTGTGTGTGTGTGTGTGTGTGTGTGTGTGTGTGTGTGTGTGTGTGTGTGTGCTGAAGTTACTGAGGTGTTGTGACGCGATGTCATGTTTACCTATTGTGAGTGACAGAGCAGCGACCGAAGGGAGCAAGTATTTCGAGTTGGGGCGGCAGCCCCACGAGTTTTTAACTCGAAATACTTGTTACATTGTAGAGTATAGCTACTCGATCAGGAGCAATTCACGAGCAATACAGCATTTAGTTCAAGAGACAACAGGACTTTTACTGCCATATCCATGAAGAGCTTCTTGACTTCAGTTGTTAGACTGTGATTCAGCCAACAGCTGAAGGGCTCTGGGGTCTGCAATACTCTGAGATTAAGCGCACATGCAGTGACATCATATAGCTAGCCCTGGACTATCCCATATTCGCTACATTAACTAAATGCAAGTGAGATCAATGCACATCTTCCCACTGACTTATATAGCGCCGGCCACGTGCCCTCTACCGTATACGCTTTAACTTTCGCGGGGTTAAACTTTCGCGGTTTTCGCGGATCAGCAACCATCCGCGAAAACTTACACAAGGCTTTACTCTCTTGCTGGAGACTGCAACCGCGAAAGTAAAAACGCGAAAAACGTGAAAAATCGCGAACCGCGAAAGTAACCCCGCGAAAGTATTAAAATTTCTTTTGTAAGGGTTTTGCACTGTTGTACAGATAACTGACATGTGAATGTTTTAAATGTTAGCTATATGCATACTACATGCAGTTGTGACTAGCTAGTCTTCTGTGTAGTCAGAGTGGCATTGCAGTACCTCCCAGCATGCTACGTACACACAGAACAGATTCTGTGGCACCATGTACGTAGTCCCCACAAAGTCTACACACCTCATGCACCACATATGCGTTAGTAGTTACTGAGATGAAAATGAAAAGGCGTATATGGATAACAGATCAATCATTTACTAGTCTAGCGTGTTAGACAACTCCACTTCCAAGGTGCTTACCACAAGAGCCCATGCACATGGGTGAAGTGGGTCGAGCACTACACTACCATTGTATAGGCTTTTACAGCAAATCTGGTGTCTGGGCATGCGTGCAAATATAGCTTTGCAATCCCTAAATGTGTGGATGCATATGCCACACTTTCAGCATACGTACAATGCTTCTTTCAATGCATGCCACATGCATGTTCAATTAGCTCACAAATGTATGCACAGCATTTACCCTTAATCCTGCAATACACATACGCCAGTAGTTGCGTTGCTACCTTCACAGTCTCTAACTCTCTAGCTATATATAGCTACTGTGTGGTAACTTACAGTGATAGCTATATCATGGGATTATGTCTAGTCGTGCACCCATTCCAGCTTGAAGCAGCTGTCACAGACACCTATAACTATTAGCTATGCAGTACAGGTTGCATAACAAGGTAGCTATTCGATGTATAGATATAGGTATGTGTATTAAATGTATAAGTAACTAGGCATAATTATGGTAATGCGCTAGCTGTGAGTGAGCAGTACACTTTGTGGTAGTAGCTAATCTTGTGGCAGTTGTGAAATTTTAATTATGCAGAACTTAACTAGGCCTGCATATTCCTACAAACGCCATCTAAAGGGGTAATATAAATGCAGTTAGTATTATACATACTGTATGGAGCATTTATGAATACTCTAAGCCAGCCCATCCGCCATTTCTGTCAGGCGTGGGGCGGATAAGTAGCGCAAGACTGGCATGGGATGGCTTTGAAGTTGTTGAGGCGAAAGGCGATCCTTGTCCGGCGGCGTACCTTTAGCTCACGGCTGTGGAAATCAACCTATGCAGTAAATGGCGAGACCAAACGTTTCGAGGAAATGCCAACCGAGTGGGGATCGTCTTGGTTGTTTGGTGTCGGTCCGGAATTGGTCACTATGCCTCAGGGCGAATTCTACCGCAAGATGAAGAAGAAGCACGGCAAGGTGTTCAGACTGAAGATTGGTATTGGCAAGTACATTGTCGCCGTCGCTGATGTGGATGGGGCGGAGGCGATCATACGGAACGAAGGCAAGTACCCCAGCCGAGGCTCGCACCTGGACGCGGCGAACCTCATTGTAGAGAGCTACAGAAAGAGCATCAACCTGCCTAACGTCAGTATCGTTGCAGCGTGAGTTCCTTCCGTTAAAATGTAATAGCTTCGGGACTATAGATAATGTGTGATTACATGATTCACGTGCCCGACGTGCAAGAGATCAAGACAAGGTGACCGGGCTTTACAAGGTCGGCTTGTCAATTCGTTTCACCCTATTTTACAATTGTGCGAAAAGTGAACGTTTTCTTGCCTGGACGTTGCCAACAGGCCGTTGCCAACAGGCCCACCACTAACTGCCACATTCACATACAGCTAACATTACAGCACACCTATGATGCGCCCACAAATCATACTATTATATATAACCACTGTCACCACTACTGCTAACACCACCACACCACCACCACCTCAGCTGGTGGTCTTGTTTTGCTCCATGATGGTGCCTATATAAGTTGGAAAATAAAGTGGGCAACAGATGTGTGGTAGTACCATGCACTGCATAGGCAGAAAGCAGTTTGAAAGGACAAGAGGTGGTCAGATAGAAGTCAAGGGCTAGTACGTGATGAGAAACCTCAGTGGTATGACTGAAATGACGCCTAACAAGTGCGTACAGGATTCAGTGAAGCAAAGACACAGTGAATTTGGAAAACAGTATGGTTTCACTACTACATGCTAATCTTGCAAGTCCTTGTTCTATACCTAGGTACTATGTATTGTGGATTTTGCTACACTATATATGTCCTATAGTATTTCATTCATAGTGTACCATAATTATAATAATTACATTATAATATTGGTGACCCAAGCATCTGCAAACATTATAAAACTGCACTTTACATGCAGTGAGGGAAAGAAATGGAAGGAAGAGCGTTCCAAGCTGAACCCAGTGTTTGTGCCTCGCAAGCTTGGTAGACATGTCCACAAGCTCAATGCGGTTCATGATACCTTTGTCAGATTGGCACAGGAGGGAGCCGATGTTGATGGCTACAGCAAGGACCTGATGGACTTGCTGCCATACTGGTCCATGGAAGGTATGCATATGCATGGTGTTGTGTCTGGAATCATTATTGCATTATCCCCTTTAGTGAGGTGGTGCACTGACCACACTTTCCTGAAATGTTATAATCACAAAGAGGCATGGGAAGTGTTCATCTCAAGCAATGTCCATACCCAGTACAACCTCAAATGTGCCATCTTGCATTGATTTCTGAAAATCGAATTAGCATTGACATACATATGGCATGTATTCTGGCATCACGACATGCCAAGTCAGGTAATTCTGCTGAAGGCACTTTCCTACTAATTAGCTAACAACTGGCTAATAATATGCAGAGACAATAATGTGATGTATAATATACTTGAGTCAAACGCTTTTCCGATTGGAATCGGAACAAGTAAAGCAGGTGTAGTGTACATGCCATATACATAATAATGACCTTTCATTATTGTGGGACTATTATTTGATCACATTTATTATGGATGAGGAGGTCCTGAGGGAATTTCTCCCTTGAACATATGCTCCTAAAAGTATGTCTATGCACGTACTCCTTCTGTCTTGATCCCCTCACTCAAAGCATAGCAGATCTATATAGAGAATGCGTTGGTAGTGTCTGTGAGGAAGGAAATATAATATAGAGGTTCCTTATCACCAGAGCAGAACACACATTGCTAAATAAGCACATTGGGGGCCAGATCCACAGAGCTCTAATCAGCAAAAATCCTATGGCGAGATCATTATTGCATATCCATGCAGGTATGCACACTGCAATGATGTGATGTAGCTCAATATCCAAAACATGGCTATACCATTAATGTTAATCCCACATAGATAAATGCACGTACTATGTATGTAAGATATAAAGCTGTGGCAACAGCAAATTGCAGAGCTGTAGCAGCCAATATTGTACAGGCTCTATGTATCAAGCCAATGCTGCATGTTATATAGTCTGCTAGACTTATATACACAGCAGAGAATGCAGAGTGGTATTGCTAATTGGGCATAATTTACTTACTCCTTTCTTTAATACCTACAGCATTATCCAGGTTTGTTTTCCCAAAGGGTGCAACATTTCAGGGCCATAATGCTACTGGAACAGAGTCTGTTGAGGGCTTTCGGGCATTTGTGGACAACGCAATGATCTCCAACAAGTACCCCACCTGGTGGTTGAAGACCTTTCCAGTGAAGTCGTTCAAACTGGCTTGTGATGCATGGGCCCATAGCATTGCTGGACAGAAGCAGCTAGTGCAGGAGGCAATGGAAAAGTATTCGCCGTCAACTGATGTTGATGACCAGACATTCTTGGAACAGTGGGTGGAACAAGGAAAGAGCACCAATGAAATTGCCGCCCTCATTGCAGCCTTGCTACTAGTTGCCACAGACACGGTGAGTTTGCATGCCAGTAGCTGACTGTGACCTCCATCACTACATTAATATGGCAGGGTCACCAACTAATTATAAAATTAATTAGCATAATGTGCAACAAAATTCCCATGCAGCCCCTACAGAGAAGAGTCAACTGTCCTTTAGCACGTCATGCAGTTGTCTGTTTCAGTGCTTTGAACATAACCTCGAGTGTCTAAAAGATGTAGTGAAATTGAGTGAACTACCATTTGCATAAAGTCAGAACCTGTTTGGACAGTTCATTCAGAGGGAAAGCAGATATCTCAAACTCATTATGACAGAGTTCTGCAAGTGCTTCCACTAGAGTAATGCTGCTTTATTTGAGATAGAATCTGGAAGAGGTCCAGAACAGGGAATAAATGAAGTCTCAGCAATGGCCTGCCAGCATGAAGATGATGCATGAGTCCACAAAATGGAAGATGACCCCTCCACCTTAAGATTATTTGTTTGGGTACCCCACCCTCCACCTGTATGTGTGGGGTCTACGTTTTCTTCGCCACTGTATGACTACCCTTTGCATTTAATGAAATGAAACACCATTACTGCTAAATTTAATTGAAGGAAATTATAAGACTTTGTTACAAGTAGTCTTCACACAAACACATGTTCAAGTGCCATGCAGTTGACATGCAGGAAGGGTTACTGTGCTGTGGAGTCCTGCTTGGGCGTGCCATGTCTAAATCTTGTGCAGTTGTCCAGTTAGACCCATTAAACCAACACAACATTAATTTTGATGATTGACTGATTCTCTAGGAAACCACTACTTCAAAGTGGGCAAATCAGCCTTGAATTAGTGACGCTTTTATAGTATGTTCTTACGTAATTGGGTTGTAAACAAAACTTTATTAGTCTTTATTCCCTTGTGGTATCAATTGCAGACGACCAATACTGCAGCCTTTGTCATGTACCAACTGGCCAAGCACCCTGAAATGCAGGAGGAAGCTCACAAAGAGGTGCTGTCTGTGGTTGGGAGAGATGGGGCCATTGATGACACAGCACTACAGAAGATGCCCTACATCAAGTCATGCCTGAAGGAGACTATGAGGTAGGCATGCGTACATGACATTGCACAGTGTGTGACAATGTAGCGTTAATGTTCATTCTGTACACTTTCAAAGAAGGTTAAGCTATTCTATGGACCAGCTGTTTTCATTTTGTCGGCTTTCAGATCAGAATGGTTAGTAGAATGAAACTGTTTGAGGGACTATAGAACAATTAGGTGTTGTTCAAAAGGGTACTGTTTGACAAGAGACTGAGATGCAGTGGTTCACCCATTACATATTGTTTCTCCACCCACACTCAATTGTTCATAATTGTTTCATTCACCAGACTTCCGAACGTCTCAATCGTTCTATTCAGCCCTGTACCATTCTGGAACCATTGCACACACTGTGCCTAAATGGAAATATTATTATATTATATTATATTATATTATATAGTCATATTCCAGTACTGTGAAGAGGTTCATTGCTATGGGAAGATATGAGGTAACGTATTCTCAAGGAAACACATAGCAGGACAATGTACAGTAAGGCATTTGGACCAACTAAAAGGCAGTCTTCGTCAGTTTAAGAACATTGTGCAGTTCCACCATTGCACCTTTATAACAACTCTAGCACATGTCGTTTGGGAGTTGCCACTCAGACTCCCATTCATGGATCAAGGGTGTAAATGGCCAGGCTACAAAGAAAGAAGTGAAAGTGGAATGAGAAAGCAGAAGCTAGTCAGCAGAACAGGCAGCCTGGGCCCCATTTAATATAATACTTTCCATGTTGTTCTCCATAATTGTGATTCAAACATTTGGCTTTCTCCCCCCCCCCACACACACACACTTAGAAGCAGCAAACAAAGCATTGATCTCTCGCAGAAACAGCAACTGATATCGACAAACACTAAATCATCTGCTGGCATATTCATACAGTAGATGGCTACACCTACTCAGCAAAAATGAAATTATAAAATCACATTCTGCACGAGTGAAGAATCCTGTTTGGCTTTTGTCCCCATTTGCCACATATCCCTGATTTTCATGCAGGATGTCTCCATCCTCTCCAGTTACTGCACGTTCTCTACCAGTGGATGTGGAGGTTGGAGGCTACACTGTTCCAAAACAGGTGTGCTGATGAACTGCATGCAGTGTGAAGTATATAGTAGGTATGGACGTCTGCATAAGGTACCACTGCGCGTCACACCTCCGTGGTGAATGTCTGCTGCCTTTATATTGTTGTAAGGACAGGACATGTGGTTAGCATAACCATATTTACTTGTCTGCTTGTCACAGTGTAAATTACAAGTGTGTGTACTTGTATAATGGAATATGGTAAAATATCCTCAAAGCTAACTGTACATGTTTTTCTCCTGCAGACAACAATTCTCGTTTCCAACCTGCTGATGGGTACAGATCCTGACTATTTTGAGGATGTTTTGTTGTACAAGCCGGAGAGATGGATTCGCGGTGATGACAATTTGGGTATAAACCCATATCTGGTGAACAGCTTTGGCTTTGGTCCTTGAATGTGCTTGGGTAGGCCACATTGTTTCCAGGTCTTTACACAAGTATTAATTGTGCCCACACCAAACTACTTGTGTAAGAACCTGATTTACAGTATGTTTACCAGACATAATTAGTAGTATACTTGTCAATCAAATTAATTGCATGGCTTATTCCCTAAAGGTGCCATATAGTATTCCCAATCCACTATGGAGCTCACCTGGGAGGGGCCTATAAATGCAGCATCATTTCATGCCATTTCATTGGTATTTTGGAAGGACCAATTCTCCCAGTGGAGCTAGTACCCATCTCACGTGCATGCACCATATATTCCTGCAGTTTTTGTGGTTTGGGCAAACTGCAGGAACTTCTGGCACACAATACCCCTTTAGCAGCCACACCATCACATGTATATCCTATTCCGGATTGCATCACGTCTTACAATAAGCCCAAGCACTGTATTATCCTCTTTTGCTTTTGCAGGGAGAAGGGTGGCAGAATTAGAAATCTGGTCTCTGATGGCAAGGGTAAGTGGTACTGTTACAGTATGCTGGTTTATAGCCCATACAATATGATATTATGTAGCCAGCACTTATTCTCTATATAATTATCTGCAATATTACACACCAACTCTACATACACTCTGAAGGTGTTGCAGAAGGCAAAGTTGGAACTGCACCAGGAATCAGACAACACTGGCCACACCGGATTTCTATCACTGAAGCCTGGAAAGCCCTTGAGAGTGAAATTCACATCAATTCCATAGTCAAATGATTGTACTTGCCGATCTGTTACCAGCAGCTACTTATAAATTCATAATCAACAGTCTTTTTTCTAAAGTGTAACATATCTATAATAATTACACATAATTATTAAAGCATAGGCTTGTGCATGCAATACTATTGAATATTACAATCATAGCAGGGAATATGGCATAATTGATGTACACATACTCTTAATATTCGTATATAGCTACTATAGCTACATAGCTACAGTAGGCCATAGGTCTGACTTAGTTTCTTGCCCTGCATACATTCTGTACAGAACCTGTGCATTCACACCTTAGCCACTTGACCACATGTGCTTCCTCAACATATTCTGACATGAGTGCATGCCTGCCTCACATAACTGTTATGGACAGTATTTCCATAACTAGCCAGCACTGGGGGAGTGCTGACATCAGAATTGCTGGCATTGGAAACACTGATGTGAGAATCACCAGCGTCAGGCACCAGAGCAGAGCCTGCCGAAGGTAGGCTTCTCTGCTTGTTTGAGTAAATGGTCGAACAATAGAATAGAGAAGATCCTGTGTTGTAATTATATGCATGTGCATGTGACTTCGTACACGTGTGTTGCTAATTAATGAGTTGCTTTGCCATGTGAAAGTGAGTTTCGTCATTCATCACTGTCCGGATGCATCTAATTGATCCTGCCAATTTGGGAACACTACGATAATCAAGCTATAGCTAATGAATTATTTCTGGCAAGATCTTTAGTATAATTATCACAGTCTATTGGCAGCCTACGAACGAGATTCCAGGGTATGCGCAGCGATCAAGACTAGCAACTAGAATCAGTGACTGCTCCTGATTTGACAGCTTTCTCAGAGGTTTATAAAGAGCAGTTTCAGAAGAATGTCGCCCAAGATAAACGCAAATCTAGTGTACAGCTCTGCGCTGTCAGCTATTCACTGCATTATCCTCTTTCTATATACAGAAATGTGCACACCATTCTCAGGCCTGGTATACATTAAAATGTCATCACCTGAATACGAAGTAATTCTGCTGTGTTTGCACCTCCAACAACCGTGATCCAGAAAATGGATATTTCAAATACAAAGACAAAAGTAAGTACTTTTGAAAACAGTGTCATATTGTACAGGTGTCCAGTCGCTATACAGGAGCAATTGATCCGTATAGAAATAAAAACATTTTAGTGACAACCAGGCCTTAGTGTCAGATCATCCAATGTGCTTTGCAGCTACATATCATACAATATATGTACTTGCAGTTCCACATACCCCGCACACAGGACGTTTGGTGTTAAATATCATATACTGATCAAGCAAACAAAATACACAAATCTTTATGGGGCTATAAAAGCATACACTTTCATGCACGGTACAGTACAAGAAGGCTTAGTGCAGCACAGACAAGTTATACAGGATGGATGAGTACAGTAGGGAAATTACATAGTAACCAGAAACGGAGTCATTCCAGCAGCAACTACCAGTCATCTTCTTGGATGTCCTTGCGCCCAAACTTGAAGATCAATGTGCTGTATGAAAGAGGAGAACCAACAAAATGAGTGCATATAAATACTTAACTGAAAATATACCTATAATTGCTATCCAGGCACGCATATCAGAGCCAATATCTTGTGACTAGCGGAAACTGCACCTACCCAACTATCACCTGTACACAGATTTATGGTTAGCCAGAAAGTACAGATGAAGACAGAATGGTTGTCCCAATGGCAAATGACAAATCACAAATGATAAATGGCTAATGGTGTGACGTCATTGTGAAATGTCAAATATTGTGACATCCAACCCTCTGTCTTAGCCACAAGCGCCACTCAGACAATCACAATATTTGTCAATGACTGTTTGGACAAATATTATGATACTGGCTGCATTGTGTTGAGAAATTTCAATGAAACAAGCAGTTTCAGGCTAGATACATGTACAAATGCAATATAAATCTGCTGTGGGCAAGAGCAGGTGAGCATCCTGCTATTGATACAACACCTTTTTGCAAGTTGAAGGAAGCGGGTTGCCTGACATCTCAGCCTACACTATACACTATCAAAAACACACTTCAGCATTGTCATTCCTAGCTGCAGTACGTAGCTACAGACAATTTGATGGTGAGGCATAAACTAGCAAACATACACGCACTAAAATCTAAACACATACAGATACGTACTGTATATTAGCATAGTGAGGAAGTATGTAATGCATATATGAATAGAGTTAACTGGCAGCACTTACCTCAGAAAAATGCAACCATTTTGCAGCAAGAAGGCCACTCCCTGCCATATCTGCCCCACAGGAGGTTTTGTGGATGCTACAGGAGCATGTGAGGTTACATTACCGCTTGGCATTACCGTGGTCACGTTAATAGCAGTGCCATTAGAACTAGGTGTGATTGGGGTGTCTTGAAGCACAGCTGCAAGGATAGGAAGGGCACAAACAGGGGCTCATAAACTCTTTACTGACATGGTCCGCCATTAAAGTCAGCACCATTTACATTTAAAGAAGAGACTCAGCAAGTGCTGACAAATACTGGCCACCCTTTGAACACATCAGCCCACTGTGCACTCACCTGGCACAAGGAACACCTGTATGAATACCCACAGAGAGCCAATCAGTCCAACAAAAGTGAACAGAAACCCAAAGAACAGCCAAACCCGTGCTGCCTTCTTCCCAAATATTCCTTCATTGTAATCATCTCCCATCACACGGGCATTGGATATTGCATTGACCCTACACACAACAAAGTGAGTGAGGAGGGAAGGAAGGTAAAACATACACTCTGAACAAGTGCAGCCATACACAAAGAGAGTGCTGGTTGTCGACACATGACATTGTATGTCCGTGTGAGGGGCATACGTAGCATGCATCACATACATACAGTCCCCTGTAGTAAACACCACATATTACACAGTAGTGTATGAAGCAACATATCTTTGACTCACATTAGTAGTCCAATGGTTGAGAATATGCCACAGGCAAAGTAAGCAGCATACAGTGGCTCAGCGTAGGCTGCACAGGCATCAATGATGATCCACCAGCCTACAGCAAACTGCACAATACATCCTCAGTAAATCCATGCAACATAACAAACCAGAGACACAAGTCACTAAAGGACAAGCAACAACATTGCTTGCTTTGTAGTGATACGTTCAACAACACCCCAGTACATGAATGTAGTGACATTCAGAATGGAACTGATACAATGAATGGCACTGGTTCGCTATGTACAAAAGATGCCCTCATATCACGTCCCACACAGTAGCCACAATACATGCACCAGCTATCACGGTCACAGTCATTTGGGCTAGTGTCTCCTTAGTTCAAATAGGATTCCAATGTCATTCACCACTGTCATCTCACCGAAACGGCCCGTCACAAAAGTACATAAGTAAAAGAGATTAAGGGTTGACCAACCAGTGCTCCTGCTACGATGGAGGCTATCATGTTCCTCCCTCCTCCTCTCCACCACTCCAGAAAACGTTCCTTGATTTCACAGTCGCAGTCACACGAGATCTTGTCTAAACAACCACTCATTTTCGGTCTTGTCGGGTCAAAAGAGAGAACGAAAGATTAATCGAATACAGTAGAGTGTACATATTCACAAACACGTGTTGTGAATCCACGCAGTGGCTAGAAAAGAGGGAACAAACCTGTTTTAGGTACGCCACTCAAGTGTTGTGTTCTCGGCTGCGTTAACGGTAACGTTCCCAATACAAGTCCGGTCACGTGAAACCACTTCAATGAATTTCATTAAACTTAAAATGGCTGCAAGCAACATGAAATTGGTAAGGAAAGTTTTGTTCGATAGCTAATTGTTAAGTTTATTTATGATTCCTTATACCTTCTTTCCTTTCCCAGTATTGTCTTTCAAGCTCCCCAAGTTCTCCTTGCTATGTTTTGAAGTGTCAAGGGCTAACAATTATGCTAGACTGTGCTTTGGATTTGTCTCCTCTGCTAAACTTTACACCTTTGCCGCTGGTGCACCGGTATGGTGCATAAGGATATGTGTTATGTTTCTCAATACATACAGAGAATGCCTTAAGTGCCATTGTATTTGATCTAGTGGCTGAGTGTAGTTACAGTCTTAGATATGTTAGTGTCTAGTCTTCAGTGATTACTCATCGCTTGCTACTTTACAGTAAAGAAGTCACTATGGTAGGGAGGTCTAAGTGTTTATATATATATAAATGTTATCCTTATCATACCTTTTGTATATGTAGTTCTGCCGGCTCATCATTGCCAACATATGGAAAATCAAACAAGGAAAACAGTGAAGTTCCAACCGACAGTGAACTATACACTGTGGTAGGTGGTAGTGTGTGCATGGTGCTCACCTCTACTATGTTGCTAAGTGCTGGGCTCTCGTGCACACTGTGTCTATCAGTGTAATGCTTCAGTGTCGTATGTCTTATTATTAGTTTGCGTGTTACCCTGATTGGTGGCCTGAATGTTACTGAATGTTACTTATCGTACATTCTACTTTGTCTTTGCACTGCAGTTCAAGGACTGCCTTGGGCATGCTCTGGTTGACAGCCAGCATGAAGTGAGACTCCCAGAAGTGAGTAGCTTATTTCATCATATCCTTGCAGTATTGAACATTGTGCCTAATGGGATTGGTCTTTTAGGATACATTTATGCTTCAGCCTACTCCATTGTGTCACATTCTCGCTATCTCAATACTGTGTGCCCATCCACATTGCAGACTGGATTGGTAGACCTGTCCACTGTTGATGTCATCCTGTTGTCTAACCCACTGAACATGTTGGCTCTTCCTTTCATCACTGAGGTGAGTGCCTACTAGCTGTATTCGTCTGAGGTGTTCATTTACATGTATGTACGTAAGATGACTCAGAGGCTGGTGTGAACAACAGGCTGCTTCCATCATTGTACACTGTGTAGTGCTATATTGGGCGCCTGGGAGAATAGCCTATGGCTGAAGGCTCCTCAGTCTGACAATGATCCCCTGACCCTAACCCTGATAAACAAGTGCATGTATTGAATGGTAATCACTGGATATTACGCCTAACCTACCAACTACACCAGTATTGGTGTCTCAGTTGGCAAGGGGGCACGAAGCCCTATTGGTTGGCAACCAGTGATCGCCTCCCTCAGTCATCCAACAAAGATGACTGAGACACCAATACTGGTGTAGTTGGTAGGTTTTGCGTAATATCCAGTGATTACCATTCAGTCTATTGCCTCTGCAGTGGCTAACTGCAAGCAATCATCCCCTTTCAAGTTCATGTATAGTTCTGTGTCAGTCTAGTCTTCTAGACCCTTCCAACCCTAACAGCACTTTACCTTGTAATTTTCTACTTTGTAATATTGTATGTGCAGGAGCTTGGATTTGATGGTCTTGTGTATGCCACAGTGCCCTCAGCCCAGCTAGGAAGGTAAGTACTCATTTTCACTATCTAAGAAGGGGGCAAGACTATAGCAAGGGCAGGGGGGTTATTGCCCAGTGCACCCAAATGACAGGGGTTTGCTTGCATGTCAAATTATCTATTCATGTTCAATCATTTGTGTTCATTCACGGCTATGAAGTGTGTGCACATGTGTGTTCACGACTCATGTACATATATTGAGTTAGTATTGATTACACAGGAGCGTCCAAAGGGACCAATTATGTCAAGGCAGCAGCCTCACAAGTTATTTAACTTGAAAAATATTTGTTACTTTAGGAGCTTATTTGCACTAGCAACTAAAGTCAGCACTTAAATGGAATAAATACAATGTTTCATCTGAATTCTTTAGACATTTGTTGGAAGAAATGGCAGACTATGTACATGGACACCTGACGTTGTTTGGCAAGGAGCAAGATGACATGCAGAACTGGAAAAAATTGGCTGCTGACTTGCCAGAGGATGCCATAAAGGATGGGAAGGACTGTGAGAGCTGGCGGAGAGTAATGACTACTGAATCTGTCTCTTGCAGTATGGCTAAAGTGAGACCAGTAGCTTTTGGTGAGAGACTGGTGAGTGTTAACGATTTGTGCCATTTTTGGGCATTTTCTCATATGTTTTCAGTTTCTTTGTGCCTTTCCAGTGTTTCTTTCTACTTCAGTGTTTCTTTCTACTTCAGTTTAGAAGAATTTGCGATTTTGGCCTAATTTCTTATTGATGTACTCAAACGAGTCAAACCCATAATCATTATTGATATGATGCAATGTTACAGCACTATGTGTTGTAATCACCTTTCCCTGTTGATGTTTGAAGAATCTCTTTGGACTGATGGAAGCTGAAGCAGTTAGCTCTGGCTATACACTGGGCAGTTGCAACTGGCTGCTTAGAGCTAATGGAGTCAAAATGGTCTACCTTTCAGCCTCTTCTCTACTCACAACTCATGCAGAGGTAATTTGAATAAGTAGCTTCATATCTGAAACTTACTGCATATGTTTTTATCTGTATTGTTGGTCATCTTGTATGCAGCCTATTGACCGACACAGTCTGCTGGAATCAGATGTCCTGATATTGAGCTGCCTGTCATCGGCACCCAATGCCAACCCTGACACCATGTTGTCTGAGCTGTGTGGCAAGATGGGTGAGCTGTGCATTACCTCTGCTTAATTGAATACTAACTACCCCAGTTCTGTGACATACATGCCTTTGCAGGTGCTGTGTTGCGGAGTGGAGGAAATGTGCTCGCGCCATGCTACCCTGGGGTGTGTGCTGATTGTGCATTTTCAAATCCACTGCTTGCATTTGGTAACTGTGATACTTGTATAATGTTAATGGTTACTTGACTTGTAGTTACTCTCTCTTACAGGGTATTGTCTACGATTTGATTGAGTGTGTGATTGGCTTTCTTGATAGTCAAGGACTGAGCCATGTGCCTGTGTACTATGTTTCCCCTGTGGCTAAGAGTTCATTGGCATATGCAAACATATATGCAGAATGGTAAGTTTCGTGCAATGCGCACTAACTCCCAGATGTGTGTCTCTAACTGTTGTTGAGTTCACCTGATGTCAGAATTTGCTTCAGAATCTCCACCTTGTGATGATACAGGCTATGCAGCAGTAAGCAAGCACGTACGTACCTGCCAGAGCCACCCTTTTTGCATGAAGACTTTATCAAGAATGGCAGACTGAAGATATTCTCTAGCGTTGATTCTAGTGAGCATTGGTCATCTGCTTTTATACTAAAGTGTACTTAGTTGGGCACAGTGTAATGCAATGCATACAAGCTGCAGGGATGCAGTTGGGAGCTAGACCCATCAATCTTTTATATTTCACTTAGCTGGAACTATGAGCAACGCAATCTTTACCTGTGCTAATGTGAAACCCTAGCTTGACTGGTTCTTGCAGACATTCATTCTGAGGTCTGCTCTAGATCCCCTTATTTAGTGCACACTGGAGAACCATTGACGCCTTCATGTCGTCACGGAATACGTTGGATTCTGATTGATGTAGTGGCCTTTGTTCCATTCATCACTGTGTATTAAAGCCATGGAAGTGTTCAGTATCTGAACTAGTTTAGTAGAAGTTTGGAAATTTTTCTTTGAGTTCATTAGCCATGTTACACTCCTATACGTATATAAGCTTCTTTTCATGTTCTTTCCCATGGTCTTCTTGGATCTTAAAACAATGCACATTTTGCTTATGTCCCTATACACAGGCAACTTCAGCTCATCCTTCAGGTCACCCTGCATTGTGTTTGCTGGCCACCCCAGCCTTCGATTTGGGCCTGTCGTTCACCTCCTAGAAGCATGGGGTGGGTCCAGCAAGAATGCCATGTTCATCACTGAACCAGGTTTTGACTACCTTCAAGCCTTGGGACCCTACCAACCTCTTGCCATGAAGGTGCAGATAGTGCTGTGTTACATGCACCAACCCCTTGCCATGAAGGTGCAGATAGTGCTGTGTTACATGCACCAACCCCTTGCCATGAAGGTGCAGATAGTGCTGTGTTACATGCACCAACCCCTTGCCATGAAGGTGCAGATAGTGCTGTGTTACATGCACCAACCCCTTGCCATGAAGGTGCAGATAGTGCTGTGTTACATGCACCAACCCCTTGCCATGAAGGTGCAGATAGTGCTGTGTTACATGCACCAACCCCTTGCCATGAAGGTGCAGATAGTGCTTGTGTTACATGCACCAACCCCTTGTCATGAAGGTGCAGATAGTGCTGTGTTACATGCACCAACCCCTTGCCATGAAGGTGCAGATAGTGCTGTGTTACATGCACCAACCCCTTGCCATGAAGGTGCAGATAGTGCTGTGTTACATGCACCAACCTCTTGCCATGAAGGTGCAGATTGTGCTGTGTTACATGCACAAACAGCAGGATTTGCACTTATGTATGAATTTACTAGGTACTAAAAATAATAGAATTTCAATCGATCAATCAATCAAATAGAGAGTATCTCCTACAGTATGCAGAAGGTTGCTAAGACAAATTATGTAAATGTAATTTAACAGCATTAACGTCATTGCTTAAAATTGTTGTTCTATATTGTTTTCAGTTTTACAGTAGATTATCGTATGGCTTCATGTTCATAACGCATGTATATATACCCCATTGCCATGGCAACCATGCAATGATAGATTGCGTAAACAAGCCCAGCTGGGTGATAACAGGATTTAAGAAGCATACTGTATACCATCCCAGGGGCGCCGCAACCATAGGTCTTTTCTGCTTGAGTGCGCACTTTCACTTGGAAGCAAAGTTAGTCCTGTGTTGTATGCAACTGATAATTCCTCATGGGTTACCTTTTTCACTGCTTTTTAACCCTAAACAGTAATATTGCTACATTTCATTTGTATTACAGCATGCAAACAGCCTCTGCCATCTTCACATATAGCATTTTCACACGGGCATTAAAAACCGTGCTGGAAGCATTCAATTCAGTTGGGTTTCTAGTCGTCGTGTGAACAATAACCGAATTGTACTGAACCATACCAGACAAACTGTGTTTGGTCTACCTCACCTTGCCACGCTGACACGGTTAGCCTGAAACTCGAGGAGGACGCATGTGACGCATGCATGCATGCCCGTGCACCCCAGAAGAATGCAGATGCTCAAAAAGTAGCCTCACTCGCCACGAGACAGCCATTTTACCTAATATGTGGCGGAAAGAGATCAGCTTGGATACCATTCATGAGTGTGAACGACGGTCTGGGCGATTCCTAAAATGGTACAAAATGATAGGGAATGGTTCACTTCAAAACGGTTTCTGTCATGTGAACACGGTAATTGACAGCATTACCGTGCTATCTGATATTGCCCTCTCATGAACTGTTTCCACACTTCATGCTGTAGCTGGTATACAAGGCCTCAATGCAGTATCTCAGTTTATGTATAATGGTAATATTGTACTAACCAAGTACATGTACATACGTAGCTACATCCGGTCTTTGTAGGCTTTCTACTTTCCTGTGGATCCGAGACTTACATTTCTAACTGGAAACAAGTTGCTCAAGGAAGTTGCAGTGAGCTTTTCTTACATACAGCTCCTCATACTCACACAATGTACACCACCTACTACTAATCACCAATATTGTGCATAACTCTACCGTATTCTACCTGGACAAAATCACTGTTTGTACATACATACATACAGTGTCTGTTTAGATTGGCATAGCAATTGTGTGTTCAGTTCTACCCAACTTATTTTAGTTAGAGTTGTGTGCAGCTTCATCTCCACAATTGCTCAGCAGTGGCTGTTCTTACTTCCTGTAGCCAAAAGCATTGATCATACCAGATGTTTACTTGAACACAACTGCAGATAAACAGGAATTGGAAGCATGTGTTTTGAAACCGGTGAATCTATACGTAGTTCTGTATTATTCATGTATAATGAACTTGTGTGTATATGTGGACATGCAAGTGTACTATGTAGCATGCTTACTCTACAGCTTTCCGTTGTGCACAAGGTGCTTTTGTTGTGCTTCTGTGATGACGGCTTTCTTGTACACTTGTACAGGCTATGCCTTGTCAAACAGTTTCAAGAGGAACAATTGTCACTTTGGACACTCCAGCACCTGTGCACGCTTTAACAGTTTCTTCTGAGGTTAGCAGTGGTGTGATAGTGCTAGATGTGTGCACAGTGGTGCATTATTTAGTGACCTGGGTTGTCTCTGTCTAAGAACGTGCTCTTCCCACCAGTCTCAATATTTGCCAGGGTTCCAAGCATTGCAATCATGCAGTCTTACATTCTCACAGTGACCTGCACATGGTCAATGTGGTACTAACACTCTCATCATCACCATCATCAAAGGTGGCAACATCACTGAACCTGCAAAACCTCAGCTCTGGAATACATGTGGCTGGAGTTCATGGAGTACTCCAAATGAACAATAACAAGTTTGAGGTTGTCCCTTCAGCCACTGAGAACATTGCTGGACAGAGCATGTTATGGGGAAGTCCACTTGTGGATGGCATTGTTGCAAACCTGCAAGAGGTATGTACATAGGCAGATATCAAGGGCAGATCCAGGGGTGTTTCCAAGGTTTCCAGAAACTGGTCAGATGACCTCTGGCTAGTATTTGCATGTATCAGTCTTATAATGTCTATACTTCCTTCTAGCTATACCTTCATGCGTTGGAAACCAGTCATAAAAGTTTCTCGATCCGCCCTAGGATATGATTCATTTTAGCTTCCATTACTCTCTTGTTACTAACATGTGCCTCCTTGCCTCACCTAACTTGTGCCGTGGCAATATCAGTCCCCCCTCCCCCGAAACCGGTCCCCCTGGACCATGTACAACCAGGTTTCTTGCCCTTTTACGACTCCCTGAATGGTTTTCAGCAGAATAATCATGATGCTGTATCATTTCACCCTTGATGAATAAGTGTCCCTTTCTAATTCCAGTCAAGCACCGGGTGAAGCTATGATATTCCAGGTGCACATGTTGGCATGCTACTCCAGGTATGAGGTAGCTACAGTCAGTGAAAATCTAGCCATGAGGTAGCTATATATGTGTACACTGTACACCATGCAGGTTAACCTCACTTCCAAGTTAAAATGTATTATGTATTATTATACCATACTAGCAGGAAAGCCCGCCTTCGGTCGGCTTCCCTGCTCCAGCGCCCCCACGATGGCACTTCCACGACAGCTACTTGGCGCCGATCTGGCAAGGTTGATGACAGTGTGCTAATGTCATCTGGTAGCATGCATGCATATGCACTTAACAGAACAAAACAGCAATCAATGAATCATGCGGTCATGCACATGATCTAAATCAAAAATGAATCGTGCATGTCTCACAACAGAGCCAGTTAAAGTTCATAACAGGATGCTTGCTCTTGTCTTTACTGTAGTAAGTGTTGACCTTGGTGGGATGTTCTTAAGGAGCACAGTCTCATTCCTGCAGCTTTGCATTTTGTTGGGTGTAGAAGAAATGCACTGAGAAGTAACCTGACACGATCATGTCCCCGTCCATGTTGTTGCATGTGATTCCGACGCTGGTCAGAAGCTTCACTTTCTCCTCGCTCTTGTTGCTGATCGTCTCATAGTCCCTATCTTTCCGTAGCAACATATCTCGTTGGTATGTGCGTACCAAATCCTACCCAGGCAAATTCAGGCAATGAGAAAAGATCACCAAGGAGAATCATTGCTCTTCTGCTCTACACTTGCATTGCACGTAGCTGGTTTTGTTCGGCAGTTGCGTCGATTCAATCGCTGAACTTCGGAGGCATTTCGGACCACGGTTGACATACAAAATGGCTTCGGTATCTGAGAAAAATGGCCGCTTTCCTGTAGCTCCTTCCCTTTCTTCTCTGCACCGGAGCCGAACGTCCCTGTTTTTGAAATCCCATTGTTCAAAACTGAAGTAGGGCGAAGTGCAGACGAACGGAGCTGGCAGAATGTGCAGCGAAAACCCCTAAACGCTGCTAAGAATACGGAACGCAGCCAAGAATACGGAACACCCTAAAAATACGAAACGGTGCCAAGAATACGGAACACGGATACTCGGGCTTAGCTCCATTATATATAGGATATATAAGATTAGTCTGAATGAAGGCCTGGGTCTCAATTTCTTTACAGGGGTTTTGACCAGCCTTTATTTGAGCCCAGCTTCTATTAAATTCTGCTGCAAATTTTTCTGTATATAATGGTGTGGTATGGAAATCTTATTTCAACTGGGGAAGACTTTAACTAAGAGGCTACTTCCCACGGGACCCAGAACAATACAGACACAAGAAGAAAAAGAAAAGGAAACCGTGCATTAGTAAGGCACTGGATGAGAATAAGCTGGTTGGATGTGTGCATCTATTGCATCAATCTGTACACTACTCCAACTTCACATACAGGAGAACAACAAAAGATGCAGCACGTTGGACACCATCAAGTGTACACTGTTGAATCACTCCTGAATCCATTGCCGTTGCTGCCTTTCTTCCTCTGCTTCTGCCTCAAAATCTTTGGCCACATCATCTAGTCCAACAGTGGAACACCTTAGAATGTCTGACAACATTGCTTGAGGGTGTGGAGCAAAAGGTCTGCTGTATTTTCTCATCCCTTGACTGTGGTGAGTTCCTCAGTTGAGAAGTTCTTCACATCCTAATTCAATTCCAATGGTGTCCCACTTGTGAAACATCCTGGGTGCAAACTGTGGTAGGACATCATTCACTGCTATCCGCTCATCAATGTACAAATCTACTGCCATGGCCAGTATTCCTTCTGGTAGAAGCCGACAGTCCCTTGCATCATTCGCTCACTTCGGAGCTTGAAGATGTTACTGTTCTGTTAGTTGGTGTCTATCGTTGAGCCAAATCTGTGGCAGGGCATAACTGATAGGCTGAGGAACGGGTGTTCTCGATCCCCTGCTGCACACTTTGACTGTGACAACACATGGTGGCTGTCAAGAACCATATGCTATAAGCTCTTTAGAAAGCGCGAGTTGTGAGAAATCACCATGCTGACAAATTAGTCTGGTCCAGTGGCACGCATCCCCTCACAGCGGTTTCTTTCATGGCTGTTCTGCACACACTCCATACCTTCACCTGGAGGAAGAAGTACATAATGCAATTTCTCTTGGCCATCGTACTACTGCAGGGACTCCAGTCAGTTACCACACATCACACTGGGTTTGATTCGTAACTAAAGAGTGCACCTGAGATGCTGAAGAGTGCCACTGTGTGACTTCCAGACCCCATTGTCATTTCAGACCTGGCCTCTATTATCGAATATCTGCACTGACCCTGACTTCTATTCGAGCCCTGACCAATATTTGAGTCTATCTTCCCTATAGACAAATACAGTAGCTATATAATAGCTTGCACTGTATATAATAGCTAATGCTGCATGCCAGTGAAGAGTCACAACGAAGCAGTACGTCTCATGTACTTACGTACACATCTGCAAAGTCATCAGCTACTCCTTGTTTGTGGTCATAGTACTCCTTTGGCATTCTTGGTCTTTCTTCACATTCAAGTGAATCTGTATTGGTGAAGATGAAACAGTGATACATGTACAATAGCTAGCAATTTGTTCAAAAGAAATTGCCATACCAAGCAAAGGTAATTGCTACAAATGCATGCCCCACTGTCCATTGCCAAACTAACAAATGAATACATATTCCTGTATGGACATGGCTGTTGTGCCAGAGCCTGTCTCTTTCTGACAGTACTTTGCTAGCATCAGGATAGGAAGCACTGCCATTGGCATCAGAGCATCACTGGGGCTGTATCTCTTCTGATGGTTGATGTCAACCAGTAGCAAAGCTTGTCAGCCAGACATAGTGTACATGTGTTTGTCTTCTGTATAGCAGTATTGTACCTACGTATGGGCAACAGCAGACAGATTGCAATCCTGGTCTTCATGTCATCCTGCCACTAACTTTGTTAGGGACACGATCAGTGTCTGGTTAAATCACGCGTCAAGTCCGTTTACCTGGAGATGGTCAACCTGTGTTTGATCCCTAGCTCAGTCATTAGAGCAAGTTTGAGCTTGTTCTTAAAACAATTCCCTGATAAGTGGTAATCACAGCTTCCAAACACCATTAGCTGTGGCATGGTAAACCTCTCAACTTTGACTGGTTGCAGTGAGGCTTTGACGCATCATGCAGACCCTGTCATGACCTTTGCAGTGTAGTCTCTCACCTCATTGTGCCTGATGTGCTGCATGCCACCTGTGGGACAGATGAAGGCATGGTCCACGGAAAAGGAATAGCCAAATGTGCGCTTGCTAGGAAGATGAGATTGCTGCCAGTTGTAGAGCAGCATAATGCATCCCAGATGCATCCTTATGGAAGACAAAACCATGCTTCCCAATTGGAACAGTAGCAACCAGGAAGAGACTCCTTTCTTTCTGCTTAGCTCCTTTGTGCATTGTAAGTGCTTGGATAGTGTCTCCTGGAGTTTCAAAGCTTAATCAGATTGCTGCTGTCTGGTTAGTCTCTTCACCTCTGCCATGCATGTTGCTGCTCAGCATGACTGTTCTCTGGATGAAGTGGCTGTTGGAGGATATGTGCAACAAATGAGGCTGTAATCATTTAGATAGTAGCAGTAGGTGGAAAAGTGTGAAGAGCAGCTTCTCTTGGTTTGGCAAGGCCAAGGTCTCCAAGATGGGCTGGAACACTGTTCCACCGGTTAGGGCAGGAATGAAGAATGTGTTAAGCAACTCTAAGAGGTTGAAGAAGCTCTTGCAGTATCTGGAGTTGTATGTAGGAAGTAGGACCATGTGTTTCTATGCCACGGGTAAAAGCTGCGTATCCTTCTTGGGGTTGGGTCTTGGCAATAACACGCTACGTCCGCATGTATTTCCATTGAAATAGCATCATTCCCATATCTGTACAAGATGCTGCTCTTTATCGGATTGTAAATGTTTCACCATAATTCTTTACATTTTTTTTGTGGTGACATCAGCTTTGGTTTTATTTTCGTACAAGGGGGACACTATCCAGCTGTGAAAGACCAGTTATGGCAAGCACCTCCCCCCAAAATTGGTCCAGGGGGACCATTTTTGGAGGGGGGCACTTATCTGTGTTACAGTTCTCATAGCCTCGCTACTGACTTATTCATATCCTTCAGCCTTCTACGAATGTAGCATCTGTTCTTTGTTGCAGGTTCATAAGCTGCCTGATGTTCGAGTGAAAACGGAGAATGGCAAGCACATCATCGAAATGGTGGGTCATGGTTTGCAGATTGTGTCAGAGGAATGAGTTGTAATTTACTAGTTTGGACAGCAGCACAATTAAGTTAAAGCATTTAGGGTGCTAGCCCCATGTTCTTCTGCCTACATAGTTCCATCTGAGACATTATAGCCCAGCAATCTGCAGGTCTTTTGTTTTCTGTTAGCTGAGAGGAACAGAGGAAGAGTGAGAGGCAAGGCTGCAATGCCTCGAATGCCTGGTTAAATTGGAGTTGCAAGCTGTCCACACACTGATGATGGTAGATGGTAGTACAGTGCACAGAAAACATTACAATAATTCCATTTCTCGTATAATGCAATTGCCGTCATTTATCCATGCAGATTTACAGTAGGCTGGTGATAGTTAACTGTTTAATGGTAACAATTGTGCACCTATTTGTGTATGAACACAACAAAAGTATAAATGGGCTTTGAGTGTATTTGATCAGTGAAGACACTTCAGCTGTGAGCTCATCTTCCAGATGCGCAACGTGCCACAAGACGCTTGCGTATAAGATGTGCCATTTACGGGTTACATAACGCCCTTAGAGAGGTATGAAGCAGCCCTCAAAATGGTGTGCTGTTGCATTTGCCGCAGCAGGCCTTACCAACTTACAATTGTGTGAACTTCTGCTAACTATACATACGCTGATGAGGCCATTCTTTCCTTTCTCCAGCACCAACCACTGAACTGCACCAACAATTATCGTTGTCCTTAACCAACTAGCTAACTGTTATTTGCTAACATTTAACAGTTACTGGTTCGTCATTCATTAACCTTTAAGCGATCATAACCTATTTTTGGGTGACGTAATATATTCTATGTACCATACCATAAACTGTCAAAACATTTGGTTATTATTAACTCACAGTTCGCTAGGAAATTTCACCGAAGATGATGGCAATACTACTACCACTGTAGTTGTAGCAAGTAGATGCGAATTGGAAAGTGTATACATGTTTGACCTAGTGCTCTCTTTCCTAACATGCCTTGCTATCAGCTGTCCTGATGTTGTTACTATTTACTGTAGTGATTGTTGCTTCACTTTCTCCTCTCAGTGTGGAAGTAGTGCTTGCATTGTAGTCTCTGAAAGTGGGACAACCATACAGTGCAGCAGTGGTGGAGATGAAAAATTAAGACTGCTTCTGAAAAGTGTACTTCTAAGTCAATTACCGGAACTTTAGTCACATGAATAGTTGTTCACAATTTGTATCATGCTACAAATATTGCCATGACAGTATGTGTGTTTGTGTGCATTATGGCAGGTGTGGCTCGTTCCCTATGGCCTGGTGTGAGAGCGTAGAACCATAGCACCTATTCCGTACGTACATATGTGATGTTTCAAACTTTTGAAATTTACTGCATTCCTGTGTACGTACGTATGTACAGTATGTCAACACTTCTTCACATAATGGTACTGTAAGTATGTATGTTGTCACATTTACCTGGGGGTTTACTGCTAACCATTTGATGTTGTTCTGCAGCTGCTTACCACAAAGCCTATCCAGTGCCATATACAGTCATACAAGCTAACACATACTAAAAGACATGTGCATGCCAACTCATGGCCCTAATCCTTGTTTGATAGTCTGGTTCTTTACAATAATATGAGAACTTCACGCTAATGCCCAATTGCAAGCACTGTGGCATGTGCTCTATGTGCGTTGTAATTATTTATCCATTCAACCATGTTTGCTCATGTCATGCTTGCTAGACTACCTCTAATATGTACATGAACTGCAAGGGCAAAGTAGATTCAGACTTGAGCAGATGGCAATGAACAAAACAAGCATTGAGCCTGAGTAACAATGTCCTTGCACATAGACAATGATGATGAAGCTATGTTGAAGCTGTTCCTATTGATACTGCCGTTTTGTACACACTACACACCCTAGAGAACTAGTACTCAATCTGTGGGCTTTATCTTCTATACTCCACTTGGTCTGATCTTCATGTCAGCAGCACGAAGGGAATACCAATTTCTCTTCCAGGTGTACCAGTTGATACCACCTTGTACATTTGCACCATTTGGGTAGTACCTGCCAGTCAGGAGGCTGTGGAAGCAGGTGTGGTGCCACCAAGGTCCATGGTAGAGTGCAGCACAGTGCCTATCACTTATATCATTGTCTCTATCAGGTGTGCTGAACCTCTGCCCATTGTGGGGGTAAATGAGAGAGTCTCCAGCTGTACTGTTAGACTGATACCCTGACACAGAGAGGGTGTAGTCACTGTTCTCGTCCCCAACTGAGAATTGGGCATACTTGTCGAAGACGGTGTTCCCTTTCCAGTCTGCAAGGTCCACCCTTAATTGAGGCGGGTCAGCACTCTGGTGAGTCAAGAGGTGCATCTTGTCCAGCCCAAGCCAGTATTCGCCCTCCAGGTTGCCAAAGCCACTCTTGTAATCACTCCAGTAGCGGTAAAAGTTTACACTGCCGCCTTGTCTCTTTAGCAGTACTGTCCAGCCTCCACCATCTGTGTCCATATCACAGTAGACACTGAAGGTGCTATTGCTGTTGTTTGGTTGAATACTGTAAACACCACTTTGGTTGGCTCCTTTCATCATTGCATCATAACAGTCACTGATTCCATCTGTATGTGTGAGGGTAGAATGCATGGATTATTAGTGTAAACACACACTGCATCAGGCCCAGGCCTCATGCACTTTAGTTATACCAACATTAACATGCCTGACAGTAGGGAAGTAACGTGAAGAAGGTGAGTCAATTCAAATTGCTTACCTGCTGAACAAAATACTTGGCTTACTCCACTGGTAATGTTAACCCAGTAATACCCAGAATGAGCAGTGGGGTTCCAGTCGTGGATCTCCTTGCAAGAGGTAGCAGGATTGCTTTCAGTAGTACCTTTAAAAAGTTGCTTGCGTACATCTTCCAAAAGATTTCTTCTCAGCTGCTCAAAAACAGCATCAGATAATGTTCCTGGTGGACCAGGTAGACCATCATTCCCATTTCTACCTGGAGAACCGTCTGCTCCATCTACACCTGGTTCCCCTGCTGGTCCCTGTGGCCCTGTTGGTCCAACTGGTCCTTGAGGTCCCTGTGGACCAGGTGGCCCATCCTGTCCATTGGTGCCATTCATCCCTGCTGGTCCCTGAGATCCAGTGGTTCCTGGTGCACCATCACGCCCATTGTACCCATTCAGCCCATTTGGGCCTGGGGGTCCTGGCTGCCCATCTCTTCCGGGCAGACCAGAGATGCACTGGGTAGAGGCAGTGGCAGTAGATGTATCTGCCACTCCTGTTCCAAGGCAGATCAAGAAGATGCAACTGAGAGCAAAGATGATCTTGAGGTTATGATCAGTCATCGTCAAATCCTTTGTTCAGTTATGCAGATGAACTTGTGAGCAGCTTGCAGGAATGGCACCTGTTCCCCTTTTATATTCTTGCCACAGTGTGAAATGTGGTTGGCATGACAATAAGAGCATGACTAACCTTTTGGCCTTGACCTCATTAATACTACCAATTTATTGTTTATCTGAGGAAGTTTGGGAAGTACACTGATAACAGAAGTGTATATTATGACCTCAATCAGTACATATTGTCTGTCAAATGCATGATCTGAACTTATCATTATCAGCATATTGTAAAATGGTTGTCCAGGGTTGTCACTGGACTAGTACTAAGCCTAAGCCATGCTCCAACAGGATGTGTATACCAAGGCAAATGTACAGATAAGATATGGAGTGTCAGCATCCCCTGTTGGGCCTGGCCTGTGTTCAGTCCCCTAAGCCAGTGAAAACCTATGGCATGCTTTGAGAGTCTAGACCAAAGCCCTTCAAGTGCATATTATATCAATTCACACCAGGTCATTTGTAACACTGCAAAGGAGTGTGGAATTGTGGTGAGTTCACCACAGAGAGAAAGTGGAGACTGTCATTGCCAGAGCAAAGTCCCACTTTATCAGATACCCTACACTGTTCTGAAGAAATGTCCACCTTTAATGCCTGCCCTATTCCACATCTCCATTTGTTGCTGGTCACTGCATGTCACTTAGGGAAGAAGAAAGTCGAAGATGGCCCAACTGAACCATCACACTTCCACCCAATAGCCCTTAGCTACATACATCCTGCTGCGCATAAGCAAGGTGTTCAAGGTGTTCACCAGCTTGCTGAAGTAGAGATGGTCATATTACATGCTGCCAACAAGTACATGGCTACAACTGTGCAGAAAACAAGTACCAATGGTGTACCTGGCTTTACTGAGCACCATCTGAAACTTCTCTCTTATCATCATTGAAGCCCAGACAAAGCCCAAATCTTTGTGTGTGTGCTGGCATGTTCAATGCAGTCATTGGAAACCTTGTTGACACAATCATCAAACATTACCCAGACTTAAGCTTGGGTTACCCCCCTAACTTCATCCTCTCACTAAACCAACCTACTCTATAGTATGCAGATGACACCTCTGTGATCAATGATGGTCCATCTTCCTGCAAAACTATGCTTGTCACCATTGAGGAGTGGCTCACATGGTCTGGCATGAAACATACCCAAGTGCTTGTTCCTTGGGCACATTAGCTTCATCATTTCATTCTGGCATCATCTCACAAGTTCCACAGCCCCGACCTCAATCCCACAGGAGAACCATCCCCTACATTAGTGGCTCTACCTTCCATTTCCTTAGAGCACCCATCTACATCCACAACACCAGTGCACAAGCTAGAGCAGGCTTGCTTGAGAAGCTAGAATCACTTCTGCAGAAGAATGATAGTCTTGTCTTGAGGCGGCAGAATCTAAATTCATTTGGACTCTAGCCTGTTTCTTTTCTTCTTTACATTTGAGGACCCAGCTGTACCTGTGCATGCATGTTCTTCTTCCAAACTTTTGGTTTTGGTAGTGTTGGTCTCCCCTCCACTCACTGTCCCATTAATGCATGCAATTAAATGTATTCGTACTGGCATTGCATTTTTAATGGTGACAAGAGAAGGAGAGAGGTAATGAGAGAGGAAGTGATAGAGGGAGAGAACACCACCACACAGAAGTTACTAAAGACTCTCAAGGTATGGTGGTAATCATTCTTTCAATACAGTGTATTGCTTACTATGGCTGTGTGGATATACGTACGTAATTTATTGGTACTGTGGAGCTAGTAAGAATGTCACAATGACTCTGGGAAAGACTGAAGGGAAAGAAATACTAGAAAATTGGTGTAACATGTTGAAGGTATTAGAGAGTTTAAGCAATTGTTTTCACCGAATATGCATTTTAAATTAATGGTTAATGAGCCTACCCCAGCAATTTGCCATGGGGATGGCAACATAGTTTTGATTTTTGGTTTGCTAACAGTCTCCAACCTCCTATGCAATTAGATCTGCTGCCATCCAGAAGAACAAAGCCAGGAAGAAGTGGTGCATGAGTGCAGAGACCACACTACGGAGCTCAAGAGCTCCAGTTGATACGTACATTGCTTATAATGAAGGTGACATATAACCCAACCAGAGCAAAGCAGAGGTTTTTATCAGCTTTGCATGGACCGTCTGTCTCAGTTTCCTGTATGGTGAAAGTATGAGCAACATCAGGACTAAGCATGGTACCAAAGTATTAATAAGAATGCATTATTATCCATGTATGCATATGCTGGCTTTATAATCACTATAATACATATGCACAGAGTTAGTGATACTCTTGAGAAAGTCAATCACAAATGTAGTAACTTGGACTCACTCCTTTCAAAGGTAGATGATGATGACAATGACAAGGTAGATGATAGAGAGTACTAGTGTGCATGAAGAGCCCCATTGATTACAATTGATTGCAATTGTCTACACAGTTTTGTGAGCATTTGCTGGACTTTATCTTAACTTATTATAGCATGCATTAGCAGTATAAATGTGCCATGGCAACCAAATGGTGCCATATGGCATTTTATATTAGCTATTAATTTTGGTAACACTTTGCACAAAATGAAGACCTAAATTCTATTGTCATATTTTATAGTCCACTGATTGCCATTAACTTTAATATCCTACAATTATGTGGCATGGGCATCCAGGGTCCCAAAACATTACATTATATTTATTCTATTACATTTTTAATCATGGCTTCACCCTAGTATCTTGCAATTCGCACTGCATACTATACAGATGTGCTCCTGGCTATTTTAAGTTTCAAAGAATCACTCTGTCTTTATTCAATAGGGCTTGGTATCTCCACCACTACCTCCAACTTTCCCAAGTCCATTGCTCGATTTGTACATACTGGGGCAACATTCCTGCCAGTGGATACACTTGGCCCTTCCACACTTTGTATGGCCTCTGGTTCTTCGCTGTCTGCTGCATTGTCCAACACCAAAGTCAGTTGTTTTGGCTGCAGATACTGCTTCTCGACTAGTGAGAATACCTTCTCCAGTTGGTTTGGTAGGTGACTGGACAGAGGACCCCTATGGAGGTACAGTAGGCAGTAATCCTCATTGGCAACCCATTTCATTTGGCACTCTGTCCTCTGGGGCCAGGGAAGCCAGGAGCTGCAGGAAGAAGAAGTACCAAAGAAATTTCAAGATGATAGGTAGCAGATGACAGACTGACAGGCAGCAGATGACAGACTGACAGGCAGCAGATGACAGACAGACAGGCAGCAGATGACAGACTGACAGGCAGCAGACAGATCATCTACAGGTTTTGTTCTACTACATGTGACTCACAAAATGTATGACTGGCTGCTTATACCTTACACACAACATTTTTGACCATATTGCTTCAAATCTGCAATCAGTTCTGTAAGGAAATGACACTTGGCGTGCACACAATGAAACCCAAGTTCAAAGCGTTGCACAACGCTTCAATCTCTTCAGGTGCTTGTAGGGTAGCTACGTACTTCGAGCCAGCTATTAGCAATACCAGTTTTTGAACACTTCCAAAAGCATCTTAAACACTTGTGTTTTGAGCACAAACACAGTCTACGTACCTTGATAAAATGTTTTGGAATGACTCCTGTCATGTAATTCAAGTTTAGTCTGTGTCAAGATTAGGAACAAAACTGGTCGTTGTGCCTTTTGACTTTTCTCTCTGTGCATTGGAAATTTGTGACCCTGTCAGATCACCTTGACAATGGGGTATAAATGACTGACAGCCAATGGACTTGGATGTCTGCCAGGATACACTTATTTGCTCATGGCTTCGGCTCAACCTCATAATATGCATATTCTGGCTACTGTCGCCACCCCAGTGTTTTAATTTATGCATTAATGAATTACTCTAATTGTAGTAACTCTGCTAGGTCTACTCACCACAAGCGTTTCTTCTCTGTATCAATCTGAAGAACCTTCCCTGGCAGGAAGGCAGGGATACTGCTGATCTTCCTCGCTTCAACCTCCTGAGAGTCAATAGGTTGCTGACTAGGTCTCCTGTCAGTGACTCCAAGAGCCTTTCTTTTCCACTTTGCTGCACACACCATTGCACTCACAGTAGCTTGTAAGCTTAAAGTAACTTCCTGCTGACCACTGAAGTGACCCAAGCTGTTCCAGTCTGGATGGTCATACACTGACTTCACAAAGTTAGACACTCGTCTCTCAGTGGTCATGTTTGACGCTTCATTCAAAGTAATGTCTTCCTCCTCCTCCTGGCCCTCTCTTGAACATGTTGGTTTGCAGGCAGCACAAATTGGATCAATGTAGAGAACTTGATACTGCAAAGACAGATAGTGTTGGACATATAACCAAACACACAGTGAAACGAGAGATTAACACATGCATCATATACAGTACGTAGTGCTACTGCAGATTGCATACTATTTGTACATAAAATTCAATAGTGTTTGTGTTTTTGTTTGCCATAAATACGTATCCTCCAAATTACCAAGCAAGATGCCACCTATTGGGATAGTGAAGAACCACTGTGAGAATGTTTTCAGTTGGTAAACAGTGCCCATTTTTCTGTTCTTGTGGGATTATTCTTCCACTCCCGATTCCCTTCTGGCCGACTGTCACTTTTGTTTACAATATCAATTCCTACGTACTTCTTCTGATTTCAGCCAATTTATAAGGCACTGTCATCCATCAACCAAAAGGAAACTTCCTATCATCATATATGTATAACTAGTAGATGTCTGTTGCTGCTTACAGCAGCCATCACAACTCACTGTGGTAGGTGAGCTTGCTAAAGCTAGATTGCTCCCTCAAGAAAGCCATAATATTCCTACTTCTTCCTACTTTACAGGTAGAAGTGGCCTCACTGACTTACTCATTCTGAAATATTTGGCATTAATTCACTAGTCAACCCACAAGAAACTTTAGGTACCTTTGGTTTATCGCAAGCTTCCAACTTTTCCTTCAGTGCTGCCCGAAGTAATAACAGTGACCTCCAGTTTAATCTGCAGCAAGAGAATACAGTACATAGGATGGCCACATGTGTAGCTCAAGTAGAATTCTGGTCAATTTAAAGGAAATAAATATGGCAAAGCACAGCTGTTAGAGGTTAACACTACACCATTTTGTTACAGAGTCACCCACCGTGGCAATATATCATTGTCCAGGACAACAGTGGTGACGAAGTCATGGCAGTACTTTGCCAGAGGGTAACTGCAGTAATGATGATGGCATATTATGTATCACTGGTGGCCATCTGCAGTTGCAATATGACATTTACACAAAACTACACACATAATACATGTTGGTATTGGCAATGAAGGACCTGGCACACACTATGCATGCATACAAGGTTTCAGGCAGGCTATACGTTATGGCAAGTCATATTGTATACCAAGTCAAGAGCGGGCAACTGTACCAATGGAAGGTAATATGATGAAAGGAAGTTTTAGTTCAACTCTTTGGATGGCAGTGAATCAAAGTGTTCAATAACCCAGATAAAGTGAAATATTATTATGAATGAATGGCAGTCTGCTGCAAATGGCAAACTAAATATTTGAAGGATTCAGCCGTGCTGTAAGAACAATGTACAGGTGACCCTGATCCCCTAATGTCAATTTAAAGTAATGCTCCATGATACCTGAGCTTGAATGTGACTGCATTTCAAGCTGCAGTTAGGAGCAGTTTCCAAGCAAACACATGAACAGAATTATTCAAGAGTGCTGTAGTACTCTCCATGTCAGGATGGCTCAGGAGGCAGCTTGCATAACCCCAACTGAAGTGTAATTATAACAACCAAAGCTGCTGGAGAATAGTCAGTTTCCACATATAGCTAATCATGCTGAGGCTGTAGAGTATCTGTAAGCCAGCACGCCATGGCCTAGTCTGACTCGCTAGACCGTCCCATCTAAAAGCCGGGTGCTTAGGGCTGGGCACGTAGATGGGACGGTCTAGCAAGCCAGACTAACCAAGGCCAGGACTGCTATTGGTCATGACCCCACCCTGTGTGTGGTGTGAATGATGATTGAAAGAGTCTAGTTTCCTATTCCACTTTCCCACTTTATCAACAACCAAAACAAGCAATGAAAACGTCAATGAATGTAGCTTAAGCACTAACCTATTAAACTGTATACCCTACATTGTACATCAAGGGGAGCCACAAGCAACTTTCCATTGCCTACTAAGCTGAATACGCTATTGAAGAATCCTATACTGAATGGATGACTTTGTTTCAATTCTATTAAGCTTGGTTTGCAGTTCACTACTTTGAACATGCAGCACCTAACACTAAACATGCTTGGTACATCATTATGGGGTGTATGTGGTGTGCCAAACAGAAATGGTTGAGGTTGCAAGGAGCCTTAATTAAGAAAATGCAATTACAGCAAACCACACTTGAAGTGATAAGATGTGAATGTGACAAGTGCTTCTCAATGTCCTGCTGGGAGTACAGTGAAAGTACAGTGGTTTCACAATTTCTAGTCCCGATTGACTTTTGCGCATTGCACTCAATCACGTGAGTAAAGTATTGGAATGATAGGCTCGCACATGCTTTGATCTGTGCACATGTAGATCGAAGCACATGTGACCCTATCATTCCAATACTTTACTCACGTGATTGAGTGCAATGCACAAATGTCAATCAGGAATAGAAATTATGACATCACTGTATTATTTCTAGTCTTCACTTTTAGACTTATAATGATTCAAACAGTGCTTGCATGATGCAGAAACTAAAGGCAGCTGATCAGACCTGAATTATACTAACATGTGCCTAACACAGAAGTACATAATTTAATATTCGAAATCATACATCAGATAAAGTTTAGAGTCCAAGTAGTGATTTACACCCGCTCACTCACCTAAACACGCAGCCAGGTGTGGAGTAACCAAAGCTCTTCAAGCGGTGGGCATGCTCTTTGTGGTTAATCTTTATCAGCAAGGAGAGGATGGCAGCAACAGCACCACCCAGGGAATGCCCCACCACAACCAGTCGGTAGTCCTACCATGAATTAGCACATGGAATGAAGTTCTTTAAGGCTACATACTGTATAAAACTCACATACGTACAGTATAAAACTACTATAATGGATGGTACGTATATACGTATTCAAGTCCCCTGACCCAGACACTAAGTGCTGATCAACATCTCTGCGGTGAATTGATCGTGAGCAATGATGTAGCAAAACCAATCAACAACTGATATTTATTACAGGAAATTTCAGCCACGTAGGCCTTCATCAGCTGCATACAATACCCACTGCTTGGTAGTTTTTAAAAAGATGTGATTTGTAGGAGAATATGCACATCACACCATGGCTCCAATGAGAAATGAGCGCAATGTATATATTGCCCCCTCCTTCTTGCACTCCTCCAAATATTTATTGCTTTCCTATGCATACCCACACCCACTAGTACTGACCATGGTCACGCCAGTACCATCAGTAGTGAGCGTGGTATGCACAGTAATATGTAAAGACTGTGGAGGAGGAGAAGGGGGAACAATGCCAATGAATTGCATTTCACCCTGGAATTTCGCACTGGAATAAAGTCATCATGACAATGTTGTCTTCTTGATAGCTCATTTTCAAGAACCACCACTTGTCAGCTGCATTCAGGACTGAGAATTAAGCTTGGTATGCAGCTGACTAAGGCCTATATGTGGCCAAAACGTCCTGCAAGCATTTGTTGATTACTTTTGCTATGTCATTGCTCAACATCAGTCTGCTTATGCTAGTAGAGTGTTCGCTCTAGTTGATTGCACGCACATCCCCCTACATCCTTCAGACAGATTGGCCACACATATGCATGTAGCTTCGTGCACACGTGTACAAACAGTGCTGTCTCTGCACGTGAAACACCTAGCATCATAGAAGCACCATACGTACATCTCCTGTTGTACAAGAATAACAGAATGCTTCATGGCAGTACACAAATAGCTCACTGGATACTCAGCAAACTGTTTGTCGAGGATTTTCTCCTGCATCAGCTGGTCCAGAATGTTGGTAGCAGTGATGAACCATCCCTAACAAGTGCACACGTGCGTGCATGCATGGAAGTATATATATATGTAAATACACAAGTATGAGGTAGTAGCTCTGATTGTCAAATGAAATTATGACTGCACTACATTACCTTGTGTACTTGTGTGTTTAGCAAGTTGAGGGGATACTCCTTTAAGTTCAAGGGAGTGAGGGAGACAGACATAGACGTGATGGCATCCTGCCAAGAGTGGAAAAGATAAAGTATATAATATTATGAGTTAAAAGGAAGTTGGCAGGGTGAGAGAGGAAGGAAATTAGGATATACGTAAGAGTAGTCCATGAGAAGGGTGGAAGGACAAGATTGGTGAATAAAGTGGGAGGGGAGTTAGGAGATGGCCTAATTATGTGAAATAGAAAGGATATAATATTAATGTCTTTTAACTAAATGGAAGAGAAGTAAGTCCTACCTCCATGGAGAGTGTTCCCCTGATGGCAATGACAAGTGCTTTCTTCTTGTGGTCCAGTACAACAACAAAAGGAGAGCAAAACAGCTGTAAAGGACAGAAATGCACACAATGTTGATTCATGTATCAGAGCACTGTTCAAACCCATGCCATGCTAGCTTTGCCCAAGATAATTGAAGGTCTGTAAACAGTGTTCACCACAAAGACTCACTAGCTAGGACAAGTTACGATATTCATAATGTTTGCAGATTGTTGAGAATGCTAAGCTGTAAGAGAATACGCACATCACACCACTGCTCCAATGAGAAATAAAAACAATTCATATTGCCCCCTCCTCCTTCAACTCCTCCCAAATATTTGCTTTTTTATGCATACCCACACCCACTAGTACTGACCATGGTCACGCCAGTACCATCAGTAGTGGGCGTGGTATGCACAGTAATATGTAAAGACTGTGGAGGAGGAGAAGGAAACAATGTCCTGATGTACATGCTCTCTTTGATCTTATCTCTTGTTAGTATTGTACCATAAGAATTGCATGGCCAGCAGCCAGTATTGAACCCAGGACAACTTATGCTCTGTCACAGAGTTTAAGCCACCCAACTGACCCAGCCATGACATTCACCCTTCCTTGCCTTATAAAGGCTAGTTTGGAATGGCGTCATGGTTCAACTAACTTTTGCAAGTGTGCTGCTAGCTGCTGCCACTTAGAATATGCATACGACAAGTAAGTACGAAATGATGGAGAGATTCCACTAACCAGTTTTGTACCTAGGTTCTCAGTGGGTTGCCATGATTCTGAACTAGCCTACATGAGGTGAGGAAGGGTGAATTGTCATGGCTGGGTGGGTTGGCTTAGGTGGCTGAAACTCTGCAACAGAGCGTAAGTTGTCCCAGGTTCAATGCTGAATGGTGGCCAATTTTCCCTTCCTCACCTGTATTTCTTTTGAGCTATGACTTTCATTAGACTTGATACAGGTATTGAATTGAATTGTCATTGAGAAATTATTTTGCTACTGTGCTCCATCCAAAAGAAGTATAATTGTGCGTACTATTCGCAATGTGTGGTAGTTTGAAAATGTGAGTTGTAAGAGAATATTCACATCATGCCTCTGCTCCAAGGAGAGATGAAAGCAATTTATATGCCCCCTCCTCGATCACTCCCCTCCTTTAAAATATCTATGCATACCCACACCCACTAGTACTGACCATGGTCATGTCACTATCATCAGTAGTGGGCGTGGTATGCACAGTAATATGTAAAGACTGTGGAGGAGGAGAAGGGGGGAACAATACCTATGAATTGCATTTCACCCTGGAAATACGCATTGGAACACGGTTGTTGTGACAATGTTCTCTAATCCATAACTCATTTCAACAACCACCATATGCATTGTACTGTAAATATCACATTACCATGGTAACTGAGCGATATCTGGAGTGCGATGAGTGTAATATTTTGCATTTGAAATTGACATGGTATGTATATATTTTGTATCACACTCAAGTGTGATGCATTACATGATTCATCTCCCAAAGGCTGAGGGTGGATATCACTTATGCAGCACACTTGAGCGTGGTATAAATAATAGCCAACTGCAACTGGAGCTTGCCCACATATGCACAACCAAGGGCAGTTGCTCTATTCTACAACAGCAAAACATGCATTAACTTAGGCATTGCCCTACTGGGAGAAATAGACCCATGTGCTTCCCTTGTATGGGTATACTAGCCCACTCTACGTCATGATCAGTGGCAGCATGTGCATAACATGGTATGCACAAACTATCACGTAACAGAAGGGCTCAGGCTCAGGACGTTTCAACCTTGAGGGTCTTCATCAGCATTGAGCTAAAGAAGACCGTCAAAGTTGAAACAGACTGAACCAGTATACCCTAGTGTTACATGATTTGCTCGATTAAGTCTTCCCTGTTCATCCATGATGCAAACAATGAACCTCCATAGCATCACTTAACATAATTGCTTTTGTAGCAAATACTTTAGGCATACTTAGCTACATAATGTGCAGTGAGCATCAGATGGATCAGTAGTATCTGCACACCCCAAGTAATTATATGCCATATCTACTTCTGCTCAGCCATGGCCCTTCATGTGAACACTTCAAGCTGGGCTAAGGACACCACAGACTGCTGAATACTGCATGTATTATGTGACATACCTCATTCTGTTCCATGCAGTGCACAATATTGGCCTTGGTGATGCCAGCAACAATTTCGTATGTGACTTCATTGCAGCGACAGCATCTGCCAAAACTGAACAAAGACAATTCAATGTTCTACTACTTCTTAAATCATGCAGTGTTGAATTATTCAACACTGCACACTGCACTACAGGTTGTTAATTATAAAGTAGTACAGTATATAGAACACAAATTCTGGTATGCTAAGAATGCAGTAGGAACACTGGGCAAAGTTCATCATTCACAACTTCGCTCAAAGAGAGGCAATTTGCAAGTGATTTGAGAGTTAAACATTGAAATTTATGCTTATCCTTCAGACAGTGGTTTTGTATTTTCACTTAGCCAATTATATTACATGTACTGTTTCAGTCCATTGTGCCCCTAGCTACCACAACCATCTTAGAAGAAAGACATCTCAGAGTAATATTCCCATTCCTGGAAGGCTACAGTTTGAATTAACCTAAACTGTGGTAGGTAAAGTGTTAATATTCCTGGGATTGGTTTTAAATGTAATGATGTAAGATCATAACTTTCAGGACTTAAAGGGCCTATTTGCTAATTTTTTGTCACTTTCATTACTATTTACTGCTTTTAATCATGCTGCACCACAATCTCTCTCTACATGTGTTTGCTCGCATCTTTGTATATTTTATTAAAGGGCCTATTGGAAGACACCAGACAGGACAAAGGAAGAACTACACACAGCATGTAACATACTGAGACCTTAAATTAACCAGCCCAAGAGACTTTGACATGCTTGGAGCACTAGACGCCAACAAAGGGGCATGGGAAGACCTGGCCCATTACATACACAGACTTTATCATTGACTGTAACATTTGCATGTTGGTAATACTGAGCTGTGAAATGTCTGTAATACGTAATTTTAAGTATGATCAGGAAATGTGATTGGAGATGTTTCTATGTAGATCCTTTCTGTTTTGTAATATTTAGAATTATCAGCAAGGAGGGAATGCAGACTTCTTAATGGCATTATGAACTCGTGAAAGTTTCACCTTGCTATATCTGCGTCTTTTGAATCAGGTAGAAATAGAGTCTACAGAGAAATGTGCTATAATCGTGTGCAAGTACTTCAATAAAAAATTTTGACTAATGTCATGTGCAATGAATAGCAGTGTTATGCTGCCCAATATGCATCACTCCTTCACTTACAGTGACTTGCAACATAACTTGCAGCACCCTGTCATGGGATTGCCAAACACAAATAGAGGCCAGCCATAAATGGCCATTGCAAATCGGCTGAAGTAGATGGCGTCAGTCACTTCAGTGAGTTCAGCCTATATTCGCGCAAACAGAGGAAACAGCAAATCCTTAATGTTGTCTCGGCCTATTAAACTACATGCATATAATTCTATACACATGTGCTATGACAAAAGCAATGAAAATAATTGTGCATACATCTAAAACCATATTGTACAATAGGATGATCTAGCAGCAAGGCACAATTGTGATGTAACTACAGCCATGAATAGGTAACTTTGCTGTTACGTAAAGACTTGTGCACTCACAGCACTAGAAAGATTGACTGGTGCAGGAGGCTGATACTTGTAATTCAACTTGCCATGGAGGAACTCATTTTGCTTCATTTGTTCAATAAGCTTCTACATGGAGATCAGGAAGATGTCTAAACATGACGTTATACAAGATACACAGCACATGGAACGGTAGAGAGAGATTAAATAAACTGATAATGGAGTGTTTCGTAAATGAATGTTCAATGCTCAACTATAAATACATTTCTGCCCTTGAGAACAGTAGTTAGGCAGTTAGTGGAGAAGTATTTGGAGAAAGTAAAGAAGATGTTTGCAGTGTTTATTGATTTAGAACAGGCATATGATAAGGTGTGGAGGGAAGATCTGTGGAGGGCATTAAGGGAGTATGGAATAGGAGGCAGGTTGCTAAGGAGCCACAGAAGTATTGTACAAGAAGAGTAAGGCTTGTGTAAGAGTAGAGGGAGAGATGACAGAAGAGTTTGCGGTGGAACAGGGGCTAAGGCAAGGGTGCCCACTATCTCCATGGCTATTTAATATCTTCTTGGATAGAGTAGTGAAAGAGGCTATGGTGGAGTTTAGAGGGGGAGTGGAGCTAGGCAGTTGTCTCGTACAGATCTTGCTGTTTGCAGATGATACAGTAGTGATGGCGCAGACAGAAGAGGACCTGACTGAAAATGTAAAAAGACTGCATGAAGTAATGAAGGGACATGGTCTGGTGGCGAACTGGAGTAAGTCAAACACTATGGTGTTTAGCAAAGAGCACACAGAGTGTAAGGTGGAGGTCGATGGTGTATGTTTAGAGCAAGCAAGGGAGATGGTATACCTAGGGATAAAGCTGAGCAGGAACGATGGGATGGAGAGTGAACTGGAGCGGAGAATCAGTATGCCAGCCACTGCAGTAGGGGCACTGAGAGAGCCAGTTTTTTAGAATAAGGAGCTGAGTAAAGAGGCCAAGCTGACTGTCTACAATGCAGTGGTGGTACTTACTTTAGTGTATGGATGTGGGCATGGGTATTGAAGGAGAAGGATAAGATGAGACTGTAGGCGATGGAAACAAATGTATTGAGGGAGAGTGGTGGGAGTGACCCGATTGGATTGTGTAGGAAGCTAAGAGAAAAGGAAAGATTTAAAGCAGGAAACATTGGTAACACAGGTGAAGAGAAGGAGAGAACTGTGGAAAGACAGAGTGGTGGAGAACTATGGGGGTCTAAGGGAGAAAGTAATGAGAGGACAAGCAGACTAAAAGAGACCAGAAGCAGATGAAGGAAGAGATGGAGTGACGAGTTTTGAAGCATGTATATAGCTAGAATTGTGCCTTATAACCATAATCTACCAATATATTTATTGTACATCATAACTACATGCACAGTTCCTGCAACAAGCATAGTTAGCCAATTTCCTTTGTAAGATTTGGGGACATGTTCAACATGGATTGATAGATTGATTGATTGATTAAAAACAGTAGTACTCATGCATGGTGCAGCCTGTACCTTTCTCACTTTCCTCTCAAGCAAGTGCCCTCTTCTCCAAAGCTCTTTCTGTTCATTGCTGACCAGAACCATTGCAGAAGCGATGTCACTGATGGTGTAGCTGGTGTTCTCGAAAAAGACTGTAAACAGCTTAGCAACATCACGTATAGATGTTTGGACATTCCTGGCATTGCTGCTATTTAAA
The DNA here is from genome assembly GCA_964019415.1 of Ianthella basta. NCBI lineage: Eukaryota > Metazoa > Porifera > Demospongiae > Verongiida > Ianthellidae > Ianthella > Ianthella basta. Next base: position 3,755,206 of record OZ025885.1, on the reverse strand, counting down.
ACACCACATGCACATGCCAATGATTTGATGCGGTTTTGCCACAGTCGAGATGCATGTGTATTGAACAGTGCATATTCAGTATCAGGGAGAACTGATGATCTCCTACGGCCACGTGCGCCAGCAACCCTTTGCTGGGATAGTCCTTCCAGTGAGACAGATGCCACAGACAAGCGTTGCTCTGTTAGTCTTCCAGAGTATTCTGTTGTGATAGGGACTGGGTCTAGGTCACTGACATAACCTATTGGCCCCGGTGAGCAGCACCCAGCAGGGTCCATCATGATCAGGTAGAAGATCATCTCTAGTGCAGCCACTATTGTGGTAACAATGGAGTAGGCAGCCAGAAGCTGGAAAACGTGAATGGATGCGCAAGCAGGCTGGTTTGAAAGCTGAGGGTGGAATGCCACGACAAGTCCAACAACTGAAATGCACACCTCGGGGAAACACAAGGCAACTCTCATTTTCAGCAGCGCTTGCAATCGCTTCTGACGAGTCTCATTTACACCCGGAGTGTCGAACAGCTTCCCTGCTTTGCAACGCTCAGCGCTTTCTTCGCTTTGCGCTTGTACAGTTCCCGAAGCGCTTATGAAAAGGATAAGAAAATTTATCATCATCTCGGAAAGCTCCAGCAGTAGTTCTAATAACAGGTACATAATCACGATCCATACTGGTTGCGGGCAGCAGCTTTCGTCGCAGTTGACGGTGCTGGTGAGGAAGCCGAGAATGTGTGTGCTTGCGCAAAGCACCCAGCAGAACCTGCAAGAAAGAAACGGACGACTGCATCGAATAGCAAAAAATGCGCCCTACCCTTTATTACACATTGCACAGCCACGCGCTACCGAGTCGACTTACAAACAGAATCTGGTTGCGGTGGAAAGGAGGGATGGAAGAACAAAGTCATCGTCTGCCAGGTTCCACTGTTGACGACAGCAGTGAAAGGCAGGCATGGCCACTAACAATACGCCCAACTCTTCGTTCTGTCGCCACCCCTGAAGCTCATGTAACACTGGGCTGATGATAAGTACATTATTTTATGGGAACTTTAATCATATTCATTGCTTTATACCCCCGAGGGACGAATTGAGGACATCGACATGCGCCATGCATGCCGCACAGACTGGTTGGAATTTCTCGCAGGGCGATGGCGACTTAATCCTACCACGAACCAACGCAGTGATGGGATGACAAGAATGATGGAATACGGGGGGTGCACTGCAGCATGACATCAAGATCATAACTTTATACACATGCAATCATACATTGTTTGCTGCACAGCGTATTTAGTTTCTTCTATAATGATACAGGCCGAACGACCTCATTATTCCTACTTAATCACACGGAAGTGAGAGTAAGAATGAGAATCGCAACTATAATTATTGCACATCTTCTGAGGTCTCCAGAAGGGCTAATTACCGCGAAATGAACATGTGGCCAATCACTAATTTAAAGACATGCCTACGCACGTACGGACAGAATGTATGCACAAGTGCCTTCACTGCTAAGTCTGTAGAGACCTAGTTGCTGCCCAGCCCATGGCCTAGGATGGTGTCTCGTGCTGAACAAGCCTCTGCCTTTTCATTCATGGCCATTAGCTAATCACCTCCCCCAATCATTTGTTTTGCCTACCCATGTTTCAGTGGGCACTCTCCGTCATTGCACACATGTTCACGTACACACCTTGATGTCTCCATTCAGTAGAAAGAACCCAGTGACATAAACAAGCCCACATGATGATATGCTGTGCATTCCATGTTCTACCTTAGCCATTGGGCCTGTCACACTGATAACGGTCCCCACCCCCCCCCCCCCCCCCCCCCCTTTTCATGCCAGGCCACACATGCACGTAGCAGCTAGCACAGACACATTACTACATGTTATGCAATGCACCACAGCCCACAAACTAACTCCTCCAAGGAATGTACACCCACCACAAAGTATTTGTAATCTCCAGTTTACACAGATACGGACCTGCTAACTATGTTGTTAATAAGAATGATTACAATGATGCTATCTATGTTGTTCAACTGAGGGTAATCCCAGGCCAACCTTGCCATGGTCACCTGAGGGTAATCCCAGGCCAACCTTGTCATGGTCACCTGAGGGTAATCCCAGGCCAACCTTGTCATGGTCACCTGAGGGTAATCCCAGGCCAACCTTGTCATGGTCACCATTAATTAAAGTTAATTTGATCGCTTACTGGGTCCTTAGACAGGATGGCCTAACTATATACAGTAAATGCCAGCACACACTCATCAAGTTCTCTACAGACAGAGTTGAGTATCCCTCTGGGCAGAGGCTGGCATCCTGAATCTTTCAGGTAGTAATTCAGATGTCTGTGTTAAAGGTATCCACTGTGCTCTTCATGAAATGAGTAAGTATCCCCAGCACAAGACCCAACTTCTGCTTAGCGGATTCACTGGAAGTTACTTTCTTTTGCAAAACAGAATCCACAAGGACTGTGCATGGGGCTACAGAACATTTTCCAAGCTGGCCAATGGTAGAAGTACTGTCACAATGAAGGTGGGAGAGAAGGCAGATATACATTTTGCTGAACTGCACTCATCTGCTGCACAATGCATATGGTTGCCTGCACCTTCTGCTGGTCTAATAGCTGCTCCTGCAGTGACTTCAATGAGGTTATCACTTCGGAATTATATATGGACGAGTCACTTCCTTCAGCCAAAGTGATGCAAGGCAACAAATGGGAGAGAGACTCAAAGACTTTTACTTATAACAGCTGTTTCTAATGGAAAGCTGCTGTCGTGAAGGACACCAATTCACACCCCCTTAAACTGTCATGGACTGGGCCACGCATGTCATGTCATCACATAACTGTGACATATCATTACATCAACTTACCTTGTATAACCCTTACATAGTTTGAATCTTGCTGGACCTAGCATTTGCACAAGCACCATTAAAATAATTTGACACCTTCTTATTTGGTAAGGAGGCAAACTCCTACTGCAGTTTTACATCGGAGTTAGCCTATTATTGCAGCTAAACATTGGTGTGTTGCCATGGCAATGAGGTATGCAAATACATATATACTACAATCAGTGTGAGAATGCACTGTGTACAAAACAACAACTGTTGTAATAAGATATGCTCACCCTAATCTATGAAGATTTTCCTATATAACTGTAGCTAGCTAATCTTCAAACTTGCAAATGCTATACTTTATGCCTATCCATCTAGACAAATGAGCTTGGTATCTCCACTGCTTCCAATGTTCCCATGACTCTCATTGCTTTAGTGCATACTGGTACTTTGTTTCTGCCACAATTTGTATGGCATCTGGTCTTTCACTGGAGTCTGCCACAGTGTCCAACACCAAAGTCAGTTGTTTTGGCTGCAGATATTGCTTCTCAACTAGGGAGAATACCTTCTCCAGTTGGTTTGGTAGGTGACTGGACAGAGGGCCCCTATGGAGGTACAGTAGGCAGTAATCCTCATTGGCAACCCATTTGGCACTCTGTCCTCTGGGGCCTGAGAAGTCAGGAGCTGCAGGAAGAGGAGGTGGAAGAGAATGATGAGAAGATGGACAGAGGAGTATCTTCTACGTGGATATCTCATTCAGTATCACTTGCAAATGTAAATAGGAACGGTCAGTTTTATTAGTCACTGGATCAGCTGTTGTCCTCAGGCACTTCTGGCTGAACCAATACAACGGCATGAAGTACTCAAATTCAGCACAAGCTATACACTGTATTAGTCCATATAAAGCTCCAAGCCTATCTCCAATGAGACCAAGTCTAACTTATTTAAATTAGATGTGGGGTCGGCAAACCTTGCGAAAGTGGCTAAGACTGAATTATGAATTCAACTGGATGCCAGATCCTGAAGACAAACTCATCATACTGTACATTAATCCTGCACATCTCATGTGTGCACTCTAGGTTTAACCTGATCATAGCAAATGTAAACCGTTGGATATCAGTGGGAATCAGTTGGAAGTGTTTGCTGTCAGGGAGTGCTGCCAATGAAAATCTGGTGCCACAATCACCAGCTCTCGACTCTTGCACCTTTAGCCAACTCAGCAAAACAGTCTCAGCAGCCGGACTGTTTCAAATAAAATCCTCGTGAGCGTATACGCAATAGACACACTCATTTCCCATTTCCCATTTCCCATTAATTTTCTCCGTTCCTAGTTATAGTAGGCGCCCTTTGATAGACTGTCTGCCGCACCATTCGACTCCAGTTATCCTCTAATAGAGTCTTCTTTCTGCGTATATCAGAATTTCTCGTCGAGCCACATGGCACTTTCCAAGGTGAGTTTCACACACCATAATACCTATAGCTACCGACTGGCTTCGCCGGGACTACGATCTGGGAAGTGCGATGTATCGCTCCTCAACTTGTGGACGCATTTTCAGGCTCTAGCTACGCCAGACAGCTCACTTACCGTTATGGAATGCTGTGGCTACGCAGCTGTGCGCGTGTTCGCCGCTAGACACCCGACTATGGATTGTCATAGCTTCCCAACGGTAGAATGATGGAGCGGCGCTGCTTTACTCGCAATGCGAAGTGCCAATGGCTGACTAAATGTTTGTAATCCTAAGCTAAGGAGGAAGACTCGTGACCTGGGTTGATTTCACTATTCTTTAACTGATTGGCAGATCGCTACATGTCCTGTTAAAGGTTGCACTCACCCACACACCGTATTACCCCTTCCCATTCAGCTGAGCACTGCAGCTGCCAAGTCCACTGGGGCCACATCACAGCAATCTCCTGCATTGGAAGGTGTGTGTGTGGGAGGGGGAGGGGGATGGCACTGAATGGACTAGGCATATGTGCACATTGCCTGTGATAAATTCACATGCACAGTGTTATACAATTAAGAATGAGAGATTGGGTGAGCAGTTTTGATTGGTCAGTAAATTTACCAGTTGGAGTGTCATCTACAACCTAGCTGAACTTCTCTGTGATGAGGTCCAGGGGTGATCGCAAAAGTTGCCCTCATATCCAGAAGCATTTGATGAAAGGAAGACCCTTGCCTGGTTAAGCACACTGATGCTGGTCGATGCATGAAATTCATACCTTGCCTGATGAACTGTAGTATTGTTCTTTATGTTGTTTGTGTATGTTTAGAAACAATTAGCACTGGGAGTCTTCTAAATGCAACAGTTGTAGAAGGTCCCCATCCCCCACTGGTAGACAGGACAAGTGGAGTAAAGTCCCATGCTCAACCTCAAGAATCTGTCTCTCATTCTCTCTTATTCTCTTCTCTATGTATGTGCTTTGTGTGTGCATGCATGCATACATTGTGTGTATGTCCTCCTGGTGATAACTCTAGCCTTCCTTCTGTGCATGTTGCTAAGTGACAGTTGTTCCCAGTCCTCCTTCGCTAGTGGTCTTCTGTTGGGTCAGTGCACTTGATTGTAGAATGATAAGCACCCCTTGACTGTACGCTCTTCCTCTCTCCATCCCTTCCCAGCCTTCCTGCAGTCCCAACCTAATGAAAGTGACCTCCGACAGGTTTGCTCTAAGGTGGGAGGAGGGTGGCGGGCAGTAGCTACCTATCTGAATATTGCAACTCCGAAGGTGGACTATTACGTTGATAGCTACAACCATGACATGGAGGAAGCCTTTTTCAGAATCCTCAGCCACTGGCGCAGTGGCGATGGAGCCACGTGGGCTACTCTTCTTGCAGCCTTGAGAATGGCCAAGCTAAACGCTCAAGCCAATGAACTGCAAGAGAAGGGGGAGTCCAATGTACTTTCAGTGAGTTGTATGGTAATGACGTGGAGTAGTGCATACTGAAGTAAGAGTATTGTCATATTTATAGGACAGTAGTAATATGTAAATTCAGAGTAAGTAGTCTTTGGGCTCACAGCCCACTCCACTAAAACTTGGAGGGGCCTGGAGACCTGCCTTGAGCCAATTGTGGGTCCTTTCCACTGCATGTCTTTCAATTGCTTACATGTGTATAGAGGCTCTATAACACTCTTACCGGTATATTCATTCATTTTGTATTGTTTATGACAAGGAAATGTGCATTTGAGTATTACCTACTTCCCACCAAACTAATGCGGACAAGCATATTTTCCGCCACATGTGAAGAAAGATAGGAAAGAGGGACATCCACACATGCAAGGAGGCCCTATCCAACATTAGATCAATTCCCTTTTCTGCTTAGACTACTCGTCAGTCTTCTCTTGAGTATACCAATGTGTGTAGTCTGCATGTTGCAAAACCACAGTGCTGCCCTCTGCATTCCATGGAGTCCATTGCATACAACATTGTAGTTACTTGACTGTAATAGTGTGCAACTGTGTGTGTTCCTTCATCTCCATTAAGCCATTCCACTCTACCAGCCAACACCCTCTGCCACACTTCCCTGTCCCACACCTACCACTATGCATTGCACTCATACCCACTGCACACTCACCACACACAACACACGTACTGCACATGTTGTATTTTGTTACTTTCATGCTTCATGTATGCAATATGTCAGTCTCCCTCTCCCTCCTGTCCACAGCTCACAGTGACCAGCACTGAGCTCCCACCACAAGCTGCCCTGCTGAAGAAGCAGGCGTACAATGAGTACCGACAGTTCAAGCTAGGAGAAGGGCCAAAGGCAAATGTAGACTATACTAATCTAGCTGTGCTGGAGAGGCCACCATCGTCTAAGCCAGAGGATGTAAAGGATAAAATGGAAGCAATTCAGCGCTTCAAAGACTGTGGCCCTAGGTTAGCAGAGGCGAAAGTGTCACACATAACACCAATTGACCTCCTCAAGAAGGGAAGTGAGCGCATCAGAATAGTGTATGGTCAGGCTGGGTCTGGGAAGACCACTCTGCTAAAACACATCTGTAGAGCACTTGCATATGAAGAGGATGATAGTGATTTTGAGTTGGTGCTGTTCTTTCCACTACGAGAGACACCTGTGTCTAGTGCAGGTGACCTCCAGAGCCTACTGAGCTACTACATGCAGGATGAGGACCCAGCTGAAGTCTCCAGTTTGGTGAAGATATTAAAGAAGAGCAAGGGTAGGGGGGTCCTCCTGGTGTTTGATGGTGCAGATGAAGTGAATAATCTACTAAAGCCATCTTTGGCACCTGTTGTTCCAAGCCTTCTCCAAGGGCGTGTTCTCCCTGAAGCCCATATCATCATCTCTTCACGTCCTGGTGCCTGTCCTTCCCTACAGGACCACACCGCCACATTCTATGAAGTGCAGGGCTTTGATCATGCAGCTATCACTTCATATGTGAAGAGCTTCTTTGAGGCCGACTCTCATGCTGCTGACAGAATGCTGTCACAGCTGAACACCCGCCCTGACCTGCTTGGTGGGATGTACATCCCCATGAATTGCTTCATCCTTTGCTCAATCTTTGAGCATGATTCCTCTTTCCCTGCTACAATGACCGCCTGCTACCAGGCCTTTGTAGCCCACACCATTTCTCGTGAGTTCAGTAGAGAAGGAAGAGCAGTGCACATTGATCCCACTCTGAGGGACCTCCCAGGAGATGTTGATTATCTCATGTCATCACTAGGCAGGCTTTCATACAATGGTCTTTGTGAAAACCCACCTCGTTTTGTTTTCAATGAGTCTTCCATTCGTGCAGCCTTCCCTAAGCTTCCCCCGGGTAGCCCCATTGATGAATCTCTCTTCAAGGGTCTTTTACATGTTCATGCCAGCCAGAGGGGCTACCAGTCCTCTCTGTGCTTCTCCTTCCCTCATGCCACTCAGCAAGAGTTCTTTGCGGCCCTCCATGTGAGCCGTCTGCCGCCTAGTGACCAAGCGAGGTTTTGGAAGGATAATCTTTCTAACATCTCCTTCTCAGTGGTCCTTCGATTCTATGCTGGCCTCACTGGTCTCAGTGTACCCAAAGTGGCCAAGCAGCTCCACAGCACTGCAGCACCTGAAGAGTCACCTAGCCTGCTGTCATCCTTCCTTAGCTGGGTGAAGGGAGGTATCCGGCTAGTAGATAAGTGTAGCCATGGCAACCCTCGACTTCTCTTTCTATTCCACACTCTGTATGAGTCCCAGAATGCTGACTTAACTAAACGAGTCATGCAAAGTCTCCCGTCTTCACTGAAATTTGGCCTCTCTCTCTCAGCCTTTGACACAATGGCAATTGCGTACTGCCTCAGTCAGTGCTCCCACTTGAAGCTGCTTGGTTTATCATTGTGGTGCACCCTTTCATCCACTCAGTGCCTGTCACATCTAAAAGCAGTGCTCCAGGCCAATCCACAGTGTCAGCTTGGTAGCACACTAGATCTCTCTTGTGATCACTTCTCAGCTGATGGTGAGTGCAGTACTGTATGTGTGTACATGTAATGCCATCACATTGTGATTGCAGTGTAGTGTGTTTGTACTAAGTACTGATTTCCTTTACAATGTATTCTATCTGCAACACTCAACCATCAGATGCCCAGACACTGTCTCAAGTAGCAATGTCATTGACTGTATTAGACCTGATGGTATCCCACACAGACTGTGTGGCACTCTCTACAGTTTGCAGCCTCCCTAAAGTGAGGGTGTTGACTGTCGCAGTCTGTAGTGATATGAAGGCAAGTACATGACCGTTTTGCACAGCAATGGCATCTTACACACACACAGTACACATTACTGTGCTGAGTGATACTATCAATAGTGCTATTATTACTATATTACAGAACTATTGCAATACTATAGTGGGTGTCCTCCTATCACACTAGTGCCATATGTATTAAATATTGGGTTCTCACTTGTGGGAAAATGAATTAGCTAGTTTTCTAGTGTTTCAGTTTAGATTTTATTGTTTCCTTTCCAGGATGACAGTGGGTGGCAGCAAGTGGAGTCTAGTGTAGCAGTGAACAAGAATTTGAACAGACTGACGCTTGACGGATGTGACTCCTTCATTGTCAACATGCTGAGAACACTCATCAAGAGTAGGAACACCTCCATACAGGAACTCTGTCTTACCAGTGAGTCATTGTATCATGCCCCTTCTCATGACACACTTGCTTAGTGTTCATGATGTGGCAGTATAGACTCTGTCCCCGTCACTCTGTCCCCTTCGCTGCCTTCCTTTGGGAGTTCTAATACACACATCACTTTATATTGTACATATTTCCTCTTCGGGTAAGTCCTTAGACTCCTTGTCTAGTGCGTGTACAGATACATGTGATCTTTTCAGTTGTAGGTTCATGCAGCATGCTATGTCATCCAGTCTACTGTATGTACAAAAGGAGCTCTTCTGTGTCCCTTCACTAGATGCATATGTGGTTTGAGTTTGGGATGTTGTGTGCTGCATGCATAGTTTGTTGTAGATGTATTATGATGATGACATCCTCTTGTCAATCACTGCAGGGCATGAATTTCTCCCTGATGTTGGCAGTGTACTTGGCACTTGTGTGGCAGCCATGTCTCATCTGTGTACACTGTGGATTTATTTCTTTCCATTGCCAGTTCTTGGAGCACTGGCAGAGAGAAAACGGCCACTGGAGGAACTCATTGTCTGGCTTCCTGGTGTCAATTGGGTAAGTGACGATGTGTTCTACCAGTGTACTAGCATTATATGGCAAGTCTGAGTGAGTGTGACATACATGCATGATTGTGACCTACACTGCGGGCAAGGACAGGAACAAAGCACACATGTATGAGGGGATGATATGGGTTTGGAAGTGTGCATGGATGGGCCTCGGATGGACAGAATGTGCATAGTTACATGGCTTTCACAAATAGAGTGTGCTCAAAAAGCCAAGTTTGTATCACACACACACACAGACACATACTGTATAATGATGTACATATGCACAAACATGCACACTGTGAAACACACATGCATTCACACACAAACATGCATGCACATGCACACACATACGCATACACTCGGACACAAACGTACATACACACCCACAGATCTTATCTGAGAGTACGATTATAGTGATTACTCAGCTGATAGAATGAATATTAGGCACTGCCTTATCCAGGGAAAGCAATCTCTTGGTTTCACCCAAGCTTTCTGGTGGAGTATTGACTGTAGATACAGTTGGCACCTTGCCTTCATTTTGTATGACTAACATAATTTTGGATGGTTGGCAATTGCGGTATTTTTTTAGTGGAGCATTGACTGTACTGTAGGCATTTTGTCCATCCATAAAACTCACTGATGCATGGGAGAACTCATGTCTATGAGTATTGGCCTTCCCTGCTGGCATTCCAAGGTAGTCCACATGAGCGTATATAGACAAACGTAGATTGCAAGGCATGCACCTTTTTTCATCGCAATAACTAGAGTGCTTGCTGCTGCAGTTGTTTGCACGGCAGTGATTTTGTTCAGTGTTGCAGATGCAAGATGAGTAAGATGAAAGGGGGTGGACAAGGACTTAGAGCAAAATACCAAGTCAACCTCAAATGCATTCCTAATGTTCTAATTTCTTCGTGTATAGTTCTTTCAGAGCATCAACCCTGAGCCATGGCAATGCCCTATGTTTCTTTTTCCCTCCTAGTAGCTAAATTTCTCTGTACGTATATGAGGAGCCAAACAATATATTGAGCTCAACCATTTGACTGCTTTCATAGTTATAAGATGTCCCAAGTAATGGCAACATTTCATGGCGACTAACAGCACTAACACTCTGTATAGCTATCCTGTCTTCTCTGCTGGCTGTACTAGGTGTGTGTGTACAGCATCGAGACAATTGTATGAATGCAACTACTGATTGCACTCCCCTTGCAGAAGCAGTCAAATTGTCAGTCCCACAGTCCTGAAGTGGCCAATGAGGACTTGATAACAACTTCAATTCCACATCAGCACTTCCTAAGTCCTCCAGCATAGGCTCAATCCATCTCATAGCCCACATCCATAAACGATCATAGACCAGTGTTGTAAAATGCTTGGAAATGCTACTGAGATGCTGGGGTATGGCGGGCATGGTCCATTTTCTGAAATTCCTTGCCCAACTGTTCACTAATAGGCAAAGAAGGAAATGACATAATGTGTTTTTCTCTCGCAATCTGCTCGTAAGTTGTATAGGCAAAATGCACAGTTAAGAGCAGGTCAGCCATGTTTCAAGAGCATGTGACTTTGTCCACCCCCACCCTTGGGTAAGATATACGAAGCTCCCATAATAGTAATAATTATTATAATAAGAAGAAGGATAATAACATAAGAAGAAGAATTTGGAATTTGGAGCAGACAGTAAAGTCAGTTTTTAATGGATGATGCAGCAGTTATGTTGTCAGGGACTGCTGCCACTGAAAATTTACTGCCATGGCCTGGACTCAGTATTTAATTGATCTCGAACCTTGTGCCTTCCAGGCCACCAGCACCCACCATGTCTTTTAAAACAGCCATCTAATAGTTATGCTAGAGCACTACAAAAGTGAAACATTGAGGAGTGAGAGCAGGCCTAGGACAGCGGGACATCTGCAGATGAGGTGGGACATGTCCCACCTAATTTGGGACAGTTGACACCTATGCATGATGACAACAGACTCCATGCTAGATTGTGGCTCGCTCAGGCTCACTCCAATTAGTAGCTGTGTGTTCTGTAGGTCGGTTGGTTGGGTAGTTCACATCCGTTGCTGCTGTATATACTGCTCTACATCTGATGTGGAGATGTAGTTTGGGAGAGTAAATGTACGACATTACTTCTGCATTAATATAGCCGTGATCTGTGATCTGTGGGAGTGCTCTGACCATATACGTATGCATTAAGGGTGTGTGTTGATGTCTGTGTGGTGTGTGTTTGTGCAAGTGCATGTATATTAGTGTGCACATGTGTATGAAGGTTTCATGTATGACTGTATGTTCGAATTTATGTGTATTAGTTTGTTTTGTTGGACACATTCATAATGTCATAAATGCCATCATGTTCATAGCTACATGTGACAATGTGACAATGATGTTCATGTGCCATGCAATGTATTGTGAACGTTGTCACATACACATTTATGCACTACACTGGTGATACTATGTACATGCTACATTGGTAAAGGAGCCCTATGTGTTGTGGTGTAATTTGCGTCTTCCATGCTCTCCTTATCCAGGATGGCTTGAGCGAGAATCAGTGGAAGGAGGCAGAAGAAGCTGCGGCCAGCGCTAAAGTGAGGGAAGTGCAGCTGGGGTTTGATGTCAACTCAAGGCAGAGGTCCAGAGCCATTCAAGCCATCAGTAATGGATTGGCCAAGAACAGATTCATTAGACAGATTGTACTCTACTTTGTTCCTGAAGAGATGAAGGAGTCAGTGAAGCAGACACTGAAGACTGTGACAGAAGTGTATTTGGCTGATTAGTACAATGTTTAATATGTACGTTAAGCAAAGCCACTTTGTAAACTGTTCTCAGTGTCATGCCCTGTTCTTTATATAAATTATAATTCAGATTTATTATATAGTTATTTCATTATTACGATCAATATCACCCATGATTGATCATGCTGCACACTATGAATGCATAACATGTAAATGTTATTAATACATACTAGCTGGTGCTGTACCGTGTGAGCTCTAATTTTTGGAGGAAGATAATATCGCAAATGGCCATTTGGAAAGGAAACTTACGATTCTATATATTTTGCGAATGGTAGCTGGTTAATCACATTTGCGGCATATGTAATATAGTCACATACTGCATGTGTTAAGCACGGAATTATAGCGAGAACTTCTTTTCACGAAGTTGACTGCGTAACGAAAATACAGTTCCGCGTGCGAAAATTAGAGATAATTAGTCTGGCTCGCTAGACCGTCCCATCTAAACGCCGGGCGCTTAAGGTCCCTCCCTTTCATGGCCCCTGGCGCGTAGCTGGGACGGTCTAGCAAGCCAGACTCAGATGCTCAGACTATAATAGGCGGCCATTTTACTGGGCCAAAAATATGGCCGTCGAGTACATCACTGTCCCTGTTGTGGAGGATGTCCTCCTGAGGGTGAATGAGAGACTCAGTGTTAAAGGAACACTGTGTATCTCTCCTTGTCATTTTCAGTTTGTTTCTCTTCGAACGGATGTTGAAGACTTGAGAGTACGTTAGCTACTGGCATGTATTATATAAGTTACGTTTTGTGCACTTGTGTGTGGAGCTCTCAGCACCTGGGCAGACCTCTTCCTGCACGGTTGGCGCTCATCTCTCATAGTAAAAAGTGTACCTTTAGTGCACACAAGGCACCTTAGCCCAATGTTGTTCTCACAAGGCGACTCCGTACTAGATCGACGCATGTTGCCCTATCAACTAGCTACTGCTGTATTTATCTCCCATCCATTGTTACTCTTCCTGTTTCACCATCTTACATGCAGTTTTTGGTAACGGATGTAGCTGATGTTGACTCTGTCGCAAAGTCTGGCCAGGCCAATGGAGGCATCATCTTGAAACTCAAGGATTTTCGATTAGTGCATTTGAACATTTCTCCAACCACCCTATGTCAAGAGGTTATGGAATCCATCATCAAATTGTCGCTGCCAGGTGCATTGGCGTTACAAGGAATGTCATTAACTTGTGTATACAGATCTTCCTTAAAGTTCAAACTGATTGGCCTTCATTTATAATGTACTATGTGAACAACTGTGGCAATCTGTGGGGGCAGCTACATACCCTATCATGATCCCTTTCACGTGTTTACCAGTCAGTCCTAGACTAGTCTGGCTCGCTAGACTGTCCCAGTAAGCGCCCGGAAGGTACATGAGGCGCTTACTGGATGGTCTAGTTGGCTAGACTAGGCCTAGGAACACTTTCCAGCTGTACTTGGTTAGCATAGATTATAATACAACATAGATACGTATGTTAAGTGTTAAGTACTGAATTATAGCATATGTACTTTGTTTGCACACTGTGCAGTGTTGAAAGTACATTTACATTTCGTGTGGAGCTATAGTAAAGTCTAGTAGTATTGCCCGGTATCCATTGTGTCCTACTGCAGATCGCCTTAGGTCCCTGCCATGTTTCACGTACCATGTCTTTGGCTATAAGAGAGGATGCTGCCCTCCATTGGAAGACTTGAAGTACGTATGTATATTATGTTCATAGCTTGTGTTTGGAGTGTGTGTTGTATGTCTGTATATATCTACTTTTTAACAGTCCTATACTAAATTATGTACTTGGTGTAATTGAAATGCTTATCAGGGTAATTGCAAGTTACTACATGCATGAATTATGTTTGTCTGTGACACAGTTGAATTCACCAGATACTGTTTCATCAACAACCACATACCAAATTACCAATGAACAGTAGACATGATTTAATTTTACAATACCATGAGACCAAATTTATTACCAAGTTATGTTGTTGTCTATTGTTCATTGTGCAGAGACACAATGGTCCGTTGGGGCTGTGACTGTTGGAAGATTACAAGCATCAATTCTAAGTATAAGGTATGCTCTGAGAAGAGTGCTGGTAGAACTAGTTCATACCTTGATGCTCCATGCTTATGGTCTAGGTGTCTGGATTTGTAGGAGTGGTGGTGGTAAATTACACACACAAAGGCATGTTGTGAGTAAGGCAGTGAATGTAGATATTTGAAAGTGCTGTTGTGGTGCAATCAACACATACAAACCCTCCTGTGTCACTTCACTTCTATCCATGCACTGCGACATAGTGCTCTATTTGTCTAGTGTTGTTACCACCGGTTGCTTTTGTAAAGGCCTGAATGGCTAAAAAAAAACTCATTCATTGTAGCTTTGTCCACTGATGAAAGTGTCTTAGAGACACTGAAACATCTCAATTGTGATTAAACCTTTGCCAAGTGTGGACAAAGTTAGGATGACTGGCTGCCTCTTGTATAAACATTTGCGTATTCTCCCATGAATGGTCACAATATGGGCATACCCTTCACCACGATGTCCAATGGCCAGCAGAGAGTTTGTCATTCATCTTACATTTGACAATTAGAAGAACCTCTGTCATCAGAACAGTTTTTAAAAGAAACTAGTTGAATACTTTTTAGAAGCTGTCCACTACTCCAAATAATTTTCTCTGTTTAAGCTCCTTTGTGTCATTGGCTGACAATACACATCAAATAAAAATGCACACCCTTGATACTCACCATATCAGCATTACAGTAAGTGGTTGGATGTTGTTACACAGTTTGATGAATAGAGAAGTATACAATAATTATTTTGAAGGTGTTGCTACAGTGCTATTTTGTGTTATTGTTTGTGACTATTGTGACATGATCATACATACGTATATAGGTTACTGCTTTGTGCATGCCTGTGCCGGTTCAGTCCTCCTTCTACCACACACGCACGTACATATACAGGTATGTCCAACATACCCTTCCCAGCTCATTGTTCATGGTACTACCTCTGAGGAGCTGCTGCTAAAGGTAGCAAAGTTCCGCTACCTCTCTCGCTTTCCAGTTCTGTGCTACTACCAGAGCAAGACACAAACACCTTTGCTCCGCTCCAGCCAGCCTATGATGGGGAGCACTCAGAAGAGGTGCTCAGAGGATGTTCAGCTGCTGAATGCTTGTCTCCCCTGGGGGACAAAGGGCACTGTGGTGGACACACGGACTCAGGCAGCGGCTCAAGTACAGATGATGAAGGGTTTGTACTGTAACTGTGTGTGTGTTTGTGTTTGTGCGTGCGTGCACGCGGGAGTGTGTGTGTGTGTGTGTGTGTGTGTGTGTGTGTGTTTGTGATACAAAGTTCAATGCTGGTATAGTACCACTGCCACACACATTGTCTAAGTGGGCATAGCAAATGACAATGAACATAGGTGAATGGCATCCTTAACTGTCTCATTACTCCTCTGTCCATGCATGTGTGCATACATGGGAGTGCATGCATGTAGTCCAACTATTTTTTCTATGTCTGTGTGTTTGCACTATGCGTGTGTGTGCTATTATATATAAACAGATGTGTGTGGTTAACTAATTCATTTGCTCAGGCTTCACATGATACGTATTTGCCCAGCACACCTGTCCTATCATGCCCACTGAAACACCCATGTCTATTGTGCTGTAGGTGGAGGAGGTGTTGAACTGATAGAGAACTACCCAAGGTGGAAAGTACAGTTTACTGCCCTTGATTCCTATCAGCAAATGCAGACCTCGCTGAACAAGCTGGTAGAATGTAAGTGCAATTGTATACGTAGCTTAGCAACAGGGAGATACAGTGCTAAGGAATAGCCAGAGTATACAGTAGTTACCCAGAGTAGACAGTAGTTACCCAGAGTAGACAGTAGTTACCCAGAGTATACAGTAGTTACCCAGAGTATACGGTAGTTACCCAGAGTATACGGTAGTTACCCAGAGTATACAGTAATTACCCAGAGTATACAGTAGTTACCCAGAGTATACGGTAGTTACCCAGAGTATACGGTAGTTACCCAGAGTATACAGTAATTACCCAGAGTATACAGTAGTTACCCAGAGTATGCAGTAGTTACCCAGAGTATACAGTAATTACGCAGAATATGGAGAGTTGAGTATATAGCAGCTCAGCTAGGTATTTATCTACCGCCGTGTATCTAAAGAGGATGTATAGAGGGCAATCACAAGAATGGCTAACACAATTGCTCACATTTCCTGAAGAATTAGAAGTGTGTGTATTCAATTACTGTTCCTGGATCAAGTTCCCTTTGCGTAATGTAGATTAGAAGGAATTGAGTAACATGGACACTTCATAGCCACACAAATGTTCTGCACTTCTGTCCTGTTTGTCTTTGTTCTGTCCAGCAATGTGCACCTGCCATATGCACATGTCCACCCCTTTCATGTGTAGTGTGTCGCAATCCAGCAATGAGCAGTTCCAACAGCTGGTTCAGCAAACTGAATGAAACTGGTTGGCTGACTAATATTCAACTACTGCTTGCCACTGCAACCGCCATAGCCAAGACCATGAACAAAGGCATCCCAGTACTTGTGCATGGAGACTCTGGCTGTGACACTGAGCTGCAGCTAACATCACTTGTCCAGATTATAATGGACCCACACTGCCGGACATTGAAGGGGTGGGAGAGTTGCATTGAACCACACATGCCCTTGTACACAGTTGACTACCCAGTGCCATGCATGTGCAATGAAATATTAATGACTGGTGTACATACTAATATGCAGCAAGCAGTCAGGTAGGCTAAGCATATTATGGTTTTAGAAGCCTGTAAGCGAACCTCATTACACTATCTGTTGACTACACCTTTGCAATATTCTGTACACCAAGTCTTCATGCTCTGTGCCATTATGCAGGCAGTCATGTAGATCTTGTGTGCATTGTCAGTGGGAATGGTTTCATTCTGACCATTTAATGTTTTTGGCAGGTTTCTTGAGTTGATTGAAAGAGAGTGGCTTTCTGCTGGCCACCCGTTTAGCCTCAGGCATCGACACTGCAGCAGTGCCCCTGTCAAGGAGAGTGGGCCAGTCTTCCTCGGCTTCCTAGATGCAGTGCACCAAGTTAGTTAGCTCTGTATCAGAAGAATGTAGAGTAATTATTACACGCATAATTTAACACTGTGTACGTACATGCAATGAGCTGACCTGCTTAATTAACTGAGTTTTTGATATGTACAGTATATCATACTGGATGTTTGCAATACTTAATTATGTAGCCAAACCGCGATAATGTGTGCAGTGCATAAACCATTGAGCTGTGTGTTATGTATGTACTGTGTGACTTGCAGCTCCAACACCAGTTTCCAACATCATTCGAGTTCTCAGAAGCCCTCCTTCATGTATTGTTCACAAACTCTTACTCCTCTGAATATGGTACCTTTGTGTATGACTGTCAGAGGGAGAGGTTGGCCAACGAACTTTCAGACAAGACATGCTCACTATGGTGAATTTTGCACTGGAGGGTGGAGGGGTTTACACATGTGTGACTGTATGTGCAGTGTTCTACTGTGTCATGATAGTGAATGGATCAAGTAGATCATTCCATGTAAATTAAGGGTTGCATGTTCCACTCACCTCTATTTGTACTCTGTACAGGAACTACGTCTTTAATGATGTAGTGATGCCGTCACTTTGCAATCCTTTGTATGAGAGTCACAAGCACCAGCTCATGGCTAGCAAGCAACCATGGGACATGGTAGGTATTCTATTCCATGCATGTCTGTGGCACGGGAAATGTTTGTACGAAGTACTGCTGTAGTACAGTACTGTATCTAGGTTTATATTAAACTACATCATATTCAAAAGGGCAGTAAGTTTTTATTGCATTATGGCTCCTCCAACTTGCAAAGTGCCCCTGGGCCAGCAAAGATGTGTGGGATTTACTACGGTACATATTTTATTTCCTTTGTGGGTTGTTACACTGTATATTCCTTGAGTGAGCACTGATATCGTTATTGGGCACTCTGTCTAGTGAGTGCTTAATCTATACTCTTAGAATTGTGGTCATTGTGGTCTTATTTCAAGTCACAACAGTGCCATTTGCACAGCATATACTGGTTTTGGAAACAAATTACTCTTTTACCTTCTACGTAGGTGCTCTGGAAAGATGTGTTTGTGAAGAGGAATGTCTTCCAGGATCGGCTGTACTGCCCCTTCCAGGAGGGGTTACTGCAATTGAAGGAAAAGAATGTTGCAGCTAGGCAACGCATTGCCGAGCTGTACAGGCAAGTAGCTCAAAGGAAGCACTTAGAGTACATGTATTGCATTATTCTTGTATCGTAGTAGAATGTCCCTATGTTGTGCCCACATCAGTTTGAGTCAGTTGTATAGATCACATGTTACCACAATTACACTATGTTTAGGAGAAGTCTAGACCATGCTAGCCTACTTCTGTAGCCAGCCCACAGCCGTTATCAGTCATTGCTACTGGAGCCTATTGCTGCTAGTAGCATTGCTATGCCAGAGGTGGAGCCTGTGGGTTATGTAAAGAGTTTGGTTTATTGCATCCCTAAGGGTGATTGCCTAAGTGCACTACATACACAACTGGACTACCAGTCTAAGAACGTTTTAAGCTATAATATCATCACCATTTTAATTTGTCCATTCCTTTCATGCCATTCCATCACACAGAGACATTGAGTCTGCCTCTCAGCAGAGTTTAAGAAACCATGGACCAAATGTGGAGGATGATGCACGAGATATTCATAGTGATTTGAAACTTCCTTGTGTGTCAGGTGGTAATAAATGTAAACAGAATCCTGAGAATGGGAGTGCTGAAAGAAGCTATAACAGAGATGCAGACCCCATTCATGAAGTACAAAGTGATGGCAAGGATTGCTATTCTGATGCATTTACCCTGCCTCCTCGTTTAGATAGCAGCAAGCTATCTCCCAACCTTGAGGAGGTCTGTGCACATGGCACAGCAACTCTGCAGACAAGTGAAGATGCAGCAACAGCAGATGTTTTGGACACATAGTCGTGACCAAGTACATATATGATTACTTTGAACAGCTAGGATTAGATTTATATTTATTTTACTTTAGTGATATTTAAGATTCAGTGCATGTGTTTGACATTGCAAGTGTACATGTAAGAGGGAAAGATGACAGCATCCATGTTGGCCAACATACGCACCAGAAGCTATGTGGCTGTAGTTTTAAGTATGCTACAACTGATATAAAAACACATTCTCGTAATAGGTTATGGCCATTGGTATTTAGCCAATTCACTTATTGTGTTACTGTGCAATCTGTACATGTAACAGTGACATTGTGAATGCACGTCAGAGCTATGCATGTACAAGTGATTTCAACCTTTCTGTATTGTCGTGGTATATTATATAGAAGCCCTATACACACGTGTTCATTAAGGATTTAGGAGTCCTCAGCTCAGAAACACCGCAATGTCATGCATGGCGCATATTGCTGTCCAGAAAACTATGACCTTTATCATGCGGTGATCATTGCGCAATCACTTTATGATGGCGGAAGGAAAGCAAGTCTTAGCTAGCAAACCAGCCCCTGGTGTCGTTGCCAAGTCATATCTTGTACTATACAACACGTCCCTGTGTCTTGGGTGGACACTGGTGTTGGTGGGATCCATACGCTACCTGGCCAGCGGCAGCGTATCGTCTGACTGGGTCACCTGTCCTGGCCTATTCTCATCCGTCCGCAGGGAGCTGCTGTTGGCACAGTCAGCAGCTGTACTGGAGGTACATACGCACTCGAGTGTGTGGATTTGGGGCTCGGGTGGGCAAGGATAATGTTTAAATGTGGTTGTAAGTGTATTTTATGGCACGGCTAGCACTCACCACTAGTTGATGCAGTCACACTACAGGTACCTGTAAGTACCTGAGTTTTTCCTATCTTTCTTTCATCTGTTTTATTACGGGCAGTGCGCATGTGTTCCCAGAATGTACCAGTCACCCTACAGGTTGTGTTGTATGTACGCTGTTTGGTTTGTGCATGTCCCCTCACTGCTAGTCAGTGCATGGACATTACAGATCCCCTTTCTCTTTCTTGCCACTTTCATGTATTCCTGCAATGACCAGGTGATCCACATTGCAATTGGTGAGTTGTATGTAGTGCATAACTCACAACTAGCAAACACATACTCATGACAGTTACAATATTTCACACACGAGATTGACACCGGACCAGCTCCAGCCAACTTTTGCTGTATAGCATTAATTTTGGTAACTATCCACTACTTTATATTATAATAGTTATTTGTATGTGTTTTACATTAGCCTCCATATAATGGTACCAGCCTCACTTGCAAACTTAAGAACCATCTTTTGTACAATCACATTAGTACGTAAAATGGGAGAATTAGCTGTTGTGGGCTGCTTGCTCTCTCACAAAGTTGGCTTTCTGTGCTTGCAATGCACTAACATTGTCAAGTGTGTTTCCTCTAGGGGGAGTTAACTCATTGAAAGTATATTTGAAAACGCTTCATCCCACTAGTTGACATTTGTCGTAACATATTCATATACGTAAAGTGAATGACTGAATCCTGAAATGTTTATGGTATTCTGTTTCACTGTTTTCAGGCATTGTTCGCTCAAACCTAGTCCTCACCTTCTTCCAAGTTGCATCACGTCAGTTTGTGCTGTGGGGAGTTGTCTATGCAGTGCCTGGGGTAAGTAACATGTGGCAAAGTACAGCTCAAATTGCTAAGTTTACTTTTGATGTGATAAGTTGTACATGATATTGTAGTTCAGCAAGCTCACAACCAAGTCAAACTGCCACTTTTCGTGTTCCTTCTGATAGTACAACACCCTAACCCTAACCCAAATCACTGTTACATACGTACCTCTGTTTCCCAACATTACTACTCAATGTACTGTGTTACATGGAGCTATTAAATGTGAAGTGAGGGCTTCTCAGCTGGCTCAGGCAACAGAATGGGTTGGTTCTCTAATACCAGCTTCATAACAGGGTTGAAAACCTTGCCGACGTTTCGACCAGATGCTCTGGTCTTCTTCGGGGCGAAGAATCACTTGTTGGTAGATCTGTAACTGTTTCAGTGGTTCCTCCTGTCACTGTGCTGGAGTACACGTGCTTGAGTGTAATGATGTTATTGAGTGCATCATACTCATAATGATATCTTAATGTGTAGTGTTGCTGCGAGATCTTCGCCCTAAAGAAAACCAGAGCATCTGGTCGAAACGTCGGCAAGGTTTTCAACCCTGTTGTGAAGCTGGTATTAGAGAACCAACCCTTTCTATTAAATGTGCCCCACACTTGAAAATTCATCCAGCAGCAAAGAAATTCTGCATATCGAGTGCCTCATATGTTGGTAGATCTGTAACTGTTTCAGTGGTTCCTCCTGTCACTGTGCTGGAGTACACGTGCTTGAGTGTAATGATGTTATTGAGTGCATCATACTCATAATGATATCTTAATGTGTAGTCTTGCTGCGTAGTTCTCCACACGCACTAACTGTGTTCACACAGCTCCATTCCTGCTGTGCTTGCCTTTCCTTTATTCATTCTAGTGGTCCACCACCTTCACATCCAGGTCTCTGATAGCATTGGTCTGGTGCTGATCCTGGTAGCCTGGTCTGTGACAGAGATCATCAGATATGCCTACTATGCCTTCTCCCTCTTGGGCAGTAACGTAAATGTTCTCACTTGGTGCAGGTACGTATGTTTAGGTTGGATATCGTTATCACCAGCCTCACGCCCAGGTCATATACAATGATAAGCTTGCTGAGGTACTACAGTGTGGTCTGCCTGTGATTCCCAATGCTGCACACAAGAGAGGGAGGCAATCCTGCCATTATCAGGACCTAAAGCAAAGTTGCTATTAAGGCTATGTGTCAATGATTGCTTGCATTTAAGGCAGTCTGTCACTTGTCGGTATAGTTCTGCTATGGTAGCGTCATGCTAGTCCATATTTCCTCCTATGAGTGGTTGTTACCCACAACCAAGACTGTAGATCTTCCAGAAGTTGTGCTTTTTGTAAAGCCATGTCCCATGCCTTTCAAAGGTTGGAAAGGAAAGCCACTCAGGTTGGAGGAGCTATAGCCTATACGTAGGCTTGTTTTTCCCCCCAACACTGCATGACCTCAGTGCTCTGTACACTCGCTTACTGTATGCATTATACGGTACTAAATATTATTGATGTGGCAGTGGAGTGCAGGCCATCTGTTCTGTCCCTGCTAATCATCACAGTAGCCTGGGTGCAAAGCTAAGCGTTCACAAGTGTATTATTGGGGTGAAGTTTCAAAAGTAGATATCAAAGTCTACATTGAGATGATAATATGAAATGATACTCATGTTGTCATGTAGTGTGAATATTCTTTACTTCAATATTGCTATGTAGTCTAGGGTGTAAGAACACGGTAGAATAATTATGCTAATATTTGGCTATATCTAAGTAGTACATGTGCACATTGCATATATATAAATGTCTGTACTGTACAGGTACACTTTCTTCTTCATCTTGTATCCAATGGGAGTCCTGGTGAGTTAAGGAAAAGTGTTTTGTCATCACAATGTGTGCTTCAGAGCCCCATTCCTTTCCACGCAGTACTACCATCTACACACATACAGTACATACCTCTTCCAGATCCGTATCTCCTGTCACCTACACTCCATCACCTTGCTTCTGTCTCCTGTCCATCTCTCACTTAATTTCCCCATCTATACCTTCCCTCCATCCTCATCTGCTGTCAATCCTCACCTGCTCTTCCTCCAATCCCCTTCCACTCCCCTAAATTTGTCACTTTCCCACTGTCTATGCCCAGGGTGAGCTGATGCTAATTTATTCTGCATTTCCTGTGGTGCGAGCCTCAAGGATGTTCAGCCTCGACTTGCCCAACCAACTCAACTGGTCGTTTGACTACTACTACTTCCTCATCATCTTGTCCTTTCTCTACCTACCTAGTGAGCTACCTCCTGTTCAGTATGTTGCTCACATAACATTTGAAAGGGCTCGTACAGAGATGCACACCAACGCTGTGCTATTGTTTATACATATGTACATACCAGGGGGTGCTGTGTGACACATTGTGCAAATAGTGAGTCCCAATCTCTCTCTCTCTCTCTCTCTCTCTCTCTCTCTCTCTCTCTCTCTCTCTCTCTCTCTCTCTCTCTCTCTCTCTCTCTCTCTCTCTCTCCTCCCAGTATTCCCTCAGCTGTATGGTCACATGATCAACCAGAGGAAGAAGGTCTTGTCCAAAGAGAAGGAGAAGAAAGAGTAATTGTGTGTAGCTGTAGTGTTGTGTGTTGATAGGGTCCTTTGTAACAGCAGCCACACGAAACACTTTAGCCCTGGTATGGAGGCTTTTAGTCTATTACAGTTACAGCTTGTGGAGATGAGTTAGTGTAATTCTGACCTGTCCACACTCGGCCATTATCTCAATCACTGTAACAGTAGATAGCACCCACTTCTAGGTCTTTTGTTTGGACACCAGGTTTAACCCAGCTTGAACGATGCATGTGTGAGGTAGTAGGTTGAAATCATGTCAGACCATTTACTGATCAGATTGCCCATTGAGAGGGGATAGAATTCTTCTCAATTCACAGTGCATTTCTGTGGCTGAAGTGGCACCCAATGGCTTCACTGCCCTGTGTAATGGACTGTAACTGTATCATAGCCTGTGAATGAGCATCAATTCTGCCCAAACAGCAATTTCATGTTCTGTGGGTACAGGTTTCTGTTGGTCTTTTGTTACCTGATATGTGCTTTGGCCTCTCTGCATTCACACAGCCTAGCTTGACTCGTTGTTTGTGGTTTGTCACCAGTTCATGCTAATGGCAGTAGATACATGCAGTCAGCATGGCTTTTTATTGAATTATGAATCAGTTAAGTATGCTGCAACCTAACTGTCCACAATGTGCAGCATTGTGTCTGTCCATGTGGTATACACCACACAGGGCCATTCTATGTGTCACCCATCAGCCTTGTTGTTATGCTGTGTAGTGCCTGCTTGCCTTTTCTGTATTAGCAGAGCAGTATTTTGGACTATTGCAGTGTGCCTGCTACCTAGTATGTGACGTGCTGTCTTTGTACAGTATCACAGCATCAGTTGTGATTATTCTAACTATTCCATTAACCTCATTGACTCACTTGAGTTAAACTCATGCCTGGAATGCACATGGACGGTGTTCTCAGCAACCCTCACTAATGTAGCAAGTGTGTGTGTGTGGGGGGGGGGGGTGATGTGATAATTCAGATAAAGAGAGTTGGAGTGATATGTTTATTATCTCATTCTCACACTAGTCCCTTTCCACCAATGCTTAGTATGAGATGACAATGTGACTATTTGACTTCAATGCTTTGCTTGCTGGGATTCATGTAGTGAATACACTTTGCTATCAAATTACTCTGCTGTCACCTAAACTGGGTGTATAGTTACAGCTCCCATTCGTGTATAGTGCTAAGATGTAGGAGTTCTTGTCTGTGGTCAGCAGGGCATTCAGTGTCTGTGAAGCATTGTGGGGTCCTCTATTGTTCATTTGGGCGTTCCCTCCTAGTGTTCACCTATCGTGTCCATTGTTATCCTGTAGCAATATACAACCCAGCCCATCCCTTGCCAGATGCACCCCATGCACTGTTTGTACGTACGTACATGCCCATAACTCACTTGTGCTGTAGTATAAGCTTAGAAGCCCATGGTTGCTTTTGTATGCATGCCCTACCTACATGCAATATGTGGACTTGAGTTGCTGCTGTCTTCAGTGTAGACATTATAATCTGCGTACACAACTGTAGGGTGGAATGTCTGAGGTTGGTGCCGTGCCTGCTGCGGGTGTTTGTGTAGTGCATGTGGGGGTGCATTCAATGGTGAGTAAATGATGGTGTCTGTGGGAGGGGGATATTGTGCAGCTGCTTCTCTGCCAGATACAGGTTGGCAAGACCCTCCCAGAAATGGTGCTGTAGCTTTCATTGTAGCTGAAGCTGTATAAGCCAGGGAGGGCAGCTGGTAGTCTGACCACACCTCAGCTCAAAATCAGGCCAATCCACTGGAAATGACAGCATTAGCCTATTGTTGGATCATAGCAGTGCGCAGAATACAGCTTCTTAACCCAAGTTTGCATGTTATGTGTAATATACATAGGTAGTGGTTCCCAGTGGTAGAATAGGAGCCAGTGGGAAGTGGTAGCCTTAACTGCACTGCATACTCTTCCTCCAAAGCACTGCCCAGTGAGTGAATGACTACAGGACTGCTGTGGTCTTTATGAATGTAGTGTACACGATTGTGCATCTGTGAATGTGTATACTCAATGTGGATATCTGTTCTCACCTACTTCTGCACTGGTAGGGGTGCTATTGTGGTAATATTGCAGCATTGTGAAGTTGCCTTCGTGTGCTTATGTCAATCACCTGTCTATTCATGTGTGATGCACCAGATGTTCCTATTAGCTGTGTATGTAACTAAAGCAACTGTTAGCATACTTTGGCAGAGTGTCTGTATGCCTTTCCACACGATCATGACACTCCCACAGGTGTTGTACACTTGCATGCAAACCATTGCAAGACATGGCTTATATAGCATTAATTGAAAAGGTGCTGAGATTACTATACTGTACAATATATAATTTATGCACACTGTCATGTACACAGTGTAAAGATGTGTTCGAGATCTGACTGTAGACACATACAGGAGGGGGATCTTGGTATATTTCAGTGAACAGTGAATGATAGTCATGAATGTGGGCTTTGAAACATTGGGGTTGCTGATACAGTGCAAGTTGTACAAATACATGCATACATACACAATACAAAACTGATCACAGGGCTAACTTGTAATATACGAGCATCATGGAAACATTAGAGATACTCTAAAGCTGCAGTGATCACTGATGAGGTTGTGTGAATTCGGGTCATCACCATCTGTGAGGTACAGATCCCCGATGTACTCTCCATCACCTTTCTTTCCATATTCCTTGACCCTCTTGCCTTGCAGCTCAGAAAACATGTGATTGACCTCAGACACAATCTGCCCTTCAGTGCTCAAGATCTCAATTTTCAGTTCACCTCTAAAGGGCCATTCCTGCTGGTCATCGTAGTCACCTCGAACCAGGTGTGCATACACAGAGTAACCTAAGTACTCTTTGCCAAACTGAATGCCAATTACCATGCGATAGCCATGGAGGTGAGTAAAGAAAGGAGGGCTGTACCACATTTCATCGCTGTCATTGAGTTTGGGGATGTTCTCCACAGTGAGTATGATTGGGGCAATGCTGGCTGCCTGTCGCAGGAACGCAATCATCTTCTCACTATCCCTGAGCTTGGTCTCATGCTCAGCAACTTTTGTAGTTTGCTTCTTCACTGTCTCCTCCAGCCGACTACACCTCAGCTGCAGGTCAACCACCAACCTCGTGGTCAGCTCCAGGTGACACTGAAGGCTATCAGACAAGTGCTGGTCCATGTCTTTCCGCATAGGGCGAGAGGTACACCCCATATGCTTATACGCACAGGGGATTGTCTGCACTGGGCAAGCAAACAACTGCTGTCCACCTGGGATTGCACCCGTCTTGTTGGCAGCATCAACATGGATCGCTAAATTCTGCAATTCACCCTGCCACGAGCACCCATTGGGGCACATCACCTTGAGGTTGGCAATGATGCCATTGCTGCGCGGATCATCAAAGTGCTGGTAATTCTTCTTCCGGCACAGTGGACAGCTAGAACCAGGGGATGATGAGCGTAGTTGGTCCAGACAGTTCTTGCAAAAGAGCTTCCCACAACAGGAAAGCTGAGTGGCATCGTCTGCAATGCCTTGACAAGTGCTGCAGAACAACCACGAATTTGGCCTCGACAAGAACCTGAGCTTCTGCCCTTGATACTCGAACACGTTGTCAGAGAGTTTCTCTGCACATTTGAATGGTGGGAAGGAGCGGGTCAGGGTCGGACAGAGACAAGCACATATGCGCAGAAACAAAGGCACAGAAAAGCTTCAAAAGCATGTCTGGATCGAGTATCAAACAACATTAAATGACCTCTAAAACTTGGAGGCACCGCTAAATTAAACGTCTTGTGGAGTACCCTCCAGGCTAACCGTTGAACGTACCTGTCATTACTCTCCCAATAGACACCAAGTGAAGACACAATGGTGACTTCGCGGCTATCATTCGCTCAAGTAAACACGATCCCACCCTAGATGGCGAGATAACACCTGCGCTGTGTGTATTGCGTGTGGAATGCATACAGCATGAAGCCGTTCGTTACAATACCCTGTTACGTTTCAACCCACAGCCCGCGGTTTGACGAGCGCACCTACACGCGTAGAAACTTCGCGGGCTTGTTCGTCGCACCGCGTGACAATAAAATGGCAGTTCCCATATTTGTGGCTGGCGTTGTGGTCTTGTGTACTACCGTGGCTTTGGTTCGTGTCTTCAGGAACTTGTTTAGGAGACCATCAATCACGGAAGTGAATGTTCTTGACAGAAAGCACAAAAGCAAATGCGGAGTAGGAAAAGACAGAACTTACAAAGTAGCAATCATTGGGGCTGGTGAGTGGTTCTTGTAGAATTGTTAATGAGTTAATTTATAACTGGCATGTCCTGAAACTAAGGCGGCGTTTACACTAGAACGTTTTTGGAAACGTCAGTTTTCGAATCGTTCTTGTACTGCATCGTTTACGTGTATTTACACATACGCTGAAAACGGGTAAGGTCACGTGGGGTAACTTCGCGAATGGGGCAACTTCGTAAACTTTGAATTCCAATGGCTGTAACTTCGCGATTGTACCGGCGATCTAGTTGTACTCTGGCACACAGCATGCTGACTTTATAGTGAATCATCCACCAGGGTTCTGAGCCGCTGCGATTCTTTCTTGCTGCGACAGGGGAGCAACTTGCATTCCGGGTACGGCAAATTCAGCGAAAAAACTTTAGTTTTAGCTCTATCTCACTCAGCGCATGCAAAGCTGCAACAAAACGTACTTCATCAGTTACATATAACCTGTGTGTAGAGTGCATTACCACTAGTAAGCCAGGTACGCACCAAAATGAGCAGCCTCAGGCTCGATCTTTTTAATAGATGATACCGCATCAGGTATGCTGTCGAATGACGGCGTTATTAACCGTGTACAAGCTGATTTTGTATTGAATCAACAAGAATGATAGGCCACAGGCTCAGTTTCATTGTCTAGTCCCATCTCCTCTGCAATGAAGCCAATTCCTTCACCGTTCCTCATATATTGCGGTATAGCCGCCATTTTCACGAAGTTACCCCACATACTATTTTACGATCGTTGTCACATTTCTGCTGATATCTCAGGAAATATTAGCTCAATTCACTTCAGTTTTGGTGTACGCTTTGGCACTAGCTGCCAGTAGCTGGAAAATATGTCGGGCATTCGCCGCCTTTCAACTGTTGGAATTACGCGGCAATAAATTAAGTTTACACGGAGCTTGGTCAAGCTAAGTCCTGCAGCGCTGTAACAAGACCACTCTGCTTTTAGAACGTTGTTTAACCTTAGGTCAGTACCCCCCCCCCCCCCCCCCCCCCCAAGTTGAAAGTGTGTTTAAAATGCATATCTTCAATATTTAGAAATTTTGTTCCAGCTGCAAAAACCACTCTGCTTTTAGAACGTTGTTTAACCTTAGGCCAGTACCCCCCCCCCCCCCCCCCCAAGTTGAAAGTGTGTTTAAAATGCATATCTTCAATATTTAGAAATTTTGTTCCAGCTGCAAAAACCGGTCCGGCCAGACTGGGTGCTACGGCCCTGATCTTGAAATGCCGGTAATTACTCGTTGTTGCGGATCGTTTTTAGCCGCACGATCGTTTCTGCTGTTTACACAAAGAAATCATAGCATCGTTTTTGCAAGTATACACCTTCGACTGTGGATTTGGAAGTGATCGTTTTCCTCTAGCGTTTTCACCGTTTTGGTGTAAACGGTAAGTCAAAACAGTGTCGATTTGCACCGTTTTTGTCCAAAAACGTTCTAGTGTAAACGCCGCCTAAACCACACTTTTAATTCCCACTCTGGAGGGATCCAATGCATGTATCTGGAGATAAAGCATCTCTTGCACGGGGGAGGGGGGGGGGGTGACACATGTACCAGGTAGGAAGTTGCTGTCACATGAGTATTGTGTAGCAGAACTAAGTAGTGCTGTTTCCTTTGGCTTCACATAACTGTTCAGTGGTTACTGATATGGATAATTGGTTAGATTGATAACGATGTACCTGCTTATGTAGCTATGATTACACATATTGACCAATTCCAGCAAATTTGCGCTCTGAGTACAGACATTTTTGGATCGGTTGGCAGTGCCAGGACCAGGTATCAGAGTCAATAGCATGGTATATATAAACATGTCTTGTATGTCAATAGACCTCCTAGCTCACAGTCTACATCAACACTAGACTATAAACAATATAATATCATGCAAGCGATACCAGATACCGGTAACAGTCTGGACGACTAATGCAGTATTGCTCATCCAATCTTTCCTGATACTACGAATGCAGCTATGAGCCTCTACCAGATCATATTTAATTATCAATGATACTATTGAATTATCCATTACACATTTCGGTTATTTTCCACCTAAACTATCAACACCTGTCATCGCATGTGCATATAAGTAGCTTGCCACTTTGTAACACTTCATGTAATATCACTTCACTGTAATATCCAGTGATTACCCTCTCAATCTATTGCCTCACAGTGGCTAACTGCAAAAGCAATTGCCCCCTTTCGATATACGTATATACCTGCTAGCTCTTGCCAGAATCTGTATATGCTCATGTAGGAAAGACCTCTCTTCTTAAATCAAACTTACTGTACATATATTCATTTAACTTTGATAGTTGTATCATCTTTCCTCAGATGAAACTGATGGCAGTAATGGCACATGCCTAGCCCAGCAGTATTGATAGTTGAGCTAGCAGACACCTAGTTGTATGGTGGTGTGGTGGTATCCTCGTTTGTATGGTGTATATGTGCCAGTGATGCCCACCAATCACAATCCTCAATATATGTGATATTACATTATACATAATTATATCATGATACATACATTTTCTGACATTATGATAATTATAGCTATTGGTCAGTGTGGAGAGATGTCAACAGCAATTGAAGTCCTAAGAATTGTGGGGCCATCAATTTCAAGTCCAACCTCTAGAAGCACTTTGCTTTCCCACATAAATGCTCAGTGACTTACTCAGTGAATTATGTAACACAAAGATGATTTCTGTCCTTTATATTTAGCCTCAATATCTGATTGGTGTGCCATATGCTTTTCAGAGTATTGTGATACAAATTTCTTCTACCGTGACTACCCTAGTGTGTAGATGTATTTTGAAAGTTTGCATGCATATGCATGTGTGTCCTGCAGTTCCAGAGCTGCTGTAGTCATACATTATAGCAGCGTTAATCCGGAAACGCTTTCCATGGATGTTGGACTACTCCATTGTGCACTGATTCGCGGTAGTAATCCTCTTGTGCGCGGCGACTGGACTGTCTTCTTATGTACAGTACTTCTACTCATCTGGATAGTGTCCTTGGGTAACCTACGTACATTACCATGATCTTGTTTGTTTGCACATGCTCTGCTTTTTGTCATCACATTTGTTGTCTGCCCTGTTGTCCATTGTAGGTGCAGGTGGTTGTTCAGCAGCTTACTTCCTGAATGATTTGATGGGAGATGTAGCCAAGGTTGATGTGTATAGCAATGACAAGGTTGGTGGGAGGATAGCTGTGGCTGAGTATGGTGGGAGGACGTATGAGGCTGGAGCATCTATTCTGCATAAGGATAATCTGTACATGGCAGGATTTGCCAGGAAGTTCGGTAAATAGAGGCTATGACTCAATATGTGTATTTTGATGCTGATTTATCATGTATGGGTTGTGAAGCATGTGTACAGCATACAAACCACCACCACCATCCCAACATAAACAGCACTATTTTGTTGTCTGATTCCAACAGCAACTTACGTACATACCTAGGGGAGGATGGGAGGAGAAGGAGAGAGGGGGAGTGGAGGGAAGGGGATACTATATCCACTTTAATGGTATGGTTATGGCATAATTATTACAATGAACTCATTGTAATAATTATGGGCATCCTGTACTGGCTATGGCTAGTCTATAGACTGGCATTTAATGAGTGTGACTACTCTTTTCGGTGTAGCTTTAGACATGTCAGTCAGCTGTATCATGTGTGTATATGGTACTACACCAAGGGTGCAAGTCAGAGGGTATACAATACAACCTATGTGCGTTGATCTACATGTATTGTCTCTTTTGCTCAGGATTGGAGAAGGTGTTGGTACCAACTGGAGAAGGATTTGGGATTTTCAATGGTCAGAACTTTGTGTTTCGCACCAGTACTATGAGCATCTTCACCAAACTCAGAATGCTCTTTCGCTATGGCCTTTCTCTCTTGTCTGTGAATCGACATGTGGATAATATGTTGAAGCACTTCTGTGAGATATATTCCCTGCAACAGCACAATGGTCAGACCTTTCACACTGTCCCAGATATGTTGAAAGCAATGGGAGGAGAGAACTTCTACCATATGACACAGGTTAGTCTGGTAAAAGTGTACTTTCTGCGTGTTCCCTATGTGAACAAGTGTAGTGTATTTCTCATTACTCTCAACAGAAACCAATGGTAGTTACCATGTACCATTGCACAGGCAGCATGCATGTCCACCCTAAGTCTACTGCACAACTGTGGAAATGCCATATGTACAATACACTTGGCACCTTCCAAAGGCAGCTGAAACAAGCGGTGTCCTTTCCTCACATTGTTACTCTTGAATAGGCCAGAGTAACTAGGTAAAAGCAACATGATTGAATTAGTCAAGGTAGCCAAAGATTTGCCATTTTCAGTCACTTTAGCTGCTTTTGTTTTGCCTTCATTTGGACAAGGACATGCGCAAATGCCCAACTATGTCATGACCATGTGCAAGTTGCATGTTGTTGCTGCATCCTGCTGGGAGTTACGTACATCGCTGCATGCAAGCACTGCCAAACGTCTTTCAGTTTGAGAATGAGGAGAGGTGTGCTAGTTTCATACTATGGCTTTCTAGTGGCATGCAGTAGAACCAGCCATATTGTTGTTGCTATGTGCATACAAACCATGTCTGCACTTGTACCTGAGATTGGCTGCTTTGCCAAGGATAAATCCTAGTACCTCATGCTGACTGACTGTACAGGCTCACATTCTTGTGTGGAAAATTTTGAAATCTCTCATAAAGTGCACTGCAGTGGTGGCAGGACATGGTGGAGTTTGGGGACTCTTGGTGAAAAGTCAGTGAAGCCTATAGCCACTACTTTGTGAACCAGTAATTATTGGTGTGCTATGACCCCTAGCCCACCCTGTCTACCACCCTTGTAATAGAACACAGCTGTCTATGCTAAACCATGGGCATTCGCTGAATTTGGCACTAAATATTTGTAGCTATGTATCTCTTAGGTTTGATACTCTGTATCACCCATTTATCCCCCGAGCCATCATGCCATTGATCCCTGTGATTGCATGTAGTTAATAGAATTGCCCATGGTTGCTCATTTCAAGTGCCTGGTTTGTGTGGTGGTTTGAAGCCAATGGTAGTTCTGCATGTGACTTGTGTGACCTTTGACTGATGATGTGACAAGCATCTCTTTATTCATCTGTTTGTGCATTGCAAACAGTGGGGTAATGCATAGCCTATGGCTCTTTTTTAGTGACCTTTCCATCATCAACCCTATTTCTTTTCCTAGGTCACTGCTAGGGAATACTTGCTGTCTGAACTACACTGGAACAAACGACTTGTGGATGAGCTAGTAACATGTGCCATGACTAACAACTATGGCCAGACATGCGATGTAAATGCTTTTGTATGCATGGTGAGCTTGGCAGGTGTCCAAGATAACAGTCTCTTCTCAATCCTGGGTGGAAATCATCAAATTCCAGAAAGGTGCTTAAGTGCATCAAATGCAACGCTGTGCCCAGCGCAAGTCACTACCATCGAGAAGCTGACTAGCGATACTGGAAACATTACATACTCACTCACATATTCACCGCTCTCAGACGAAGGGCAAGGTGCAGCAACTACTGTAGTTTATGATGCCCTTATCCTGGCAGCACCCTTGTTCAACTGTGGTATCCAATTCAAAGGCTTCTCAGAAACCATCTACACAGAACAGGCAAAGCAACCTTACCATCAAACAGTGTCCACATTTGTGAAAGGCACGTTGAACCCAGAGTTTTTTGGGGAAGACTCCATCTCTCGTACCTTTCCCCTAAGTATACTGACCATGGAGCAGGAACGGCCCAAGGTTCGTATCAACAGTGATGCTGTTCAGATACCCGTGGATGTAAAGGAGAAGGATGACAAGAAGTACCTAAGGCCTCTCACAGAAGATCCATCCAGGGTGTGGAAAATCTTCTCCAATGACCCTCTCACTGATGAAGATTTGTCTCAGATTTACAATACCTCGGACACGCCGGAGTTCCGAGCATGGAGAGCATATCCAAATTATTGTCCTCCAGAAACCTTCTCTCCTTTTGTTTTGGATGACTCCAAGCTGTTCTATGTCAATTGCATTGAATATGCTGCCAGTGCCATGGAGATGAGTGTCATTGCAGCCAAGAACTGTGTCTTGCTGGTGGATGAAGCACTTGCTAAGGAATCTGGTGATTAGCACCAGTGCTGTTTGCTATTATGTATCAGACAAGTCATAACCTAAACGCATCAATTTCACCAATAATATTAATGTTTTGTGATTGATTGATTGACATTAAAAGAAGAGTGGAGATTTTCTTACTTTGCTGGCTTTATCATTTAAATGTAGCTGTATATTTCTCTAGCATCCCCTTGATTATATTCACAGTATCATTTCTTGCCATTATGTTTGTATGGTACTGTGCAGCCTTGTTGGGCTTGCTTCACTTGCCCTCTCTTATGATGTAGTATGTACGCCAGTAGGGGGTGTGCACCATAAACAGCACATCCAGCCATAGTTCAGACACATGCACTTCACGTATGCAGTCAAAATGAAGGAATTAGTGCACCCCACACAATTTTATGGATTGCTCATTGGCGAACAGTTGGAAGGAGGTGAGCAGTTAACGAACATTTTTAGAAGGAGATAGGTGGCAAGAGCAAGGATTGACAGCCTGCCATTCAGGGGTCTACTGCATAGAGGGCAACATGATAGGAAATGGTAACTATGGAGTTGGCTGCATTGCAGCCTTTGCCATGGGAATGGTGTCTTTAGTTACCTGCTTATTAAACATTGTGATGCTCTTCCTCGTCTGCCCTTGTGGTTTGGATTAACAGACGTGTTCAGGTCAAAAGTGTTGGGATACTGTGGGGCATGCAAAGGCATGCTCCGAGTTACATAGCTGAAGGTCCACTGCATGGAGGCAGTTGTCCTTTTGTCAGTCGTACAGTGCCTTGTTGCTGTGGTCAGAGACAGCTTGTTGTTAGTACTCTGAGATACCATTGATGACATGTACAGGTTCTCTGTAATGCTTGCAGTACTAGTTAACCTCCATGCACAACCATAAAACCGTACCAGTCTGACCAGGGCATTCTCTACAGTATATACGCACATGGGTCACAAGTCTAGTGTGCGAGGCACGAACTCCTGCATATAGCCAAAAAATAGGTTGAATGCCAACTTGGCTAAATGCATTCTTCATTTCACATCCTGTTTTACCTCTAAGAGGACACCACATGTCCTTGACACCTCTGGACACATGCACCCGGCTTTGGAGTAATCTGTACTGCATATCATATGCTGTGGGGCTATTCAGTGTCCAGCACTTCGTCATAATTGTCAAGATAGTAGTGACTCAGCTTGTGAGCTTTAGGATCTATGTACGTAGCTAGCTACAGTATATGCAGTGCAATTAACAATATAATCTAAATACGTAATTCCAGAGGGATTTGGAGGCGCCATATAGCTACATACAATGTCATAATTTTAGAGCATATGAAATTGTAGATGTGTATGTGAATAGTAGATGAATGCAAAGTATTGTGTGGGGAAAGGGAGCATGCATGTACATGAATAAAAGCAATTAAGGCAGTCAGACGCACAGTACTTATAAGCCGGTAATGGTGGTTGCATGTGTAAAATACATATTAAAGCATATAATTGTGAGCTGACATAGAGACAATGGACTGCATCAAGAAACATGATGTGGTTAGAAGAACTACACAAGCTCGTACAAATGAAGAGTAGTAGCAAGGGCAATGTACAATAATCCACATAATTATGTATTCTACTTCTAGACTGACCACTGCTATACTATACATTACTGCTAATGTTATATGGGCTTGAGAGAATCAGGGTTAGTCAAGTATACTATAATTGCATATACTGCGCACAGCCAGCAGTGACAGGCAGATACCGCAAGTTGTGGTGAGACGTATCAACCAATATATGAGCACAGTGATAAAATATAGCTACAAGCTACTGCCACACACCTCTCATGTATCTGCTTGTTCTATGTCGTTGTGTACCAAGGATATATACAATAGAGTACAGCACAATAAAGCAAAGTTCTGATAATACAAAACATGTCCCGTTCACTACGTATCTCTCCCAAGGGTAGCCCCTATACCATACTCCAGGCTTTAGTTATGTTGAACAGCAAATGCAGGGTCGGTTTGAGCCACTTTAGCAGCCAAGAAAGCCTCAAGGGCACAAACAGCAAGCAGGAGGTTTGTCAGCTTCATTACCTGTGGACATGTGAACACATTACAGCACATGAGGTAAACCCACACTGGAATCACATGTGAGCTAAAGTGTTTAATTATGTAGGTACGTAGCTAATCAAATGTAGAGTGGTTCACATTTTGAACATTCCAGGATTTGGTTGGTACAAATTTAGCGATATTCAAGTGTTTTGAGTGTATAAAACGCTTTCGTGTGTACAAATTCTAGCAGTTTTTCCTACTCATTTAGTTCACTAAACATGATAACCGTTAAAAAATAGTAGCCTAAAGGTAGTCACTGCCCAACAGCACACTTGGGAAATAAGGTGTACATACTGCCAGTAGGTGACTGAAGCTAAATAGCAAATTTAGTTTGAAGTCACTGTGAAATCAATTCTCTATGTGGTTTGGAAGTTAGTGCTGTTTGAACAATAATGCCTTTTGGTGTGAATGCTTCAAACACTAGTGAATGTAGAGCCAATGCGCATTAAAGTTCGGGTTAAATGCTTTCGTATTCAGCAAAGGGACGAACTGGTGTTATAGCCAAAGCTGTGTCATTGCAAAGTAATAGATGCAAAGTACCAGGCCCACATGGACTGTGACCCTTCTGTGTATCATTATAACTAGGCATACAGCATGTAAAGTGCATAAGAGTAACCTCTCAGCATGGTGAGTAGTCCTAGTATAGCAAAGTTCATTGAGCTGTCCCTATTTACTATGACTATGAAGCACCACAATGACCTTTAGTCAAAAACTGACCTGGGTCTCCTGCCTTTGTTGTCCACTGCTTGCAAATGTCAGCTTCAGCATGTCTACATGATTATCAGCTGAACCAGCAAGGTGAGAAAAAGGCCTCTGCCACAATACACTCTAGATAAGAAACAAAGAACAAGTGGTAATGTATGTCACATTAGCTGTGGTGACAGTGTAGCAGAATGTTATACTGGAAATAAACATTATCCTTTCTGGAAGGTACAGTAAAAGACATCTTCAACAGCAAAAGGTATCTATTATAATTATCAATGACCAAACACTTAATTTCTCATTGCAGAGCTGCAGATAATAATCCAAGTTGAGACATTACTGAAAGAACAATAGCTACCTTATCTTACCTTTGTCAGAGGGTCCACAATCATAAGGCCTCTCCTAATATCCATCACAAAGAGAGCATCATATCCATTCCACTGAGTCTTAAACTGAAGCAGCTGCAAGATCACAACAGTAGCGAATATCATTGCACATACCATAAGGTACGTAGCTGCACAATCATCACCAATGAATAAGGATGTTCACTACAGTGGAAGTACAGGACTGAGGGTGAATCTTAGTTGTAGTGGAATTCAAGTCCATGAAAGATAATTTGGTCTCCTTTGCCATACGTACAACCAGAGGGCTAGCTGGTGAGAGCTAGCCTTATTAAGAAAGTATATAAGTGAGTAAATGTAAGTAAATACTAAGGTGCAAATCGGATCTCCCTGTGTTTAAGCTTTAGTGCAAGTGGGAGCATGAATGAACTCAAATTCATTACCACTTAAAGTTGCCCTATGCAATGGCAACAAAGATACAGTAGGGATACGAACAAAGTGGCTAAAGGATCCATCCAATAATGACTGTATCCTGTTAAATACGTACTTGAAGCACTCTAACCTATTCCTCAGGTGCAAGTGGTGCAACACATGTCTACATCGTAATCTTGTGCTCAAGGATCCTATATCAATCAATCAATCAATCAATCAATCAATCAATGATGTTAGAGTGTATCATGCCACACAGGCACTAGGACACAATGTGGTCCAAAGTAGCACTTAACTACATGAGTCATGAACACATAATATACATACTACAACAAACTCTGCCGTTTTCATTTTACTTCATGTAAGCATGTATGTGAAAACAATATTAAAGGACATCTACTGACTACTCCCTACTTCATAACCAGAGAACAAACTTGACTCACCTTCTTCTTGACCACATATTCTACTTTGGCTCTGTGTATTGCCTCCTTCCACATATTCAAGTCAAAGGCATTTTCTATTGATGGGCAACAGTCATGTTGCATAGCAATACATATTCCATTCAAACCTGTGCCTTCAAGTGTATATCACTTACCAAAAGCAAGTATGATACACTGCCCCCTTCCTGATTGAAGCTGTAAGGCATGTGACCTTAAATTGGGCTGTGACCTTCCCTGCAATGTGCAGTGTCAGGAGGCATGCAGGCAACACACAAACCATGCTCAACACTCAAGATGCAAGCCAACCCAAGGTACTAATTGCTCCCTAGGACAGACATAGTAATCACTGTGATTGGCTGGAGCTGAGGAGTGCTGACTCGTTGTCACTTGGCATGTGTAAGCCACTCAGGGGAGAAGAGGAGCCATAACATTATGCTAGATGTTGTATGGTTCATCCACTCCCATCAATTGGCCTCAGAGGTTAATAGAAGGTTCTGACAATATTCACTTCAAAGGGAATTTGCTTACATACTTTGAGAGTTTCCACAGTAAATTCAGCTAGCTGCAGTGTGCATTCCGGCCTGCAGCCCTCCTGGATGGTTTCCTTTGCACATGAAAGATCGAGGAAGAGACATGTACTGATGTGCAAGTGTGCTCTTAGAAACAGCAGCAAGTGGCACGGAATGCAAGTATTAGCATACTTGAGGATTATGAAATATACTAATGGAGGTCGCAACTCAAAAGAAAGGCAGTTGAGGAAGGGAAAATTTGCCACCAGCTGGTATCAAACCTGGGACAAGTTAAGTACGCTTTATTGCTAAGTTTCAAGCCAACCAACCCAGGGGCGAATTGTCATCAGGTTTGATGGTGGCTGGTGGTAAATTCTCTCTTCCTCACCCACTTTCTTTTGAGTCATGACTTCTATTACAACACTTTATAGATACAACTGACTCACTAATCATATGAACATATTGTACTAGAGGACTATATCTTAGCTGGATTCAAATTATGCTACACTTCTGCAATTGATGCACCTTCTTCTTTATAACACAATGCACACACTCCTTTAGCAAATCAACAGCGCTAATGTACAATTCACTGCACACTGCACTATTACTACACTAAATGTACCTATAGTACAATATAGAGCACATTATGTCAGAATACAACATACTGGTGGTTGATGGTAGATGTCCAGTGAGGCACTTCGCAGCACTAGGAATTTCCGAGTCCAGGTATGTAAGTGCCTGGTACTAGGCAGCCTCTCAACTACCCAGCTAACATGTGATATCTACAGAAAAAATAAGTATGCAGATAGCTGAAGCTGCTGACAATAAGAGAGCTGATTATACCGTACATGCACTTGTACATATCAGGCAGTATTAATCAAATCAAACTAACAAACAAATTCACGAGCAATGTGTGTAGTACGGCTGCTCTACACTTTTAAACCTAACACACAAAATTATGAATCAAAACTGTTGCGACCAGACCACCTATGTCTGATTATAAAATACCAGGAGACATTACCAAAATGAGTACTAGCACACTGTGCGTTAAATAATGCTTCATCCAGCAAATAGGACAGTTTCAGCAAGCCAGAATTATACAGCAAACCATGGAGCACACCACACAGACAATTCTGCAGCAGTGATCACTGCCTACCCAAACCTGAACAGCCAGGTATGTCTCCCAATGCCATACCACACTAGGGGCAGGCATTAAGTTCACAAAGACAATTGATCTCATTCCAGGACAAGGAAAAGTTTAGAACAAAAAATGCACTACATTTAACAGTGAGGTTAGTTGTAGCATGCATACACAAGAGGCCAGGTGGTACTACTGCTATGTATGAAGCCGGGCACACTGTAGGACTGTGCCATAGCAGGGAAGATGACCTAGTGCCATGCATGCCTTGATGCATACTTAAACAGAACCAATTATTGATAACCAAAATAAACTAGCTGACTTCAGCCTACCTAAATACAAAGAACAGCAATGAACTCAGCTAATCAGTAGTAATTCTGTGTACCAACAAGACATACATGCACATTCATCACAGTATATACTTACCGCATCATCTAGGCAAATAGCATCTGACATTCTCTGGGCCTCTTGTTGATTCAGGCATCTAATATTGCTTTGAATGGCCTCCAGCCAGCTTGCCACTTCTTGTCCAGAACCTTGTGAACCAAAGAGCTCTATGCTGGAACCACCATCACATGACACCACTTCAAAGCCATTCACTCTGCAATGTAGAGTCACATCCACCACACAGGGCATGTATGTAGTGGACGCATGCACAAAGTGCACACAATTGGGCAATAACAAGGGCTACCATAGTTTACATACACACACAGTTCACATACTTCAGCTTGTCCACTCCTGGTTCATATTGTGTGACATATGCTAGACACAATGGGATACTGCAGATCACCAACAATTCTTTGTCGGTCTATAAATATTAGGAAAGGAGTGACACATGATAA
Source organism: Ianthella basta (assembly GCA_964019415.1). Classification (NCBI taxonomy): domain Eukaryota; kingdom Metazoa; phylum Porifera; class Demospongiae; order Verongiida; family Ianthellidae; genus Ianthella; species Ianthella basta. The sequence continues at coordinate 3,714,887 of OZ025885.1, read as the reverse complement.
AACGATGTAGTGCTGTCTACAACAGTTGCACAAGAACATCCATCCATTACCAGCAGTAGGCTCCTCAGACCTTTTCCATGTCTTTTCAAGTATTGGGTTAACTACACTTTAACGTCTCACCTGAGGGTGTTTGGATGGACGTTGAGCACGTTTTGCTACAGGTGTTGCCAATACAAGAGTCACATTTGATCCTGCTTCCTTAAGTATCTCTACCTGTAGTATTAGATTGAGTAAATGGAAGGGCTATAAAAGTAGGGAGTCAACAAAGTGCAAATTGGTATCAGAGTGCAGTATGATTCACCACATCTTCTTGGGTTCTATCCTTCAGGTCCACACCATTCATGGACACTATCACATCACCACGGTGAATCTGCCCAGTGGCATCAGCTGCGTGGTGTACAAAGTACAAATGGTACAAGGCACAGTGAGATACATGTCATCAAGAGTATACTCTTGATGACATGTATCTTTGAATACAGCAATACAGTCGTTGTTACCTGGGGAATTCTGCTCCACATGGGAAACCTTGACTGGAGCTCCTACATCAGCACCTCCCTGCACAAGGTAAAAGTTCACTTCATCATCAGTTGGTTGTAAGCAAATCTCTAATTCAAGTAAACATTAAGTGTAGGGTGTATATGCACATCGAAAGTATGCTCATCACAACAAGGTCAGTTACTGTACATGATTGCAGGCTAGACTGAGGCAGTTTCTAATCCATCACTGTTGACCTTGTAAAGGTCTGAGTGGCTAGGTAAATCAGGCGTGTTAGGGAGGCTTGTACACAATAGCCAAAATGACTAACTGTTTTCAACCATTTCAGTAGCATACAGCTACCTTCATCAGGGAATAATGACAAGTGGAGCGCTCATGCATTTACATACACTTGTCATTATATTCCCGAAGAAGGCAGATGGGTGCTACTGAAATGTTGGAAAGTGTTATTCATTTCAGTCAGTGTCTACGAACCTCCCCATCATCTCTGCTGATGATAAGTGCTCTTCAGCAATAGTACAATCCATTAGCTTCAAGTGACCACTGACAGCCAACACCTGTATTCATCTCTCAGCCTCCATTCATACTTTCATAGCTAGCTTGCAGAGCTGGCAGCTTTCAACTGCTTAGACCAGCACACATGTGCAGAGGTTTAGTCCCATGAAGATTTACAAAAGAAGTGGAAATGATATCCATATTTAAATATTCAGCATCAAACGTGCCATAGTGAGCAAATGGGCCCACATGTTATATGGTAAACTGATTTGGTGACCGGAATACATCACAAACAAGCAAAACCTATGGTGCTAGCTATTCTTGCACATAGAGCTCACATTGATAGAGATACCCAATCCAGAAGGTCCGAGAACAACATCCACTGTTTTCTGCACAGAAACAAAAATAAGATGCATGAAACACATATGACAAGAATGGATGATTCCTTATTTCGCACTTACTTGCACCATTGCTTCACTATCACCAGCTGTGAAAGCTAAAAAAACAAACAATTAGATGTGAAGGGCTGTCACCTGTGTTGTGTGAATTTCTTTCAACATACAGTAATAAGCAATTTACTATTATGATTACCTATTCATGCTTACCATGCAAACCGTCACACAATTACCAACCAAGTTGTAAGTGATTGAATAGAGATTCATTACCACGTCCGGATATTCATTAGGGAGGGATGGTTGAGCGTTAAACACGTGGTACACTTTTTACCAACAGGCAAAACCATTGAACATGCACATGCAATAGGTGCTAGCTATTATTGCACATAGAGCTCACATTATCACCAACAGGCAAAACGTTTTGGCCCCAAAAGGGCCTTCTTCAGTTGCACAAGAGTACAAAACAGAACTGTGGGCCGAAACGTTTTGCCCGTTGGTAAAAAACGTGTACCACGTGCTTAACACTCAACTATCCCTCCCTAATGAATATCCGGAAAGTTCCCTAAAGTTTTAAGTGCACTACTTAAACTGGATTACTCATGCTGCAGCTCTTGAATAGCAAACTGTATGTTTGCACGTAGTAACCTGTCACTGCTTGACATGGACACGTCACTTTGCTGTTCCAGGTGTAGTGGAATGTAGCCATGACACTGGCTGATCAGGATTGGCCTCTACCTGTGATTCTCTGCAACTATGTATTTTAGTTAAAGGGCACTTTGTGCTCACGTTCCTCTCTCGTTTGTTAATTATTGAGACCAGTCCATTTGGGGTTCCTGGAACAACAGTGTGTTATGCAGTTCACTAGTACTTACTGTCAGGACTGCTCATCTTGCCCAGCTTGAGAGTCACATATCGCCCAGAGTTTCTGATGAGTGTTTTCTATAACAGTGGCAAAGTACAGAAGCAATATTATAAATACTGCAGCATAATCATCTACACTGCTCCTCCTAGAATGGCATTGCACCACTGTACATGTGCTGTATGGTACTGATTCATATGTTACAGTTTAGCAAGTATAACTACAGTGCACACAGTCAGAGCAAAGCAGCTATGAATCCTCAGAACATTAAAAGAAGCTTACCACATCAGCGATTGTCTTGGACGTCACGTCCATTTCATTGACTGCCAGTATGATGTCTCCATGGCATACTTGGCCACACCTGTGTGCTATAGACAGGAAGGTGGCATACGTATGTGATATAGAGGCAACATCAACAGTATTACCTCATGCACTGACAAACCTGCTCCCTTCAGTGTTAGAAAGTCAATTCTAAGGGGACTCTTAACATCAGCACCTCCCTAAAGTGGTGGGCACAAGCCAATATCACAGTGGAAAATCACTGTCAGTAGCTTTAAAGGGAGACATACCTTCAGTGTGATACCTAGTCCATCAGGTCCTTGCTCAAGCAATACATCTTTGATCTGCACAGACAATGACCATTATCAACAAGATATCCATCTTTACAGCATGTCCTCATCAATATCGTTGACAAATGTGATGGCCTTGTCAGTGCTTTCCATCATTAAGGTTCCATAAAGTGACTGTCTCAACTATTATGCATGAATCAGTTTATTCCTCCTTACCTATTACACCTATTTTAGATTCACTCTGTTGCTCTGTACTTGAGTGCACATTTCAAAATTTCCATATTATTAGTTCCTAGAAGACCCTGGATGCCATTTGCAAGTGCTGGCATTCACAGAATAGCACAACAGGACAGCATACCTACTGCCAGCAGCTCAACAATGATAGCATTCATCTAATGCACTTGCAAAGTTGTTTCTACGAGCCTGTCACATGTCCAAGTCATGAAAATAAATTCTGCCTGCAACCAGTTCTGGAATTTATAGGTTTTGGAACATGTCAAAGCAGAAACTACATAATCCATGATTTTGATCAGTCATTTTGCAAACACAGAGGAGGAGAAACAGTATATATCCCTCAGATACCACTACCCGTCGATTGCAATAGCCTATGTACTATGTATTCATACCAACCATGCTGATTGACAGTGAATGAGAGTTTGGTGCAGTACTACATAGACAGACAGAATAGCGAGAGCACCACATGAGGAGTGCACCAACATACGTACATACCGTTGCAATGTCCTTCAAGTCAATGTCTTCAATCTTTGCATTAGTATCTACGTACATGTACAGCTGAGCACTGGTAGTCCACCCACCAACATGCACACACACAGGTCATACCCTACCATGTATCTCCTGTCCACTCCTTGCTAAATGCAGTGTAAGAACTTCACCACAATTGACAATTACATCAGCCTGCAAAGTAATAGCAGTAGAGTAGTACTGCATGCTGTGCATTGACTGTTCTAATATTACTTTGTCAGATAAACAAGTTAGTGTGGTGGAATACTTGAAACAGTTTGCTCACCACTTCTTCCAAGGTCATCCTACTAACGTCAGTCCCATTCACAGCTAGGATCTCATCTCCTGGATGCACTTGGCCAGACTGATGGGCTGCATAGTTATAATGACAATGGGACAGCATATGCATCAAGCAAGCATTGAAGGAAACTAAATGCAGCTGTAGATAGTAAGGAGAAACTCAGTGTGAATTCCATCACTGAAACCTAGTTAATGAAATGCTTACCCAGGAAGTACAGCCTAAGGCAAGTTATTCTTATGCCAAGCAGAAGGAAAAAGGGAGTGAACTTTGTTCTGTGAAATGTCTGGTTGTGCCATATCAATTCCTCATCAAAGATTCCCATAAAACGGCATGTACCACCAATCACATGTAGAAATCCTTCTGTAGTGTACATACAGTGGAACCCCACCTTGTGGGCACCTCGATTATGCAGACGCTTTTTAAAGCCCCAATGATTGGTCATAACGTATATGTCCAAATAGAGGCCCGGGCCTCTATTTCTTTCAACAGGTTTTTGACCCGGCCCGTATTTGAGCCCGGCCTCTATTAAAATCTGTACAAAATGAATTGATACCTAGCCATGTTTCCTATATGAAATCTCTGATAACACATGGCTGCCGTCAAGATTTGCACACACTGAGAAGGCGTGAGTTCTCAGAAGTCACCAAACTTACAATTCAGTCTCGTCCAGAGATTCCCACCTTTCCTCACAGTGGCTAGGTTCACTATGTTCGCTCCATACCTTTAACTGTAGGAAGAAGTAGCTACACGGTGCACTTCTCTTCCGACTTGAACATTGCTACTGCAGCATGAACTCCAGTACATCACCACGTGTCGCGCTGCATTCTATTCGTATCTAAAGCGTGTACCTCAGATGCTGCAAAGTGCCAGAGTGTGGATTCCAGACCCAAACCCAGCTTCAGTTGGAACCTGGCTTCTATTCGAGACCCGCCTGGTGCACCATACAACACTGAATAAATACCACCCAAAAATCCATACATACATCCAGTATAATCATCCTAATGTGACTATCAGAAGCATTAGTTTCTACATCAAGACAACAACACCCAACTCCTTCCAAATCATTCAAAGTGGATAGTTGTAGGTCCGGTAGTATCTACCCAGAAGTGAACCTGTGCACAATAGTGTCCGATTGCTGGGTTGCTGCACTGCACATTTATAAATCATCCACATAGGACATACTGTACCTTGATCAATGGGATCTACATGATTCAAAATCAGCAGGGCCCACTGCCCGTAGAATGCACTCACTACAGTAACACCCTGGGTACAACTGCAGGGTTGGGAATCTGAATGCTAAAAACACCATTCTAAGCACCTGTTCAATGAAAGAGAAATAAAAGGTTTTTGCTATTGTCTTTATGATCATAGTTTATGGGAACATTGTCTGCCTCCAAAAATGTTAGAAAGAATGTTATTACAGTTTTCATACAATATGGAGTGTAAGGAAGTTCAAGAACAAGGACAATGTGGTAATCATACAAATGAAAAGCACAAGCAGTGGGTACTACTGGAACATTCCAATGCAAGGAACAACTAACAATGTACTCAGTTATACCTGCAGATCCCTTCTGCACATCAGACACAGAAACAGCTGTCTTCCACTCAGCACCTCCCTACATAAGGGAAGCATGATGGCCATGCAATCCTTACACAGTACAGTTCATGAACAGATCAAGAGCAGTTTAAATCAGTCAAACAGCAATCTGATAAAGTTAGAATTACCCAGACATGACAAACACTTCAAGATTCAAATTCTTAGATCCAATCCGGGCACCAAAGTACCTCAAGAATGGCAAAATGTACTGTCCATGCATGCACTAACATACACTTACTAGGTTCTTTAATAGATGTACCAACCATTTGGGACGCTTTCGGCGCTCCTATATTGTTTTTTCACTTCTAGGCATTCGTATGGCTTCATGTAGGTATATATATTTCTGTCATTGCAAATGGCGGCGCTCGTGTCGTTCTTTACAAAGCTTTCAATCGTCTCTAATGGCGTTTCGCTGTCTTTGAGTCGAACGAAATGTGGTCATGAACATGTGCTAATATAGTGATACTAATAAAAAGCCTAAGGAACGTCACTTCTATGAGATACAGCTCCAATCACTGGCGGACATTGTAAAATGGCCGCGCGCTCGACTCTCTCTGTTTGCTAGGCTCAAAATCATCTTTCTTTATATTTCGCCGTATATCCAAAAAACGCAATGTGTTTCTAAAACACGTTTAAGTAATATTATTGTAGTAGGAAGCTTACCTAACTGTCCTCCTGCGAGCTACAGCCCCAAATACAACAGAAGTTAATGACCAGTTGGCCAATATGGCAGACTAGTGAATCATGGCATGTATGGCTAGCCATGATTCGCTCATAGGGTCATCATAGGGCAGCCTTTCAGCTAGCACACTCCTCCTTCTGGCACAAAGTAACAATTACATTCTCATTCAGAATGTCATATAGATAAAAAAGCAGTTAGCAAACATTTGACAGTTTGGTAGGGGTGCTTTCACTGGATGACTGGCAGCTCTGTAGACTTGAAACTCTTGCAAACCCTAAGTCTAGTGTATCTTGATGTATCTTTCAGGCCAATAACAATGCTGTACCCCCAACTATCTGATTAACTGAACATATGTACATGCGAAAATTGCTAGCAAGTAGTTCAAGTTCAGGGGCACCCCAGCGCCCCATGAGTTTTTAACTCGAAATACTTGTTCAGTCTGAACTGGCTGTTACTAGCCACAATTTGGTTAGATAAGCAGCTTGCACAACACCCACATACTAACATGTAAGTATGAACAACGAGCAAGAAAACCTGACCTTCAGAATTAACCCAATGCTACCATTGCGATCTTTCTTCAGTTTCACATTCATTTCCTGCAGGTGGATGAAGAGAAGTCGGTTGTTAGTTCAATGAAAGAACCATTAGATGCATAGCTAGCAGCTGCATGGAACTTCCGTATGAAGACATGCACACACACCAGTACTTAGATTAACGACCACAACTAACCAGCGGGTGCAATGGCTTATGGCATACCTCTTGTATCGGTGTTTCTTCAATGGGCGGTGCCCGTCGATCATGGCTTCTCACTATCAGTTGCTCCTCTGTCAACTCCACAAGCACTTCCTCGACAGAGCCAGTTTTCTTCAAAAACAGTCTACCAAACTTGGTCTGATGGTAGAGAAGAATACTATTATATACAAATAATAGAGACCTTGGACTACGATTATCTATGCTTGGACATTCACACATTTACTTACCTGAGGTCCTGCAAAAGCCATGTCCGCCCCTTTGTGATTCCGTGGGCGTTTCAATGCACGTGACCGCTTCATGGCGTATCCCCCGTAAAGTATTTAGGGCCTATACCCCGCGACCACAGTATCTGTTAAACTAGCTCACATGCAAACAGAGAAACAATTATAGAAGCTAGGAAACAGCTTCCTTCTTTAGAAAGAGACCGCCCCCTACTAGTAGAGACTGCTAATCGCCGATCAATGCGATAGGCCAAAACCCTGTACTTCCTGTGTGCTCAATACGCATCGCCGTGAAGTTTGCCCTGTAGCTAGCTACTATATAGCTGGAACGCCTGTACTGTACAGTGTATTAAATACTGCTCGCGTGGGTCGACCTCGAGTCACTGTTCCAACTAGCATCCTAGTTTTAATTTTCCTAAACGCTTTGTGCATTTTTGGAGACACTACTACTGCACCATTCCTGCATCCCTAGGCCACTTGCAATTATTGTTTTCATGGTCTCACGGTCATATGGTAGCTATTATTACTATATGGTAGCTATTGGTAATCATATAGCCTGCAGCTGCATGCAGCTTGTGACCAATCATTACCACCCTGATCACTTATTATTTCTTTCACATGTATGTAAAAGATCCAAGGCGACATGCAACTATATATGCATGCAAGCGATGGACACATTGAATACCATGAAATTTAACGCAAAATCTACAAAATGAAAGATAAGCAAAATCATCAATTAGCTAATGTAGACAACTGTGGTGACTTACAAGAGTAACATGTTTTCTAGGGCTAGGATACTGACCACTACTAGATGCAAAATTAATAGTTTAGTCAGAAGCAAAACTTCAAAGAACAGATTTCAAATGGCCTCAAATTGATCTGCACTGAACCAGTCCACCTTACAAGCGGCTCTTCCACTTCTTCCAGTAAGTTGCACCTGACAAGAGTGCATGCCAAGAAATGTAAGTACAGAACAGAAGATTTGTACATTATAATACAAGTAGCTACTTAAGGGAGCCATGCATGCAAGTGCATGCGTACCTTCCAACTGAGTCAAAGGGGAGAGGAGATTCCAGAAATGCTGAGGAATGACTACCGTAGGCTTCATACAATCTCACAACAATGGCATTCATGCCACATTCAGCCTATAGAGAACAACACACTGTACAGTGTTATAACATGTAACTGTGCCAAGGACACTACGCAAGCGGATATAGTGAACTGACAAGCTTCACTGTTTCCAAGATGACACCATGATTTGATACTTTGAAGAGGAATCTGGAAAGACCTGCAAAGCACATACACAAATGGTACGTTAGAGGCGAACAAACATTGAATATACATGGCAGCACAATGAATGGTACAGGTTACCTTCACTTGGGCTTGCAGACTCTGCTCTGTCTGGTATAGGGCGGATTAGCAGAGGATTGTTGAAGTTGTAAGCAGTTTGAATAACACCACATTCCTGGAAGGTACCTACAGGGAGACTATTAAATTAAGGAAAGTTCTAATCAATAGGGATATATCCCTTGTCCCACCTGCATGAGGCATGGCAGCAAAGGAGATGTGATGCTGTCCCATGTCGGCATTCGCATCAGGGGCCTTGGGAGAGCGCAGTCTATGAGAGTGGAAGCATTGCGATTGAAATGCTAAATACATAAATTATTTCACACTAGAATTATGTAATACAGAACTAGATATGCTTGGATAAACAGGTGTACTGCAAGCTGAACAATCATAGGGCCTTCAGGTGTCCCTGAGTTACATGACATTGTACTTGCAGTCAATTAGTTCCCTCATCTCCAATACATATCAGCAAGCAATTCCTGCTGTGACATGCACAGTGTACACTGCAGTGTATAGCCCCGTTTACACTAGCCAAGTGGGTCGAAACCGATTTTAGTTAAACCGCTTTTGACCCGCTGTTACGTGCGTTTACACATGAACAGGTAAAACGGTTTAGAGCCGCCCGGACGGATTAGCCTTGGAAGGAAACGGTCCTCCCAGCGCGACGAAATTGTACTCGAGGCGCTTCTCCTGTCGGCGGAGGTATCGCTGAACGACAACAGAGGTAAGACACTTCCGCAAACCGTTTTACAGCGTTTACACTGACAACTGGATTAGTTAAACCAATTTCTAAACCACCTCCGTAGGTGGTTTAGTTAATCCGGTTTCGTACCTGGATTAAGCGCGTCTACACTTAATCCGTATTAGTTAATTCGCATTCCAAACCGGTTTAACTTGCTAGTGTAAACAGGGCTTATATGTGACCAGCAAGCAAGCTACATCTGCAACCTCAAACAAACACTAAGATTTAGCCCTTTTCAATCAAGAGAGAGTATCTTGAGACAATGAGCTGTTTAGCACAAAAACACACAGGAGTTGCTGTTAAAATGCCAGCATCCTCCGGTGACAACTATCTCATGCGGTGCAGTACTCACAGCGAGAGGGACATCACATTTCCCAGAGTTGAGTGGCCGTACACAGAATTGTTGATCATGCTGACACCAAAGCCATGCTCAGACATGTCAGCCCACTTATGCCCACACACCTACCAAAAGCCATAAAGCAAGACACTCATTATGTAACATCATCATTTGCTAGCTCTTCACTGCTGCCACTTGCACAATTACTTGCATCCTCGAAAACAGTCAACAATCACCTCAAATTTGGCTTGATCCCATGAAGTGTTGAAGTGGTTTGGACGCTTCAAATGGCCAAACTGAATTTCATAAGTTGCTTCAGTGGACCTGACATTCCATGGGAATTCTACCTTCAAAAGTTTGTGCGATTCCCTCCACTCCACCTGCATAAAAGTGTCATACTTGCTATTATGTAGGATACTGGATAGTGTCCATGATCTGCCTATCGAATCACATAGCTACCATAGTAAACGTTTGTCAAACTGTTTGTCAGTACCTGATTGTCAAACTTAAGAATAGGGGATTCAGCATCCAGAATTATGCGTTGATGTATCCAACTGGAATCACTGATGGCAACTGTGACACTCAAGATGGCTTGCAAAGGAGTGCTTAGCAGCACTGAAACATCATATCCTACAAGTGGCTTCCTGAGGACAAATAAATTCAGGGTACAAAATTGCTGCTGACAGAGGTAAAAATATATTCATATACATATGCATGCATTAACTAGGCTGCTGAGTTAATGATGTGAGACATGTCACCAGAAGCTGATAATGTGGGTACTTCACCAGTGAGGATTAACCTGAAACAGAACACAACAAGGCAAAACAAATCAAAAGTAAACAAACATCAAAACCAAACAACAAGTATTTCAAGTGAAAAAAACTCGTACGGCACCGGGTGCCCCTGAACTCAAAATACTTGCTAGCAACTTCCCCATGTATTTTCAATAGTTCTGATAGTTGGGGATGCAGCATTGCTAATGGCCTGAAAGATACATCGCGATGCCATAGACTGGGTAGCAAGAGTTTCAAGTCCCCAGACCAGCAAGACATCCAGTGAAAGCACACCTACCAAACAGTCACAATGCTTTGCTGATGTTTTTCAATCTACATAACATTCTGAATGAGGATGTACATGGTATTTTGTGTCTGTCGGAGTGTGCTAGCTAAAAAGGCTACTCTAAGTGGCAATGCTATGATTTCAATGCCTCTAATAGGCCAACAGATTGTTCGACCTCTGTTGCATTTGGGGCTGTACCTCGCAGGAAAATCGTTAGGTAAGCTTTCTACTGCAATACTATTACTTAAACATGTTCTAGAAAGACTTTGCGTTCTTTGGATACACGACGAATTATGAGGAAAATCAATTTTGAGCCTAGCAAAAAGAGAGCGTCGAGTGCGGCTGTTTTACAATTAGTGAGTCCAAGCGAAACAAAAAGGTAACTCAACCAGAGAAGAATGCAGCACAGAATTGAAGAGTAGTCTTTGAGCAATTGATCGATATGCATACTTCCGAGGCTACTAGTGTCTGTCTCCAGACACGTCCTTTCAAAAGTAAGCACTACCGTAGCCAATACAAACTGCGGCACCATAATGAATGCAACGAATTAAGGAAGTTAGGTTAGAAAGGATTCAATCAGTTGCATACATACAGGTGAAGTATATAGAGCACATTCAGGGCTTTACAGTTGCTAGCAAGATTGCAATGTTGCTTTACATGCAACTATGAACATCTATTGAGGATGACCAGTACCTATTATTGCAGTCATGAATGCCTATCAAATTATATATGCAGAGTTTCAGAAGCCTTTCAGGATACTTCCGGGCCATTTCTGTCTTCAACGTGGCAACTCTTCAACTTGTACGCAGCACAATGAGTACTAAACCAGTTTTCCACAGAAGGCCAACCCTCCCAAAATAACAAAGCCTATGTCCCAATTAACCTAAATCTTGTGGTAAGATCTTAATCAACACTGATCTCTTCCCAGCTTTAGTTTATGGGTACTATCGTGAGTTCTATGCATAAGCAACAAGATAGGTCAGTAGGTAACCGATGAACATTAGCAGAGCAGTGCTGACCTTGTTTCCAAGTGATATTCCATAACATCCCATGCGTCCCAGAAGAGGGGTATGTCATCATAGAGCACAAAACGATTCCCAACACAATCAAGAGGCAGGGCATCCCTACAGAGAGCATGCACAAGTACAATTTTTGCTGTCTATGTAGCTCCATACATTGCTTGCACTGTGCACAAATCTTACTTGGATAAAGCAACAATTTGGCAATGCTATCTGATTATCACAGCAAACTAATACAACCGGACAATTGTTCTAACAGACCGCAATCATTTTAAACATGCTGACATCTGAAAGGTATGTGGTCTGTTGTGAATAATACCTTCCAGTTCCTTTGTGTACAAGAGACACAATGTTACCACTGGAATTCACTTTCACAGATAAGTGGAGATTCTCCAAATGGAACATGTCCTCTACCTGTAAGTGAACAACAGCATTTCGAGTCAAAAAACTTGTGGGGCACCGTGGCATCCCTGAACTCGAACTACTTGCTAGTAACTTCCCCGTGTATGTTCAATAGTTGCATAAATGCAGCATTTCTGATGGCCTGAAAGATACATCACGATGCCATAGACTGTTGGGGTTGCAAGAAAGTCAAGTCCCCAGACCAGCAAGTCATCCAGTGAAAGCACCCCTACCAAACTGTCAAAATGCTTTGCTGATGCTTTTTGATCTACATTACATTCTAAATAAGGATGCACATGTTACTCTGTGCCTGGAGGAGTGTGCTGGCTAAAAAGGCAACCCTGAGTGGTAATGCCATGATTCGATTGTCTCTCATAGGCCAAGAAAAATGGCAGCTCATGCAGAATACTTGAAATAGCTGTATCCTGGCCACTGGAGGGTCAAACTTCAAGAGATCAAGACGTATGCATGGGAAATGAATAGATATGCACCTGCTAATTGCTAGATTGCTTGCTCAGTAGATTGCTAGATAACACATGCTAATTTCAAGAGCTCTTTCCCTTCAATGAGTAATTAAATGGGCTTTTCCAGCATTTTGTGTGTCCGGAGTATGATGACCCCACCCACTCACACTTAGTGAAGCAGTACAGGGCGACCATACAGCGTTTCCATCTGGATATGCTGCTGTTTGTAGGGCAAGGATGGGGCTTGATACTGACTATGACAAAACCCCAAACGAAGCTTCTTTGGTGACGATACAACCAGAGTCCCAATTATGATGACTTTAGTCCAAAGTAATATTACTTTGGACAGTTCATTCTCGGTGGTCTAACGTTCCAACGGTAGCAGCCACACCGCCTTCTTTTCTATCCATAGTCAGGTAATCTTGCTCCACATGTCTGCTGAGTGTAAAGGCCATACTGGATGCAGAAAACAGTGCGTCCAATCTATGATGGTGGCCGAACTATGATGCTGCACCCTAATCTCCTTTTGTGTAGCTATATCTAAGGAGTCAACAAGCCCAAATACTCTACTGGCAATTATGGTGGGTACCATCAGCAACAAGTGCTGGTGGTGATCTTCCAGCAATGTACCCCACTACTCTAAATCCACTGGTGGTGGTTACCCTGCATAACTTGTACGGGTGGTGTTTTTCCCAGTATGTTCTGCTGAATATACTGGCTACACAGATCCAGATTGTAACTTGGACTGTGTGGTGGAGGTGGTGGTGGTGGTGGTGGTGTGGTGGTGGTGGTGGTGATGGTGGAGGCCGGTGATGGTGGTGGTGGTTGCCTTCTAGCAATGGGTGGAGATACTCTACATGCACTGGTGGTGGTTACCCTGCATAATTTGCGGCAGAACATACTAGGAAAAACACCACCAGTACAAGTTACACAGGGTAACCACCATCAGTGCATGTAGAGTAGCTCTGCTCATTGCTAGAAGGCAGCCACCACCACCGGCCACCACCGGCCACCACCACCCCATCCACCACACAGTCCAAGTTACAATCTGGATCTGTGTAGCGAGTATGTGCGGCAGAACACTAGGAAAAACACCACCAGTACAAGCTACACAGGGTAACACCCACCAGTGCATGTAGTGTACTTCACTGTTGGAAGGCAACCACCACCACAACCACCATCACCACCACTACACAGTACAAATTACAAAATGCGGCTCCAGCATGTGCCAGTGCTACAAGGACAACACCCACCAGTGCGTTCCCATCCGTCGCAAGCTATAACCCATCTCAATATTATAAGGTGGTAGACATGCTAAACTAAGCTGCTGCCAAGGAGCGCACGGCAAAAACCTATGATGAACCGATGGTCGGCCATCTTGGATCAGCGAAAAACGTACAGGTTGTGACAACCATATGGTTGTAGCAGGTTGTGACAACCATAAGGTTGTAGCAGGTTGTGACAACCATAAGGTTGTAGCAGGTTGTGACAACCATAAGGTTGTAGCAGGTTGTGACAACCATAAGGTTGTAGCAGGGCACCCTTGAACTCGAACTACTTGCTAGCCCCCGTGTATATTCAATAGTGCAGATACAAGTATGTACATGTATAGACAGTATAGATAGTTGCAAGCTGTTGCTGCATCCTGCTCCAACTTGTGTCATTCGACACTGTACTTGCATTCATAGTGGACCCCCACTGCATGCCGATCTATGCTGATGCCCGGTCCCCCTGACCTTTAGCAACTTGTGTTGGTGGTATTTTTCCTTCCATCAACTAGCGCAAACACTCTGCTTGCACTCGGGGCGGTTGCCCTCGGCAACTTGCACTGGTGGTCTTGTATTTCATAGATCAAAAAGCAGTCTGCAAACATTTTGACAGTTTGCTAGGGATGCTTTCACTGGATGACTGGCTTCTCTGGAGACTTGGAACTCTTTCAAACCCAACAGTCTATTGTATCTTGATGTATCTTTCAGGCCATCAGCAATGCTGTACCCCCAACTATCTGATTTATTGAATATACATGGGGAAATTGATGAAATTGCTAGCAAGTAGTTCAACTTCAGCTAGGGGCACCCTGGCACCCCACAAGTTTTTAACCCGAAATACTTGTTTTCCAATAGTAGGCATCACTATGTATCAGTATAAATGCACAGTACATTCAGTATTCTCCTATGGACATATATATGCAATCTTTCAGCCCCTCTCCCACAAAACAAAGGCCTAATTTGGAAAAATGAATATTTGTAAAATTAAGGCAAATGATGAGAGCTTTAATATTGTGGCAAGCACATTTCCGCCAGGCTATCCCAAGCACCGGCCTCCATATTCACTATGGCGCATTCCTTGTACGGGTTCACCCTAGTATTTTGTAACTTGTACTGTATGTATACGTGAAGCCATACGAATACCTAAATCTGAAAACAATATATTATAGGGGCGCCTTTGGCGTCCCAAAAACACACACAATTAAATTAAGCATCAATACTGTATAAGCTATTTTCCCTGCATGCATACCTTTGCCACTTTGACTGGCTCAAATTCATCCACGCATGTGACAGCTCCAAATCCAAGTGGTGGAGCACAAATCAGTGCTACAGAAGACAGGAACAAATGTACAAAGGTGCACATACTACTGTGTGAGCAGAAATTTCACAAGGTCCATAATCCATAAAAACAAGTAATCCCATATACACTGATTTACTTAGTGATTTCTGAACACGCATATGTGTTGTGGGTGCCTGGTGGAGTATCAGTATGGCTAAAGACTTCCCAAAATTACATACCGTAAGATCCCATTAGTCTGCTAATTGCATATGATAATACTAGTCAATGCTCAGGCGCAAAACATGCAAAAATTACCTTGATGCTCAGTAGTCTTCTGTCTCTTCATTTCTGGTTCTTGAACCTCTACCTTAGGTTGAGTGAGTTCCACTACCTCAAGACGCTCCCATGGAAATGTATTAAGCACATACATTGATGTTGTAGCTTCACTGGTAGAAAACAGCTAAGACAGAAAAATGGAAGCACGTCAACATTCCAAATGTAGCCCACAAACAATTACATCAGATTGACTGATGCAGTCCCCAGCTAAGTACAAGGTACAGAAAATAATTATACTTACTACGCCACACACTCTTCTTGACTTCAAAATTGGATAATCTTGTACAATAATGTGTGGGCATTTCCTCTGATGTGGTTAGGTGTTCATATCACTAAGACACCTCATTTAGTATGCGTGCAGCTGCAAGGCCACTGTTTGCAAGTGTCTCACTAGTAACCACAGGTGTCCAAATAATGACACATGTGCCTTTGCTTTCATTATTTGACAATATGTATTGCAAGAGAGGGTGGAAGGAAGCAGACACAGTGGCATAGAAGGTGAAAACATCAGCAATGATGAATGCGCTAGTAACAATGGAATGTTACAAGCGGCCTCTGATCTTCTCCACGAGTGGAGGCTGGGGTCCTTCAGCTACAGTCACCTTCCGAAGACTAGCCAGGCTCATCACCAGCAAGGTCTCACAACTGTACAGCATGATACATGGCTTCATCCGTTGCCAGATCAGGGAGTTGAATCTGCACAGCCAGCCACTGGACCTCATCGCCATCGCCAATGAGGCTCAGTGGTCTATGTGAATGTTGAACAATTGGACACTCTTAGATACGTATTATGCCTTGTTGCCTTATATACAATTTCAGAGTTTTAGAGTTGATATCACAGGTAGTGCACATGTGTGCCTGGAATCTGTACTTGGTGCTATTGTGATTCATTCATTCTCAACATTTGGAAAGGCCTGAGTGGCTAGGGAAGTCATTCATCATATCGCGTGTTACACACTAGCCCAAGTTAATAATTGTTCCAGACGTTTCAGTGACTCTACCGTCACCTTCATCAGTGAATTGGTGACCTTCATCAGTGGATTCACTGATGAAGGTGACCGTAGAGTCACCGAAACGTCTGGAACAATTATTAATTTGGGCTAGTGTGTAACAAGCGATATGATCATTCTCAACATAAAAAGTGGTGCAGGACAGTAGTGACATTAGAGAACCTTGCAGTAATGACAGCACTCAAAGAAACAGGACTATAATAATGAAGACAATAATGTCACATAGGTGATCTTGAAACTGATGGAACTCAAAGAGATGATGACAGCGAAGACCACAACTTGTTCAAGGGCTATCTCAATATGAAGAATGCTCTACAGGGTTCATCCACTCTCCCAAACACAATGACGTGTACACAGTGCACAGTTTGGGCTATTGTTTTCCACTGTGGTTTCCTCTGTTCTTACTTGTCGCTGAGAAAAAAGTTGTTGTGAACGACAGCAGCTCTTAGGGACCCTAATTTAGCACTGATAGGCCACTCGGCATTCAAACTAATTTCAAACGGCTGCATATCAATGAATCTCATACAGTAGGTCAGCAATTCATCATCTGGTAGATGTCAATTATAACATTTAGCTTTGTTGCATAACCTATACATGATTAGTCTCGCGTAGCCCAGACCCTTTCCTTTTCCGGTTATTGCGCAATAACCGGGTGGAAAGGGTCTGGGAGTTTTCTCAAGTGTAACTGTTCAATGTCCGTGGGAGCCCGGACAAGGTGTGAATCCAACACCTCTTTGATGTGGTACCACAAGTCGTCATAAGCGAGTCAGCGAAAATGGCGGCGAGTGTTTGTGCGAGCGAAGACGGACTGGAGCGAGACTGTATTACCGCGATAGTACGTGTGGCAGCAGCTGAAGCAGGGTTCCAAGATCTAAAGCCAGAGCAGATGCAAGCCAGCCCAATTCATCGACGGTCGTGATATCTTCGTGTCGCTTCCTACTGGCTACGGTAAATCTCTTATTTACGGATGGCTGCCCTTGTCATCGAGTGAGACCCGAAAATACATCTGCCGCCGTTTGCAGTAGCTTACAGAAGTAGCAGTTCGCCATCTCAGTCTTCGACGCTATATAATTATACAGACGTGCACGGCATCTCCGGTGTAACACCTAATCAACACGTCTGAATTACCATCCCACAATGGTGTCAAGTAAACAGTGGCTGTGCGTGGGTGGAACAGCTTGTGCTTAGGAAAACTCCCAGACCCTTTCCTCCCTATTATGCAACAGCGGAAATGGAGGAAAGGGTCTGGGCTACGCGAGACTAATACATGATGGAACCAGGATCATTTGAGACATCAGTCTGAGAAAGGAACAAGCGACAGATAAAACGTTCAGCCTACTGTCTGTTGAGGCCTTGATGGAGACAGTCCCCATCTCAGGGGACACAACCAATTCTGTAATCCAGCAAGAGAAAATCCATTAACAGATGTGCTTGAAGCATCTCCTTCCATTACAACCATGCTTCATTACCTGAACTGCAGCACTGAATTATGATGCACTATGACCCTTACGTACACACTACATCTATGATTGTAATTGCACACACACATGGTGCATGCAGCTATACGTTAAATTCTGTAAGTTGTATGCCTAATAGTAGTTTGACTTCGTTAGTGCAGTGTACGCATTAGAGTCACTCGTCGGCTATTAGTATCAGGCTGATCAGATAGTCTTACCTTCTGTGCAAGGTTGTCAGCAAAGGTCCACACAAGTCCTTGCAGCTGAGGTAGAATCTCTAAAGCAGATAACAAACATAAAGCAACCACCCATTTTAATACAAATTACACAGCTGCTGCATTTGATGGGTGAACAAACTTGAAAATATTACTAATTCTGGACAATTACATGACATACAAATGCAATCAAGCACCATTCCTCCAATCCATTATTGCCTTATTAATGTAGGCATGGCAGAGAACAATGAGTGCACTATTGAAGACTTGAAAAGTTGCTTGTAGATAAATTCAGTGGAAAGAAGGTAACATGCAGTGAGGGGAAAATGCCAGAGCATGAACGAACTGGGTTTGACCTTCACCAATGCAAGGTACTGCCACACCATCCAAGATGAGAAAATGAAGAAAGTGGCTTGAATGAACATGCGCTTAGAAAATAAGAAACTATCCAGGAAATGTCAGCTTTACAGACGAATGCACTGTCAGATGATGTGATAAGAACAACCTGATTCTCGCTAAGTAAGATCTGAGGTTCAGCATAAATCTATTACCATCAGCCAGGCATGGAACAGAGCGCCAAGAGATATACATAAGAGACCTACAGAAGTGGGAAACTGTGATGATACTGCTTCAGCAACTGATACCAATCTTTATTCATGATTACAAAGAATTGCATACACTTGCATGGAATCTTTGCCACTATCTATTTTCAAGCAAACATTTCCTCCTATTGGTAACGTACTACCACATGGCTAGCTGTGAAAGTATGCTGAGAGTCTGGAGGAAAAAGTGAGCTATCTGTGCTGCATACAGTATTGACGATACTTACCTTCTTGGTAGATTTTCATCACCTCCACGTTAACCTACACATAGAAAGAAATTATGAGAACATGTGCCAATACACAATGGCAAATTGAAAGAGAAAAAGTATTTAAATCTCTAAGGTTACAACCATAAGGGGCCACCTGAAAGCATTGAGTAGAATCTATAAAAATTTCATCATTAGTAGTCCAGGGGCCATTACATGTACTTGCACATAACAGACCTGTTTTGGAGTTACTATAACACTCACAAAACACTAATCTATTAGTAAGCCATGCAAATTGCCATACCAGTTCAATTGAGCTTCCAGGGAGCACGTCATGGAACTGATTGAGAAGCATCTTTGGCCATAGCTTCTTCAAGAGAGAAGACGCTTCTGTGACCTCAGTTGTATTGCCAAAAAGGAGTGCCACTGCACACAGCAAGAACTCAGCATCATGGAACTGAAACTCTAGCAGTCTGTTCATCTTCTTCAACTAGAATGCATAGTAGCAGATTCAAACACTGCAGTTTGTATAATGAACACATCCTCTCTTGATTATATCCAAGTCAAGAATATTCAAACCACACATTATCATACTATTCCTATACAAGCATTTGGTGACTGAAAGCATGAAATATCTGCCCATTGAAACATGGCATATCTGCTAGCTCAAGCCAACCTTTGCCTGTGAGGTATACGTTCCTCTGTGGAGCTCCAAATAAAGTTCTCCTGTCCAGGTACAAAGATTGTGAGCATCCTTGGCTTCTAGCTCGCTGAAGAAATCCAGGGGTGTCTTGGACTGAACAACTTTTGGCAGACTATCAAAGTCCTTCATTCTAGTGAGGGATTCTATCATATCTTCACTGTACACAAGGTATAAATACATAACAGAAGCTGTAAAAACAGAAATCGTTGAAAATTAAGTATGGAAAAACTTTCGTGGTCTGGGATACCCACAAAATTTAAACCACACAAAAATATAACTGTGTAGATAATTAAACATAGCAGAATACAGTGTGCCGTACTTTACCAAGTGAAGATCATCTATAGGTCATCCTGATCAAATGCTCTGTAGTGTCGCTGATCCATGATTCAGCTCCCTGAAAGAAGCACGCTGCTGCAGCAATGCCATGATGCAAGCAGAATATTTACCTATTCAAAGCTTAGGGCTAGCACTGCAGTGCTTGTAAGGTCCATGCTTCTGTTTCACATTACAGACCTCCAAGTTCACTACTACAATGGCCGTGAAGGTAGCAGAGCTAGTGAGATGTGTGTATCTGGAAGACCCTCTCAGAGGAGCCATCTCTCACAGCTTCTGCCAACACAAGTGCAGATGTAGATCATCATTACTGTACATCATTCTATCAATACGTGTTGCTAACATATTCTTTGTACATAAAGTTTCATGCATATCATTTTCGTGGATGGAGGCAACCACGAAATATTTGCACAACAATATTTTCGGCAATTAAGGTAACAGCAAAATACAGGTATATCAGTGGCCTTCATTCTATCACACTTACGTTGGCCCACCTCCTCCATCACCATGGCCAAACAGCAAAATAGAAGATCTACTTCGTCCCTTGTCCTTGAATTGCCGAACTGATCTCAGCACCTGAAGTCAGGGACATTATGCAGAAGGTATCTGTAATTCTACACAATACACGTCCTCTGTGGTGTATGTAATAGTTAAACGCCGCGTCTGCGGGATTTAGAGCACGAAGCTTGAGGGCGCAAAGCACCCGAGTGCTGAGTGCATAGTCTAAATCTTTGCAGACACCGATTGGGCAGCATTTAAGTAATATAGATCCAAAACTGTTCTCTAATCCAATCAAAATCATCTCCCCATCTTCTCTTGACAATGTCCACGTCATTGGCAACTGACGACGATGCGGGCACCCAATAGAAGAACTCTCTGGCACTTGCAAACCTTCTCGTTATACTCCTTCGCCGTCTGTCCTTAATACTACTTCGTAGGGAGGCCATTTGACAAGAAATGAAGGAATAGTTTGCAGCAACAAGGGTGTATTACAGCAGATGCAAAATGGCTGTGATGACGTCATATAGACTTTACGTGCACTCTGCGCGCAGCGTAAGTGTATGGGATTTATCGTCACGCGCACTCTGCCCACCACGTACGTCTGCGAGAATCAT
This sequence comes from Ianthella basta, assembly GCA_964019415.1. Taxonomy (NCBI): domain Eukaryota; kingdom Metazoa; phylum Porifera; class Demospongiae; order Verongiida; family Ianthellidae; genus Ianthella; species Ianthella basta. Next base: position 3,693,885 of record OZ025885.1, on the reverse strand, counting down.
GCGCAAAGCAATTGGAATGATACTCAGAGATTTAGAACATCATTTAGATGCCCGTTATTATTTCATGCATGCATGCTTACTTATTATTGCTGAGTGGCAAGCGTAGTGAGGCCAATAAACAAGGTCTATTTGAGGTTAGGCTGTATGTAATTATATACATATATATATGTGTGTGTAGGGTAGTAAGATGGTGTGTAGCAACTACAGAGGGATAAGCCTGCTCAGTATACCCAGCAAAGTGTATGTACGAATCCTGGACAGCCGAGTGAGAAGCAAAACAGAAAGTAAGGTATTGGAAGTGCAAGGGGCCTTTAGGCGAGGAAGAAGTTGTGTAGATCAAATCTTTACAATCAGGCAACTAAGCGAGAAAGTGCTTGAGAAGAACAAACAGATGGTGATAGCGTGCATAGATCTGGAGAAAGCATACGATAAGGTCTGTAGAGTCAGGTTATGGCAGGTGCTGGATCACTATGGAATTCAGGGAGGTCTAATGACAGCAATCAGGTCCATGTATCTAGGGAGCCAAGCATGTGTCCGTGCTAGTGGGAAAATGTCAGGATGGTTCCCCATTACCCAGGGAGTGAGGCAGGGGTGTGTGATGTCACCATGGTTATTTAATGTGTTCATGGATAGAATAATAAGAGAAGTGAAAGAGAACCTACAGGGTGGGGTGCAGCTAACAACTACCAACGTACAGATGCTAATATTTGCAGATGATGTGGTGATGGTGACTGAGAAGAAGGACAACATGCAGAGAAACTTGAATGAGATGAAGAAAGTGATGGAGAAATGGGGAATGAAGATGCATTGGGGAAAAATGAAAGTGATGATGGTAAGCAGGACAGAAGAGGAATGTAAATTGAGCATCGAGGGTGAAGATATCGAAGATGTTAAGAAGCTGAAGTACCTAGGAGCAATGATCAGTGCAGATGGGATGTGTGATGAAGAAATTGAACAGAGGGTTGGGGCAGCAGCAAAAGTGGTAGGAGCAATGAGAAAGGAGGTGCTGGAGAGAAGAGAGCTAATGAAGAAAACTAAGCTGAGGGTGTTCAATGCTATGGTGGTGCCCACACTCACCTATGGCTGTGAGACATGGACTATGCAGAAGAGACACGAGGGTAAGATACAGGCATGTGAAATGATGTTCCTAAGAAGAGTGGAGGGTGTGACAAGGATGGACAGGGTGAGAAATGAAGCGGTGAAGAGATCTCTTGGACAGGAAGCAGTGTTGGACATTGTGAAGGAGAAGCAAAGAAGGTGAAAGGTGAAAGTGGAGGTGATGGATGGGGATCGATTGGTGAAGCAAGTATATGAAGAAGAAATGACGGGAAAGAGACCGAGAGGAAGACCAAGGAAGTGATGGACTGATAATTTCAAGTAATCCATTAGAACTTTGACTATAGAACATTACTATTCCAGACATATACTATGTTACCCATTGTACATTAGGCTACCTCCTGCAGAGGAGACATTGCCGTTATGAATGATGATGATGATGATGATGATGATGAGATATGTGTGTGAACGCATGCACATTCAAGATGGCGTCTAGGCCCTACACCCAGACTCAGACTGATTGTTGTATTTAGAAAATAGTATATAGTAAAATCAAGGATCATGGCTTTGGGATGAAGAAGAAGTGCTACGTACATTTAGCAGTCCTCAGCTGACTATCTTGGACACCACATATATGCCCAAGGCATTCATATAGCACCTGCCAACGTTAACACCATCCGGGAGACTCCTGCACCTCACAATGTGAGTAAGCTTAAATCCTTCTTGGTGAAGATCATCTACTATGGGAACTTCATCCCCAATCTGTCTACATTTGTGCATCCACTCAATGCTCTGGCTGCCCAAGTGGGAGCAAGAGTGTGAAGACACATTTCAGGCAGCAAAACAGTAGCTCAGCACCACTCCCGTGCTGGTGCATTACGATCCAAAGCTGCCCATCCATCTGTTAGGAGATGCATCCAGTTATGAAATCAGAGCAGTCCTCTCACATATCCTTCCTAAACCCATTGCTTATGCTTCCAGGACATTGAAGCCCAGTGAGAGGAACTATGCACAGCTGGAGAAGGAGGTTCTGTTATTGATCTATGGAATTTGCAAGTTTTGTGAGTACATCTATGGCTGTAGTTTTGCACTAGCCACTGATCACCATCCTCCAACCACCATACTGGGACTGATGATAGTGTCCCATCCCTTGCAGATGCCCTTCTGCAGCGCTGGGCACTCTTACTGTTGGCCTACAACTATAATATTGCTAATCTTCGTTAAGTACCATTTCACAAGGTGTACTATGCAGTAACCTGGTAACCATGGCCAAAATTTGAAGTCTACATAAATTTTAGAGGCACCCAAGAATTTGAAATTCTAGAGTACTTCTAGCCAAGATTAAGGAAAATTTGCAAAATTTGATTTTCAAATCAGTTTTAGAATATTCACAGTAACATCCAGTTTTGTGCCACTCATGTCCATGTGAATGCAGATGGGTTGTCATAGTTGCCCTTGCCCTTGCCTCATTTGGCTGAACCAGAACAACCTATAGTGGAGAGTGCGTTCACTGTGTCACAGTTGCAGGCATTTCTGGTGTCAGTGGCCCTGCTGAAGAGAGCTACCTGCACTGACCCGCTTCTGAGTAGGGTGTACAGGTACATCCAAAAGGGTTAAATTTGAAGTACCAAGTGTACCAAGGTACTGTGCTCAAGCGTCTTGGCCCTGTCACTTACCTGATTGAGTTGCCACGTGGTATCCAGTGGAAGCGGCACATTAATTACATCAGGACCAGATCAGCAGCTACGTACACCTACTTCGCACAGGAGGAAGGTGAGTCCCTTGTCTATTTTGTAACTGTTGCACAGGAGACAACAACTTCCACTGATGCTGTGAAAGAGTCCACAAACAACACAGTGGATAACTCCCAGCTTCCTGTGGTATCGCCCACACCAGTTTCAGAGACTAACCCTGCACTGGTGCTGTGCCAAGCTCTCGTTTTTCATCCAGAGTTCGCACAGCCCCTGACCATAACATATAAACCATGACTGTTGTGTTGACTGTCTGTTGGGTTGTGTGATGTGTGCGTGCTGACCTCATATCTTAAAGGGGAGGAGATGTGGTGTATTGTTACTTACTATTTCATGTACCCACCTGTATATTTACGTATGAAAACCAAAGCTGGGCAGAATTTAAATTTTCATACTTGTATACAGTATGCCAAAATATCACAGTATAACGGTATATAGTCTGCCCTTGTATGTCTGCTTTCAACGACAATACTACTGTTACTTGAGAAGTATGCAACCCTTTAGTAGAAACCCAGCTGGCTTAGCCTATCTCAACTAGGTAGATGATCATCATCGTGGGAGCGAGTCTGAGCGAGATTAGAGTCTGGTAGCGCTGCAACTTTCCGTGGGATCCATAGTAGTTCTGAGGGTGCTCAAAAGCAGAGGAACAGTGCTTCAAACCAGGAAGATTAGTTATGCCATCGCCATGTTTACAGATATAATAATGGAAGGGTTACAGGGCGTTTTCTCATAATTGCACCCAGAGCGTATTTTCGTACTTTGAGCAAGCGTATCTTGGGAACGGGAGCAGCTATTGAAGGGCAACAAAGTGCAATGAAGAGCTCATCTACTGTGCTTCCACCCTGTATCACTAACTCGAAATTGCTAATTTGCATGAATTGGTCTCTTTTCTCAAATCTGCTTACATATTACTCAGCTTGACTAAAACAAACTGCACTACTACTGTAGTTACAATACATAGTTACACTTACATCCTGGACACTGCCATCTGAGGTGTAAGTGTCAGCAGGAGGGAAATGTGCAAGAACCCTGTAAGGTACACAAAATGGATAGGTAAGGGTATGTATGTACAAGCAAGATGAAAGCCAATAGAAATACAACATTCTGACATTTCCTGAATGAAGTGAAAGTGTATCCACTGTTCACATCACAGATAACACACAGTACATACGTGTATTTACATTCCTGATCTAGCTAACAGTGTATGTATTGCTACACTTAGACAATGATACTTCACCTGGTGCCATCCAAGCCTTCCCAATAGAAAGAATTGTGCTGTGGATACAAGTAGAAGTGCTGTTAACACATACAGTGTGTTTCAGCCTAACAAACCCATGCCAATATACGTACTGGAAAGGTGTTCGTTAGTGACCAACTGAGTTTCTGCGAGAGGAAATACTTCATTCCTGACTTAGCAGCAATTTGGGGCAGCTGGGCGGAATAGCCAAATGTGTCGGGTAGCCAAAATATATGGCTAGTGGCACCAAACTCTTCCTTAAAGAACCTCTGGCCATACAGGAACTGTCGCACAAAGGACTCCCCAGATGGCAAGTTACCATCCTGTGACATAAATTTACAAGTGTGAAAGTTACAAGTACAAGCACAGTGTCATGTACAACACTTGGTACATTATCGGGACTACTTCAGTTACACCAAATGTACAGCAAAAACAAAGCATTCTCTCTATCCTAACCATTTCCACCCAGGCTCCTCCCAGTGGCAGAAACTGTCCTGCTTGCACTTTGACCTTGATTCTGCTATACAGTTTAGGGTAGTGCTCTTTAATCCAAGCAAACTGTTGTGCCTACACAGATGGAATATAAGACAATGACTAATTTTTTGCTAATGCAGTATTGAACTCAGAAATTACAAATACAGCATTCAGCACATGGCAGCTACACAAAACAATGGTCAGCAATTCTTAGGTGAAAGCTGCAGCAGAGCAATGCAGTGGATGGACAATGCAAGATGATTCAACCAGAAAGTTCTTCATCAATTACTAACTGCTGCAACTAATACAGAACTTCATCAGAGTGGAAGAATCTTAATCACACCTTTATCTACACCTTAGCTATTAGCCTTTACATGGTCATACTGACACAAGCATGGTTGAATATGTACAATTCTTACCTGTGAACATGTAAAGGTAAACTGAGGGTATTTCTCCATTAGGCGAAGCTGAGTTGACCAACTTCTAGCACATTTCCTTATGGTCTCTGAATAAGGCCACAGCCAAGCTGGAGGATACAGTACAGCCACAACACAACACAAGCCGTGGTTCATAGCATGTACCATACACACAAAACCCTGTGTAAAAATCACACTAAAACTGATGCTAATTAAAGCTAGTGTTTGTAATCAGCCGTATCTATAAGTACAGATGTCAGTCTTCAAGATTTCCTTGTAACATTTAATACTACATTCATAAACTGCCAAACAGCCATCACGTGCAAGTGCAGTGAGACCAACGATCACAGCTTAGATGAGATACAGATACAGATGAGATGCAAAGTGCAATAAGTAAACTCTGATTATGTCAAATGGAGGTGTTCTAAATCATATATACCACTGATTCAACTTAAACCACCTCTGGTTTCACTTAGACTACCTCTAGTAGCTCCCAGCATGCTAAGGCAAACTTTCAGTACTATAGCTGCAAAAAATTGGAGCAAGGTGAACCTGTGCACTGCTCCATGGTATTTCTTGGCAGCCGTACTTCACAGGGTTGTTGCCATGCACTTCGCGCTGCCATTTACTACTCAGCTATCTTTCTGTCACCAGTTTTAAATATAAATGCCAGTGCGGTCCTTTACAATATAGTGATGGTTGCTATCAAAGTCTAAGCACCTTAGACCGAGAACCGTTGGTGTCTATGAGATTTAGAGTTGTTAGGTACTACTTTGTGAGGTACGTATATATGCAAAGCCCTGGTAACTGATGTTGAAATTAGAAATCTACACAAAGTTTAGAGTGGTCCAAGATGTAAAATTTCAGAGAGCTTCAAGGCAAGATCACAAAATTTTGCAAAAATTAGACTCAGAATTTTTATAAGATTTATGGCAATGAGAGGTTTGGCTGCAACGTAGGCGGCCATTATCAAAGAAGACACGGGGACAAATTCAATGACCTGTTAGGTGCTTTATGATTGCGTTCTCTGTGCCCGTTCACCAGATGTGCTGTATGAGCTCCTTTCACAACTTACGTACAAAGGCAAAAGACTCTAACGTTCAAGAACAAGGATGTTTGGAAGCCAGGTTTGAAAGTCTTTAGTCTTGTCCTTTGGCCCACTTCCAGTCAAATAAAATGGCGACAATATAAATTCCACCACACACAATACTTCATCAATAGTTGTTAAAACAATCATAAGTACAGTTACACATCCTCAGTATCTAATATATAAAGCCGAAATTGTCTGTCTGTCTGTCTGTGTGTGTTCGCGATGCGTGCGCGCATTTCTTGCTCTGTCGCGAAGTGAGGCTAATGATCGCTGTCTATTCGAGCCTCAGCGATATACGTAATTATATCCGATATTTGTATCGCATGACACGTGACTGCGCATGTGACTCCGTCACGTGACAGCTCATCTTTTCAAAGGATGCTTCTGCTCCTGTTCGGCCGCTCATCTTTGCCGGTATGCTCCCACAGATCAGGGGCACAGAAGGAGAGGGAAGGCACAGATGGGAATGGCAACGACGCGGCTGCGTCCAGCACGCCGAGGGGGCCACACTGCAAGACGTTGCGCGGGACTTGATATGGAGACAGCGGGGCAAAGATAGGCCAGACTAGAATTGAATGCGGCGGAATGGCGCAAGGCTACTGGCACTGGCGACGGACGAGCAGCGGCAGTCCAGGCTTGGGGAGCTTTGGCAGTAACAAACAAGGCGCTTGGCTGCTAAGACTGCTCCAGTCTGTAACATCACAATACACTTGTCTACTGGCCACGTAATATTCATGCTGCGAGGCAATTCTTATGCACTTAGCGTATGCCTAGTATATATATATATACTAGCAGGGCGCCCGCCTTTGGCGGGCTTCTGCTATGGCGAGTCATACAACAGTGAGTCGGCCCCAGCCAGTTTTGACGCATGTGAGCTGGTAGCAACAGAAGGTAGCTGCTATAACGACGGCCGAGTTTAAAGTTGATCAATGAACGACAGCGAATCAAACCGTCCGACTACCGGAAGTCAGGGGAGCGATAATTAATAAAATGGCCGTCAGCCGCGAACGAAAAACCGGAAATAGAAGGATATCTCTTCAAGAACTGCAAGGCAGGTGGTTTCAACCCGTGGAGGACACTCACAGAGCCCCACTTTATAATCCCTGAGAGTTTGGTGGCGTTCTGTGCAGTAGTTTTTGCCCGAATCGCGAACGAACAGACAAACAAACAAACAAACAAACGAACTGAATTATATATATAGATATATATACTTACATGGCACCACTTCCATGACGCCATCACCATCACCACCACACAGTGAAAGTTGCAATCTGCTGAGTGCACAGCCTCATTGACTACTTGCACTTGCTTACAAAGTTTCACGAGCATTTGCTGGATTTTCATACTAAATTATTATAACACCCACCATGATCAGTATAAATGTGCCATAGTAATGATATGGGGTTACGGCATTTTATACTTGAAATTTGGCATGACCTTGCACGTAAACAAAGGCCTAATTAGAAATTCTGTCATAATTATGTCAAATCATTAAATTTCCCTTAAGCTTGACATCTTACCAATGGTCTGTGCTACAGGGTGAATCAAGTCTCCAACATTATATTATATTATATCTATACATAATTCAGTTTGTTTGTTTGTTTGTTCGTTCGCAATTCTACTGCACAGGACACTACCAAATTCATAGGGATTATAAAGCAGGACTCCAGAAGTGTCCTCCACGAGTTGAAATTGCCCATCTTGCAGTTCCCGAAGAGATGTCCTTCAATTTCCGGTTTTTCGTTCACGACTAACAGCCATTTTATTAATTATCGCTCCCTTGACTTCTGGGTATCAGGTAGTGTGATTCGCTGTCAGCCAATGATTGAATTTTGAACTCGGCCATCGCTATAGCAGCTACCCTCCGTTGCTAACAGTGCAAATTCTTCGAATCAGCCTGGGCCTGTCTCGCTGTCATGTGACGTGCTGTAGCAGAAGCCCACTGAAGGCAGGCGCCCTGCTAGTTATACTATATTACATTATTTTGTTCGTTTACATTACATTATTTATGGCTTCACAACCCTTGTATTTTGGAACTTGCACTGTCTATACCAAACAGAAGCACAACATGAAGCCATACGAACCCTGAATTTGAAAACAACAAAAACGTGATGTTAACCAAGAACTGCCAGCCAACAGTCAATGGTTACAGAAGAACAGGTAACTACTAACCATAACTTTATCGGTGATCGATTAACGGTTAGCGATTATCCTTGAGATTCACTATTATTTACAAACATATGCTGCTGTGATATTCTGTTCTGTGATCAATTTCAAGATGATTCTGTAAGCGTACTGTAAGCAGTGAAATGGTCAGAGAAGAATATCGTCTCCGATACTTGCACCTTCATGAGTTTCATGTGTATAATTACATGCTGAATAAAATTATCGTATCAGACAGTATTGCACTCACGTTCAGGTAACTGATAACTGTTAACAGTTAACTGTTGGGCAGATATCTGTTACCATTTAGCGTCACGTTTTTTATGATGTGTACTGTACATCAAATTGTGAGGAGGACGTACATTAGCTCAATACAACAACCAATTGCACATTGCACAAGAGCCCTATATCAGAGACTGAAGGCTGTCTCCTTGTGCAAGTCACATTTGGTTGCTGCATCCTGCTCCAAGGTGTGCTTTACCTTGCTGTAGCAATGGAGTACACAAAGTCAACGTCAATTCATGTCCCTATTTAATGGTAGTTGCATTGTATTCAGACCAATAGTGAGACTCACCACTATCAATATGGCAATGCCCAAATGCATACAAGGTAAAATGCAGATCTCCATTCTTTTGGCTTAAAAAGTCCTCTGCCTGCTTGTGTAGTCTGAAGAATGAATGAAGTGGATTCTGTCGTGGAACATTCATACACTGAAAGGTGGCAAAAATGATGTACAAGGATCCATCTCCAGTGGCTTAAAACAGAAAGAACTCATGCTGCACAAAGGGTACAATGTATTTTAGGGGCAAGTGGAAAAGCAGGAACCCAGCGGAAACGGGAACGGGAAACGGGAATGGGAAGCGTGAATGGGATCAGATTACTTTCTCTGAAAGCAATCGACTCGCTTCTCTCAGCCTCCGGTTGTCCCTCCATTCCCGGAAGGGTTGGGAACGGGAACAAATTGCTTCTCTAAAAACAATCGACTCACTTCTCGGGGCTTTCAGTCATCCTTATGTAAAGGGTGTAGTCAAGGAGTCGATCAGTAGTGTTAGCTAGTAGCTAAGCTTGCTAGTGGGACCTCTTCGTTGAACTACTGCCTCGCTCTTAGCCATACGAAAGCTGATTGTGACAATTCTTGGACTTTTTTTACATTAATTTTTTTTCAGGTGGTAGTCTGAATATGCCTAACAAAGGTTATCTAGGGATACAATACGACCTATTAACTGAGTCAAAGTAATTAATAGGCAGTGCACAGCACCACCTATGCAATGTCTGAATAGTAATTAATTGTCAATTAAATTACATTGCTCAATGGTGCCCAGCACCGAGGCAGCGTTGCCTCTTTGTAGGGAAACTGAGATCTGCTGAATCATGTGGCATCGGGACATCAAATCCCCCATGACTCGGATCAACCGCCTGCCCAGTTCAGTGGAGAATTCGCGAGCCCAAGCCAACACACCAGATGTCTCGACCGCCAGTGGGGCCACATGGTGAGTCCTAGCCAACTCAGCGTACTGCTCGGTCTTCTTCGCCTTGGCTGCAGCCGCCACCGCTCCTGCCTCTCTCGTTGCCAACACTATAAGGGAGACTGCGTGGGCATCGGAGCAGGTCACATCCCAAACAAGGGTGCGACCTACTTGCCATGGAGTGATGGTAACCCCATCTGGGCGTTTGCCGTCTGACCGGCTGAGGCCTGAGGGCTCCAGTGTAGATGGAAACTGCGCTCTGGCTAGGGACGTCTTGACAATAGTGTTGATTGCCGTGTGCCGCGGAAGATGCCCTGCACTGAACTTGCAGCTGAGGCTATGTATGCCCAGCTCATCCACATGGCCTCCACACTGACTGCACACGTGTGGACAGCAGAGGGGAACACCGAGACGAAGACCAGCAGCGATGCGCACCACTTCATCATCAAGGCGGAGCCCCAGGGATGGAACATTCTTGGACTGATTAAAGGTTACAAGAAACAAACATGCATATGATACACCAATCTACAGTTCAACTTACCCCTTCTACGAAAATGTAGCTATAGCAGCTACAAAATGTAAGGCGCTAGCTATAATTTATATCCAGATTCAGATAATAATGTATACTAGCATCTTACATATGATACAGCCCTAGTATATAGCTCCACTGGATGTTACATAGTTGGTGCCCCCAAGGATGGTGCATCAAGCCCTGAGCAGGTGTGAGCTAGCCGTGGCCTCATACCTAGCTATAGCTAATGACTTGCACAACATTTACGTAGCTAGCTACCTTCATTCTTAACCCCAACACCTGCTGTCCTCCACTACTGTGCTGTTGTGAACAGGGCTTGAGTGTGCAAGTAGCCAGAAGTGATCCTTGTGTATCACAATGAGCAAGTCGTCTGTATATGTAGCTCGACATAGCCAGCTATCCTGCTATTTGAGACACCTTACATTTTGTAGCTGCTATACATTTCTTAGAAAGGGTCAGCTGAACTCTAGATTGGTGCATCATATGCATGTTTGTTTCGCATAACCTCTAAACAGTTCAAGAATCGTCATAATCAGCTTTCGTATGGCTAAGATCGTGACCTGACAGTAGTTCGATGAAGAGGCCCCACTAGCAAGCTTACTAGCTAACACTGCTAATCGACTCCTTGACTACACCCTTTGTGTAGAGATGACTGGAAGCCCTGAGAAGTGAGTTGATTGTTTTTAGAGAAATGTGTTCCCATTCCCCGACCCTTCAGGTATGGAGGGATGACTGGAGGCTGTGAGAAGTGAGTCAATTGCTTCCAGAGAAAACAATCTGTTCCCGTTCCCGTGTCCGTTCCCATTTCCGCTGGTTTTCTGCTTTTCCACTTGCCCGTATTTTAGAGCAGGTGCGTACTGTGTTATAAGCACTTAAAGACAAATCCTTGAATATGTACATGCTTGTCAACTGCAACATGTTGTGCATTGAAAACTTAGAGTTGTCACTTACGTCTGCAGCTCACTCTGACTAAACTCCTTGCAATTGTTCACAATAGCATTAGCTGCATACAGAGTTTCAAACTTTCTGTGGTTATCCTCTTTCAGTGACTGTACAAGGATACCAAAATCAATACCCAGGGATAGTTATAATCTTTTAGATTAAACAAGCCATCGGTCTCTGCTTACATAAGTATTTCCTAGTAGTTACCAAGCAATAACCTGCCAGTCCTAAGTAGTTGGTGGCAAGTATCAGTCTTAAGACCACATTGCACAACGTCTGTAACATGCTGTTCTAAACCTACACCTAGCTCAAAGGCAAGCTAGTGTAAACACAGGACAGAAGCTATACGAAAAATTTGCTAATTCCAAGAGAAAAGAAGAGCACATAATGACATAGGGTACCTGGATAACTCCAAGCATCACTTTGAGGTCCCAGAGTAGGTTGTAAACATCTCTGTCAAACACAGCCACATCAGCAAGGGATATGGAATAGTACTTGTTGGGATTAGGAGCGTTGATCAGACCATTTTCTCCTGCTCCACAGATTCCATTAGCAGCCACTTCTAGGTATAAGGTATAGCACTCTCCTCCAGCTGCACAATCAGTTAAAATGAAGTCATAGCGGTACTGGCTGTCACCTCCTGTCAGTCCCTGTAAAATGATTAGTTGGACAAAAAAACATACTTGTGCAGATGAATAGTAGCTCAAGCTGAAACATGTACTAGCAGTCAATATTCTACCTACTTCCGTGCCACAGCTATTCTTATGTACTACTTGTGCTAGAGCAGGAAAAGGCAATATACTATTTGCAAAAACTGACAAGTCAATTAACTGTTTGTTCTTTTTGTCAGTGCACAATCTCTTATATGCGCTGTGAACTAACTGACGTTAGCCAAGACATTCATGGAGGAGCCTTTTCTAGTTTATCAGAGCAAATTCATTTTTTCTCCTTGACCAGAATGTGGATAGATACTTGTGACTGCCATGAACAACTACGCATGCAGTTACAGTAGTGGGCATATATTGTTGCTAGTTGGGTTTATATTATGATTGTTAAATGATGCGCCACAATAGTGGTCATGGAGTTTGCCAGATGTTGTACAAAATTTGGAAATATGTGTGCTGTAAAGGTATCTGCATTGAATCCCTGTTACTAGTGGCTAATGCTGCCTACATACATGCATGTGGTAGAAAGCTGTATAATCTACTTGTACTGAGTTGGCCATGACCTGCAGTGTTATTCAATTAAAGAGTTCTACATGCAGCAGTTGGTTAAGTCTCTGATTGCAGAACACCCCTGTGAACCAGTGACGCAGGGCACTGATAGTCATTAACAGAAACTCACTTGAACTGCCTCACCGTTAAGCCACACCTACACACATAAAGCAGAAAACCAAATGTATCACAGCACAACACATTACTATGCTTTTAAAATAAACCATGCTTAATAGAAACTGCAAAGCAATAGAGAAGTAGCATCCCTAACTGGCAGTTCAAGAGTATGTCGTTCTGTCTGCTTCCAATTCAAATGTACTGATCAGATGTGGACTCCTTCACATTGCTCTGCAAACTGGAGCTCCTCACATTGCTCTACGCCTCAGTCAAAGTAGTTGGACAATAGTTCAATAGCTTAGCAACGTCGTCGTGTGGCCGTTTGAAGTTACGTACGCAGATAGCCTCAGCCAAAGTTAGCTTGCGTGCTGTTTGAAGGAAATTCGCGGTTATACATTTCCAACCATTCTTAATTACTGCCAGTTGGCTTCTGGTCATCATTTCTGCGTTCTCTTCGATGGCTTATCGTGGAACCCAGGTACTTAGCTAGCCAAAACTTCAAGCCCAGGGATACAGAAATAAGGTCCAATAGCAGCATCAACCTCCTATGGTTGTGGGTTAGTATGTACATAGCTACAGCTTAGCTAGCTGCACACTATAAAAAGTACAGAAACTAGTGATTATAAAAATTTTCCACAAAAATAGTAAGGATGTAGGACTATAAGGTGTGACATTCTTGCACGTAGGGACCATGGTTAATGCTCCACTGTGTAACAGCCTTTACCTGTTTTTGTCCTTATTATGCCATCCCTACATCCTTACTATTTTTGTAGAAAATTTTTATTATTTCTAGTTTTAGTTCAAATGAATGGCATGGTGTGATGGCATGCAATCAAACTCAGCAGTAGCCGATGAAGAGCAGCCAAAGCATGTTTTCTTGACACGATGTCACACAACAGCACACCATAGCATCTTGCACAAACTAGTAAATCAATGTAAGATAGCACATACCAATGCTTCACACCCAGAATTCCATCTGAATCTAACTTCCTTTCCTTTCCATTCAGTTGGAATCTTCGCTCGACACTCAAACCAATGTGTGCTCCATCTAACACATAAGAAAAGCCTTTCAAACACCCATTATTTTGCCACTGTAACTTGTTGCTTACGTTGGACCAAAGCTGTATCCAACATCCACAGCAGAGGCATTCACTGATTTCTGTGTGCAGTTGTGTAAGGCAATTGCTTGTAATGATGACCCAGTCATTAGTGATTCCAGAGGTGCAGCTTGAGGATACAACCTACAAAAGAGATAAGAATGATCAGTTGCAGCCCAGTCGTTAACATTAACATTCAGTGAGCCTTAAGGGCTAGCCAAACCATTTGAAAGTAGTTTTTATTCTATGCTCAGTGCATTCACTGAAACTGATTCCACCTTTAAAAGCAGATCATAATCAACACAAATCTCAAAGAGTATTTGAAACAGTTACCCATTAACTTCCATAGCCATTTTCTACTGAGTAGAAGGGCAATCAGTGGATACTACCCTTCTGTCAATCTTGCCTCTGCAATGGCTGACCACAAGCCCAATGGCGTCAATAGGCCCATGTACGAAAAGTACCATGGCCAAGCTGAAATTTGGTTTAAAGTCATTCTGCCTGACTTTTGCATCTCTTACATTCTTGCAATATAAGATTCGGTAAAGATCGTAGCTTGGCTGAACATGAACTACTCGATCAGCTCTCTAACAATCTACACCAAATGAGGCAGACTTCTTCAAAATAGACCAGGAAGTGGGGGCTGGCCTTGCTCCATTACTGTTGGCCACTGTTAGATAATATATCATGGGTAAGGACTCAAATTATGGACGACAGGCTGCAAACCCACCTGAAGGATGGGTGCTCAGGTAGTAGGAAAGAAGGTACAATACAATAGCACAATTACTACCACACAGTACTTCAACAGGCTCCTTACAGTTAGCCATGTTAACTAAGGTTTACTTGTGATGATCAGTATCTGAAGGTCCCTCACATCAATTAAAATCTTTCACTGCATCCCTAGCCTTCTACCAACTCATTGTAACTTTGATGGATGGGGCAAATGATATTATACATGAACCCCTGTGCTGTGGAAGACTTATGAGGTCAATAGAAGGCTGACAGTAAGAGTGTTGGTAAGTGTTGGGCAGGGTCGGGAGAAGACCTACAGCCACTACAACAGTGGCTGTAGTCATTTTTTACACTAAACTTAACTTCAAAATAGAGCAGAAAAGGAAAGGAGCCCTTGAGCTTGTCTGACAGACAAAATCAAAGTTGAACCATCAACAGGTATTACAAACTACACGCAGCCCCGTTGAATCACTATTGCACAATAGTCCCATGCACTCAACACGTGTCTGCAAAATGGTGTCGTCTTCGTCGTTGTCCACCTCGAGCTTGTCCTCCGATGCATTGCCCGATGTTGGCGAGGAGCCGAATCAGCCGACCTCATTTGACTTTCCAAAAGGAAATTTAGACAGTCCTCACCTGTTTTCAGGTTAGTTCATTATTTTACTTGAGGCCAGAAGCTTCTTTACGTGATTGTAGATTTTACTTCATGCCACTGTAGAGCAGTTCAGCCTGGATGGTTTAAGAAGTGGCCCTGGCTCCATTATTACCAAGCCAATGACAAAATGTTTTGTTTTTTGTGCGTAAAGGCCTCCAAGCAAGGTGCAATGTCTCTAATTGGGAAGATGAAAGATAGTTTGTTTCTACTGGTTATACGATCTAGAAGGATGCTGCTGGTGAAAAGCACAGTGGTTTTCCAACTCATGAGCACTCTGAAGTAAGGGCTCTAGTATTTGATGCTGTGAGCATTGAGGACAAATGTGGCATCTGATCAGCTAATAATCAGTATTTTTTCTGCTGTCAGATCCATAAGCATGCCAGAGATATTGTACTAAAGAAGAATGAGGATGTAGGTGATCTTCAGTCTACAGCATATTCCTAAGTCTTGATTATTGTCACAGTATCATTGTCAATGAGTACTCAAATTCTGTACATTGTATTACTGCTGCAGCATGCCAATCTCTGTATTTAAATTTTTTATGCACATGTGACATGACTCTATTCGCAGGGTTGAATCTACTGGGGGGGGGGGGGGGCTTCTCCCCAAACACTACAGCTTCCCCCCCCCCCCCATATGTTTGCCATTGGCAGTAACAAAAACATTCAAAAATAATTATTTGTACAGAGAAAGCTCGTCTGCTGGTTAGCTAACACTGATGAATAACTAGGTAGCTATAGCTACCTAACTACATCCTATCCTATATGTTATTGAGAAAAGATTAAAGAGTCTTAATACATTGTTTCAGAAATGTGATTATTTGCTTCTCAGATTGCATCAGAATCAATCTTAGTAGGCCTAAAATGCAAAAATTTCCTGGGGGGCATGCCTCCAGACCCCCCTAGCATCTCGGTGTCCGTGAACTTCGCCTGAGTAACAAAAAAAATGCTTCCCCCAGCCCTGTTGGGTGCTGGTGGTGTTAAGATTCAACTAAGTGAAGGACATTAAAGGAATGCGACTAAAACTTAGTACACTGTCTCATCATCTAAGCTTAGAATGGAAGCAAAATTCGTATGCATACAGAATTCTGCATATGCTGTGCGGCCCATAGAAAAGAATGGTACTTGCGGTGACCACTTGACTGATAGTGCTCTAGTCACAGTTGTCCAACATTGCATTTAATGGTAATCGCAGGGCTTCGCCCTTCCCTTCACTCCAGCGAAGTGGATCGCGAAATTAACCCCAATTACAGGCTTATCCTGTTCCTTGTTGACTGATGACCCTGAAATCGCAAACTCGTGAAGAATGTGCAATGAAACGTAATTATAGCACTGAAAATTCAGCATGACTTGAACATTTCAATTGCAACAATGACAATTCACTCAATCATGGATGATCGGTGACTCAATGTCGCGACTACTCTAAGCGTTGCTCTACTACGCACGCACTAACCGTCCTCTGAGGTTTACATCAGTGAAGTATGTGTCGGAAAGAAACTTCTCTATCCTCTCAGTTGTTGCCCTCTGGTGTTTTTGAACAACGAAAGGATCCACGCCTGGCTTTCTGACGGCCATATTTTGTGCCCCACGTGGATCACGGGATGGCGCATGGCCTAGGGAATGACATTCCAGGAAAATCAGGAATACGACTGACGTGAAAATGGCTGCACAAGATTCAAGAAAAGCGTAAGCATGAGTTCTATGTATAGTAACTACAGTGATCGTGTGTTTGTTTGTGACCCTTCTTGAGGTACCTAAGTACAATTATTCAGCGGCAAGCTTGCTCAGCAATACTCCGGCTCGATTGGACAGTTTTTGACCTCGTGCGTCGACTAAATTGTCAGTATTATATGTTTCAAACCCTGTCATTCCCTACCTCACACTGCTATGTAAGAGTCGTTTCTTGCCCCACCAGAGGACAGCACTTTTGCTATACTCGGACATGCAGCAAACAACACCATGATATAATAAAGTCACTGTATCGTTTAGCATCATCATCATCATCATCTAGTCTCGTTAACGGTTCCCAGACCCTATCGTCACGCGTGCGCTAAGAGGTAGGTAGGCCTATAGAGGTAGGAAAATAAACAGGTTCTCTAAACCATTACCGGAATGTCGGCAGCGCCAATCAAATTTATAGTTCGCATATTGTTGAGCAATTAGTCGCTTGAAACTTCGAGTTTGATGTCGAGTACGCAGACAAGGAGATTTGGAATCGAAGAAGTGAGCAAAGCGGTATGGGGGGAGACCACATCATTATTGCCAACCAAATGAAAGTACAGTGATAATGCTAGGGTGGCGCATAATGGTATGATATAAAAACAGACCTCGGACTCAGGGGTTAAAAACACGCACTGCATAGAAAAAATGCACATGGTGTTTGTGTCCTGGCAAGGTGAGCAGAGTGAAGAGCAAGTAATAACTACATGGTGGTTGTTAGTTTAAATACATGAGCATAAATGAGACACTGGTGGACATTGGCAATGCATACATAGAATGAAAAAAACGGTACAGTAAACGCATGATTACATAATACATTCATAGGTAAAAGTCAGGGCTATGTCAGGAAACCTAGGTGAGCTGTCAGGAGGTGCAGTTACGAGCAGCAAAGATGTAGTAGCTGCCAGAGATGGCAGTTTTGCCTGCTATCTCGAGAGCTTGTCTCCTGGCTTTCTTAGTGCTTGATGGGGCGATTTCTTTGAGAACAGTGTAGGCTTCATTTGAGTAGTGTCCCAGACAACCAATCTCAATGGTCAAAAGCCGTGCCGAGAATCCTCTATGGGATAAGTCTGACATCAGGAGCTGGTACGATGGCTTGTTCTGTTTCCTGGATTTCGCACTGGCCAGACTGGTTGCTGAGTTCCAGGGGACAGTCAGCTCTAGGAGGGTCACAGACTTATCCTGGTAAAGGACGATATCTGGCCTTGATGTTGTGGTGGCAACTTGGGTGGGGACAGTTGCTGGTGGTGACTCACAGGCATGAAGACTTGGGATGTCGGCAAAGACGGTGGCAGCTGGGTTGTGATCCCTGACAAACTGAAATAGCTTAGCCAGGACCCGATCGTGACGCCAGGTGTATCGTCCATCCGACAGAGCTGAAGGGCAGCTGCTGAGAACATGGTGAGCAGTGCAGGTGTTATAGCTGCATAGGGGGCATTTCCTGGATAAGGAGTAGCCCCATCTCACCAGAGTGCTGGGGGATGGTAGGCATTCAGTGCTGGCATGGAGCACAAAAGAAAGCTGTCCGGCTGGCATGCCAGTTAGCAACCGATTCCAAAGCTGGTCTTCACTACGGTTTCACTGCGGCAGCGAGTGACGGCTACCTGGAACGATTCCCAGGTTGCTGGGTCAATGTGGGAGGCTCTCAAGAAAGCTGTAAGGCTGGATAAAGCTGAGAATCAGTACGACGCGGGACAGAGCTCGTCCGCGCGGCGAAGACGTCTTGGTCAGCCTTCCAATGGACGGGCGGCGGAAATCAGCCTTCTAACCTGTGCTGCACGATGTTTTCGATATTCCAGGCGAAGCATCATCCCTACAGTCTCGGTGGCCTTCGCTGTAAGTTCCTGAGCAAGAATGCAGCGCGTGGCCATGGTGTTAGTCTGGCTTGCTAGACCCGGTCCCAATAAGCGCCTTGGGGCGACGAGGGGAGGACGGTCTAGCGTAGTCCAGCCTATAATATTATAGTCCAGCCAGCTGGACCCACGAACGATGCAAACACCGAGCTAGGGCAGTAAGGAAAACGTGGGTTCAGCAACAGTCACTTGGATTGTGTAACCATTGGCCAATCAGATTGCACTGCCAAGATTTGGGGTAATAGTATTCATGGCCCAGATGTCAGAGTCGTTGATTGACTTGATGTACACCACCAACCCTGAAGTGTTTCTTCAGTCTGGATGCAGTGAGGCAGGTATTAGTGACCACAATATCATTTTTGGAAAATGGATGTTGGCATTGCCAGGTCAAAGCAGATTTTTGGAAGTACAGTGCTTCAGAAAATGTGATCCAGTAAAATTAACAAAGGTCCTGTGCAGTGCTCTTTGACATGTGATAGACACCATGTAAGACATTGATGCTAAATGGGATTATTGGAAGGCCCTTTTTAGTAGCATTGTTGACTCTCATGTTCCCTGTAGGCAAGTCTGTGTGAGGAAAGAGTCACTGCCATGGATTAGCTGTGAGATTAGAGCTGCAATGAGGGCTCGTAACTACCATTGCACTAAGGCTAAGAGGACTAAGAAGGCTGAAGACTGGGAGAAGAATAGGCTGTTAAGAAATTGAGTTATGATAATGATTAGGAAGTCGAAGTTGCGGCATTTTGAGCAAGTTGGTGAAAGAGCCACCAAGAACCCAGGAAAGGCTTGGTGTGAGTTGGGCAAACTGCTTGGTACAGGGATGAGAGAGGAGATAGTAGCATACGAATGGAGACAGGCACTGTAGTGGACAAACAGTGTATTGCAGATGAATTCTGCAAGTTTTTCTCGCAAGTCATTGGAGGGGCCAACAATGATGATGATGGCATCTCCTTATCAAATGAGACGAGCCCTATGCCAAATTGTGAGTTCAGATTCCACAGGATAGAGGAGGAAGATGTACTTAATTTGCTGAAATGAGTGGATACCAAGAAGGGAATTGGAGTTGATCAGATTGGTGCTACAGTTCTTAGGATGGCTGCAGAGGGAGTAAGTCACAGCCTCACCTCCTTGTTTAACACAAGCCTGGACACGGCAGGTTCCGGTAGAATTGAAGTCAGCAAACATCATTCCCATCCCCAAATCAGGCACCTCTTCGTCTTGACAACTTTCGTCTGATATCATTGTTACCAATTGTGGCTAAGGTATTTGAGATGCTTGTGCATCAGCAATCATCTGCAAAAGTTCAACACCCTGCACCCCACTCAATCGGGCTTCAGGCCTCGGCACACCACACAGGATGTCCTGGCGGGCTTGGTAGATAGTTGGCGCAGAGCTCGGATGCTGACATACTTGTAGGTGCAATTATGATGGACATGAGTAAGGCTTTTGATTGTGTTGACCTTTCCATCATGGTCAGGAAACTCAGAAGATATGGTGTGAACGGTGGAGAGTTAAACTGGTTCAAGGATTACCTTCATGGAAGAATCCAGAGGGTCAGAGTTGGCAGTGCCTACTCAACATGGAGTGACACCCGGAGAGAGTTACATCAGGGGTCTTTCCTGAGCCCTCTGCTCTTGACCTTGTACGTCAACGACCTGCCAGAGGCAGTTGGTGAGTGTAATTCAATGCAGTATGCTGATGACACTACACTCTCTATTGTACATGAGAATGCAAAGGATCTGGAGTATGGACTGAATGAGGGTGCCACGAAAGTAGCTGAATAGGTACAAAGGAACAAGCTGATGCTAAATGTGAAGAAGACTCAACTGCTGAGAGGATCCTAAACTATGGTATGCGACTGATCCTATCACATCACACAGGACACCTAGTGGGGAGATGAGGTGTACTCTGCATTGGATGCCCCTAGAAAGGCGTTGAGTTATGTTCCGGCTTATCCTCCTACACAGATGCTTGAACAATCTGACCCCAGCCTACCATACCCAATCTTTTCACAGAAATTGTTCCCTGGGCTATGCTAGGATAATGGGCTATAACAACCCCCACCTATTCCCTGAGTGGGGAAGGTGATCCTTCTTTTTTAGAGCATTGGTAGACTGGTCCAATCGTCCTCCAGAGATCAGAAGTATCAAGTCCGTCCCACTTTTCAAGAGTGCATTAAAATCCCATCTTATGAATTAACTTTCAATTACAGACTTTTTTGTCAATCATAATCACATTCAATTCTTATCATCATAAGCTGAACCAAGAGTAGATAAGAGATTGCTATCGCTTGTGTGTATTGTAAATGTTTTCAGGACTCCCAAGCAGACCAGCCACATGAGTTGATGGGACCATCCATTCCTGTTTCAATAAAATAACCTAACCTAACCTATATTTTGCATGATGGGAAACTAGCTTGTGGAGTTTGTTGTAGACAGTCGAACAGCGTGGCATACTTCAGGAAATCATGGCACCGAATTGTGCAAAGGTTAGTACTCCTAGTGGAATCGAAATTGCACTAAAGGAAGGTAACATGCGCTGAAATGTTCATTTATTTCCAACAGACATTGCGAGCTAACGCCCTCTGTCTACCCCTCTCTCTCTCTCCCTCCGTCCCTCCCTCTCTCTCTCCCTCTCTCTCTCTCTCCCTCCCTCCCTCCCTCCCTCTCTCTCCCCCTCTTTCTCTGTGTGTATGTACGTATGTGCGCGCATGTGTTCGTGTGTGTGTGTGTGTGTGTGTGTGTGTGTGTGTGTGTGTGTGTGTGTGTGTGTGTGTGTGTGTGTGTGTGTGTGTGTGTGTGTGTGTGTGTGCGTGTGTGTGTATTTACGTGTTCAGTATGCATGTTCAGTGTGTGCGTGTGCATGTGTAATTAGTTACCTTACAATGACAAAAGGGCAAGTAGTTCGAGTTCAGGGGCGCCCCATGCATTTTTTAACTCTAAATACTTGTTGTAATGATGATTTGCTGAAAAGTGGGAAATTGTGAAAGAGCTGATACCCTGATCTCCTCTATACATGCTATTCCCCTTTAAAGATTGGCTAGATAAAAATTTGAGACCATGTGACTTCACTGATCATGTATATGTTAGAATTATAGACTGTAAAATTAGCAGGAAATGAATGAGCCAAACTGCAGCTTCAGGAGGAGGGATTGCAGGATGTAACATTGTTTCTGCCCTTTGTCTACTGCTTACAGAGTCTCTCTCTGTAAGCAGTAGGCAAAAGCTAATGAGCAGAACCATCCTACTATTCCTCCCCATGTATGAAGCTGCTGTATTGCTCATTCACTCTGTGCTAGTGACTATCAACACAGCTATGAGCCTCTACCAAATTATCTTGCTTTTTCACTGTAGGGATTTGAAAGTCATTATTTTAGGTCCTGCAAGTGTTGGTAAAACATGCTTTATGCAGAGATACATGACTGGGGAGTTCAATGACAAATATGTACCGGTAAGTACTTCATCTGTGTATATGACCCAGCATCAATTGTATAGTCTCATGCCCAGACCGCTTTCTCGCCTCAATTTCATATTATGACGTCATCCAGAGGCAAGAAAGGGTTTGGCACATTTCTTGTACAAGAGTTCTTCCACCCACGCAACCACAAACATGCAATTAATCAAACATTAATGCAAGGTAGTAAGCATCAGGGGAGCAGAAATGCGAAAGAAACCATTGCGTTCTCATGTAGAAACACCCGCTTTGTTTCCAAGAAGAGATCCCTGGCAAAGGAAAGGCAGAATTTGAAGCAGCCTGAGAGTGCAGAAGTTGTCCATGGCATCAGAAGAGTTTGATGCTTCTCTTATTGCAGACAAAAGCGGAGAATAAGCTAGTCAGAGGACCTATAGGTACTACAACATGGGCCATCGATGGTTAAACAGCAAAGACAACCTGTGAAGATGGCTGTGTTATTGAAGCTCCTGACTAAAACGCATTTTCCTTACCAGGTCGCCGAAATTGCCGACGCTGGCTTGGAATTAACGTTAACATAGCCTAGTCTGTGAGGTTCTTCACGAATCACCGCCCGCAATGCTGTAGGTTTTCGGTTTTCCACCGTTCTGACAGTCCAGCAAGCTTTACGTTGGCAATTAACATTCCTCACTGTGTCCATACATTCCGAGTCATTAACGAATTCTTACATAGGTTATGTGCCAGACCCCTTCCCGTCCGCGCATGACATCACGGTTAAATGGCCAGTGGACGGGTGGGGTCTGGGTATGAGATCATTTGTACAGTATTTACTAGGAATAATAAATATTTTCTACAAGAATAGTAAGGATGTAGGGTTGGCATAAAAAGGACATAAACAAGTATATCTTGCTACACAGTGCAGCATTGTCCCTGCATGCAAGGATGGTCTAGTTTCTGTACTTTCTTTGTACTTGTAATAGTGTGTAGTTAAGCTGTAGCTACATACTAGCCCACAACCATAGAACATTGGTGTTGCTTCTGTAATACTGGAGTTCAAGGTGTGGGCTAGCACCTAGGTTCCATGCTAACCGAGCGAAATAATACCAAAACTGCTACCAGAAGCCATCTGTGCAGTAATTTAACATGGCGGGGAAATCCGCAACCGCGAACGTCCTTCAAAGTAAGCATACAAGCTTACCTTGGTCGAGGCACTGTCTCTTGGATATTTGCCCTTCAAATCTATACGCATCTCCTTGTACACGATTTGGGTCCAAGGTGCGGTGGTTCAAGATGGCGGATATGTTGTGACATCACCGTGGATTCGTTCAGATTTGTTCAGATTGTTCAGACTATCTCAGAGTATCTCAGAGTATCCTCAGAGGCAGGTATCGATGCCTCAATGCTGCCGATGCAACGGTAGCGGGCGTTGTAACAAATGCATTTGCTACAAGTCGGGAAGACGTTGTACCGATTGTCTTCCCCATCGCGTGAATCGTTGCGAGAATCGCGCTGAACCACATCATGATGAATCAGCAACACTCGGTGGTAGAACATGTCAGACAGCAGAGGAATTGGCCAAGGAAGACAGGCAGGCAGGTGATGGCTTTCAACTCGCGAGCCACAACGATCTCCCACATTTCAACACCACCAATCTCCCCAACTTTGTTTGGGGGGATACTGATGGGGAGACCCTCTCATCGCGTCTGAAGAAGGCGTATGAAGAGGTAGTAAGCTGGAAGCGAAACCTCTTTGAGGTCCCAAGGGGGAAGGCAGGAACTGACTTTGTCTCAGAAGTGACCCGACTGATAGAGGCTTACAATGATGCCACAGCACTAGAAAGCATTGCCTTGAAAGCAGTAATGGTGATGCCCAGCTTGTTACTTCAGAGGCCTCATGCCAGGTCCAGCACCAAAGACAACATCCGGTGCTTGGAGGAAAGGCTGTCAAAATGGAAGAAGGGAGACCTTGATTCACTTGTCCACGAAGGTCGTACTGTCCAAAGTCAACTGAACACTCACCAGATTCAGCACCAAGATGAAGGGAGAACGGCAAGGTCCTTCGAAAAGTTGGTTTCGGCAGGCAATGTCAAGGCTGCAATGAGATTGATTACTGAACATCAGGATAGGGGATGTCTACCTTTAGACAGCCTTCAACCTGATGGAAGGACAGTAAAGCAGCACCTTCAAGACAAACATCCACCAGGACGGCCAGCGATACCCTCAGCAATTAGTGACAGCCCTCCGGCCGCTGAACCCCATGAAGTAATTTTTGATCAGATAGATGGCCCCTTGATCCGCTCCATTGTCCAAGGAATGGATGGCTCAGCCGGACCCTCAGGGCTCAATGCGGGCAATTGGAAGAGAATGTGCTCCTCCTTCCGGAGAACCTCAGAAGATCTGTGCAAGTCCATCGCCAGACTAGCCAGGAGATTGTGCACTGGATATGTTGACCCAGAAGGAATATCTGCCCTGGTTGCCTGCCGCCTCATAGCACTTGACAAATGCCCAGGAGTGAGACCAGTTGGGATTGGCGAGACATTGAGGCGTCTCATATCTAAGGCAGTCCTTCAGGTAGCAAGAGATGACATCCAACGAGTGGTGGGCTGTTTACAGCTATGTGCAGGGCAGGAGGCAGCATGTGAAGCCGGAATACTAGCAATGAGGAGCCTGTTTGAAGATAGCACTGTGGAGGCTGTCCTTTTGGTTGATGCTTCTAATGCTTTCAACTCCCTAAACAGAGAGGCTGCCCTTCGGAACACCCACATTCTCTGCCCCATACTAGCCCCAATGCTAACAAACACGTACCGGAGCCCAGCTAGACTGTTCATCGGGGGAGATCACATTCTATCGCAAGAGGGTACCACACAGGGAGACCCACTGGCTATGGCTATGTACGCCCTTGGTACCCTACCCCTCATCCTGAAACTTCAGAATGATGTAACACAAGCCTGGTATGCTGACGATGCCACAGCCGGAGGAGAGATAACAGGCCTACGTAGATGGTGGGAAAAGCTCGAAGCAATTGGCCCACAGTATGGATACCACCCCAACCCAAACAAGACCTGGCTGGTGGTCAAACCAGAACATCTACCAGCAGCAGAAGAACAGTTCCATGAAACAGGAGTGAAGATCACAACCCAAGGGCAGAGACATCTTGGGGCTGCAATTGGTTCCAGGAACTTTGTGGAGGACTTTGTCCGGGAGAAGGTCTTAGTTTGGGTATCCGAGATTGAGAAGCTATCAAGGATTGCCAGCTTCCAACCCCAGGCAGCACACACAGTCTTTACACACGGACTGATGCATAGATGGACTTTCCTAATGCGTACAGTTCCAGGTGTGGAGGAATTGTTCCAACCATTGGAAGAGGTTATCCGCCATCAATTCCTACCGGCGTTGACTGGTAGAAAGGCTCTCAGTGATTCTGA
Organism: Ianthella basta; assembly: GCA_964019415.1. Classification (NCBI taxonomy): domain Eukaryota; kingdom Metazoa; phylum Porifera; class Demospongiae; order Verongiida; family Ianthellidae; genus Ianthella; species Ianthella basta. The sequence continues at coordinate 3,668,537 of OZ025885.1, read as the reverse complement.
GAGAGCGCTGCTGGCCTTGCCAGCAAGGCATGGAGGACTCGGCATCCCCATACCTACAGCAGCTGCCCAGCGCCAGTTCCTGGCCTGTTCTTTCATTAGTGCACCATTGGTGGAGGTCATCAAACAGCAGAACACGAACTACCCTATGGAAGTTCGCCAGAAACAGAGACACGCAAAGGCTGCCATTCGCACCAACAACCGCAATGATGCCGCCGAAGAGGCGATGGCACTTAAGCCTAAGCTGTCCAATGCCCAACAGTGTGCCATGGAGCAAGCCAGCGAGAAGGGGGCCTCTTCATGGTTGACCGCCCTTCCGCTGGCGAAGTATGACTTCTGCCTCCACAAGCAGGCACTCAGGGATGCCTTATGCCTCCGATTTGGATGGACACCAACTCGACTTCCATCCCACTGCCCATGTGGAAAGCTATTCACTGTTGATCATGCCTTCAGTTGCCCTAATGGAGCCCTGCCATCTATCCGCCATGACCGAATCCGGGACATCACTGCTAATTTCCTGACAGAAGTCTGCCCGAACGTTGGCCTCGAGCCCACTCTCCAGCCCCTGACTGGAGAGAGCTTCCCCCTCCGTAGCACCAATACGGAAGAAGGGGCAAGGCTCGACATCAAGGCCCAGAACTTCTGGGACAACAGCCAGAGAAGTGCCTTCTTTGATGTTAGAGTGTTTAATTCCTTTGCCCCCACCAACAGCTCATCCTCAACCAGCTCCACATATCGCAGACATGAAAGAGAAAAAAGGAGAGCGTATGAGCAGAGAGTCCTGCAAGTTGAACATGGAACCTTCACTCCATTGGTCCTGTCCTCAAGTGGTGGCTGGGGCCCCTCTGCCACAGTTGCCTTCAGAAGACTGGCTGGCCTCATCGCCACCAAGCATGGACAATCCTACAGCACGACACTGAGTTTCATCAGATGCAAGATTGGATACTCACTCATACAATCAGGAATCATGTGCCTGCGTGGACCGAGATCGTCATTCCATGCCCCTGCCAAGGCCATCAGCCTCGAGGAACACCCCCTGGACCTCATCCGCCAGGAGGTGCGCCTGTATTGACTGACCCAACTATCTTCATTCACCTCATCTATGCTATTACATTAACAAACACATACTTTACACATCACCTTTGTTATCGCCGTTATGTTAACTATTGTATACTAAAAAAAAAAAAAAAAAAAAAAAAGGTGCCCTGTATTGTGTGCTATAGGAGCACACAAAAATTCAGTGGGGAAGACAAAATGAGGTACGAACAGCCTACGTATGTTGCTTTTTTCTTACGTGTACCCAAGGCTGGCTTTGTGCATGCTGCTGTCTTCAATACATCAGAAGATGCTTATCCATGGCCTTCAATTGTTACTCACCGCCGCTTGGCTAGTTTCATCTAAGTGCACTAATACATTAAGGTATAAGAGTAGCCATTTTTATCAGGCACACTCCTATGTCAAAAGATGTGATGAGCGTGACGTCTAATACGTATATAAGAAGAAGAAGACAAAACACAGTAAATGTTGAGGTCTGTTTCTGCAGAAGCACTGTCTGAATTTGTGTGTGCTAATCTTTTTGTATGAGTTGACTGGAGCTGTTATGTTTGTGGAAGAGAGGTAAATGCTTCTAGCCCTAACCCTAACACTAAGCTTCCAGATCCTCTGTAGCACTCAGGTATAACAGGATTACCTCTAGTCTTATAAGGAATCAGTACTATATTTAGAAACTTTCCAGGTGTTGAGAGGCTGATGACATGGAGAGATAAGAAAGGAGAGTGGTGAATGTGACCAGATTAGATTACATGAGAACTGAAATATGGGAAGTATTATTAAAGCAGGAAGCGGTGGTGTCACTGGTGAAAGGAAGTATTAGAGGGGTGAAGACAGGTGATGGAGAGTTAAAATAGCTTAGTGGTGAGATTAATTAAGAGAGGGCAAGTGGCAAGATATCCAGAGGGGGATGCATGGAAGAGGTGGAGTGAAGAGTTTTGAGTTTGGATTGCAACACTTTAGTGTTAAATCGTGTGTGTTACTACATAGTTAGATATTCTTGATTCTATTGTGGGCATATTGTAATCGATTGATTGACCGCCTGAGTGCAAAGGCAACTTCCTGTATATGCACAGGAGATACTGTCCTTTACTTTGGCTGATTGACTGATACTATTTGACTGCTGTCCTGTTTTTGTAATACTCTTGTGTAGACTATGGGAGCTGCTTTGGCTATACGGAAGTGGGGACACATGAAGGTTGCACTTTGGGTGAGTTTGAAGTTATTATTCTCGTATACCAGTTTGTGAGCTACAGCACAATGGCATGTTTGCATTTGGATTATGCACTACTATATTGCTTCCACTGGACAAGCAAACGAACAAGCAAACAAACAAACACACAGACTGGAAATGATTAAATATATTTAATCTTTTCCAGTCTGTGCGTTCGTTCATTCGTTCGTTTGCTTGTGCGTGGCATTTAACACGGGCATTTGATTGGACGACGCAATGACGTAACCACAAACATGGCCACTCAGGCAGTGTGCATGTGCCTGGCAGCCAGCCATCTCTTAGACACTCTGCGTGCCTCAGGTTGGGTCTCCAAGGCGCGACACACACTTGCGCAGAAGCTTACTGTTATTATCTGGTGCGAGGGAGCTGCTCTGGCTATTGGTACGTGAGTATTTCTATTTCACTATTTGGGTACTTTAGCAGTTTAGCGTTCTTGGCTACTGAAAGCCCTCTCTCTATCGCGAAGTAAGCTATTGCGCAAAAAGCTAGCTCGGCTTTGGCACTGCCTAGTTGGATAAGGAAAGACATGACCATGCAATACTTTTAACATGGTGTAGATGTAGCTATAGCTATGTATATGTACATGCAAGTGCATGACAGTGGCCAACGTCAGTGCAGACAAGATCAGCACTATACCCAGGCAATGTCACCCAGCTGCAATCACCCAAATGGTGATGGATGGCCTGCGTTGTCCACCCGGCGACGCGACATGGAGCAAGCACGGCTGAAGGCCGCACTTGCTCGTACTGCTAATAGTATTCATTTGCTTGAGGAGCTTCAGTTACGCAAGAGTGGGTCTTCATGGCTGTGGCTGTGCTCTGGCTTTGGTGATTGACAATGGCTTGAAGCTTAGCTATCCCTCACTCTATCCCTCTACTTCCACTCTTGGATCACTTTCTGGCTGGAGATCAACTGACTGACCGCGGAGAGGGTTGCAATGTTCCACTCGCTCGAGAAACAAGTAAAGGCTGTTACACAGTGGAGCATTAACCATGGTCCTTACATGCAAGAATGTCACACCTTATAGTCCTACACCCTTGAATGTAGGGACGATGGTTAATGCTCCACTGTGTAACAGCCTTTACTTGTTTCTGTACTTTTTGTGCCATCCCTACATCCTTGCTATTTTTGTAGAAAATTTTATTATTTCTAGTTTCTGTACTTTTTATGGTGTGCAAGCTGCACATGCTGAGTGCCACTAGAGGGCATCCATGCAAATTACAGTATAGGACCTTATTTCTGTAATCCTGGAGCTCAAGGTGTCAGCTATCTCCTAGCTTTCGCGCCAGCCCACCTAAGAGCTTAGAAACAGTGACCGAAAGTTAGCCAGGTACTAATTAAAAATGGCGGGATACGCACAGCCACAAGGATGACCTTTTGAAGCAACGCAAGCTAACTTCAGCCTAAGCCCTTGTCTCATATATGTACAACTCAAACGGCCTCCTGACGGTGTTGGCTGGCTTTTGGATAGAAACTGAAGGAACAGTAGGCGGAAAACTGCCGTTCCTCAACGTCATCATAAAATGGCATCTTGCGTGTAGCAATGTCTCCCGCAAGGCTTGGTAACCACGATGTGTGAACAAGACACTTTCGGAGCCTATACTTTGAAAGAATACAGTTCGGTTAATTTGCAGTAGTTTCATCTTCGAATTAGTTCGATAGCTAATTCTGTTTGGTAGTTACAGCTGGCAAAGAAGAATATTAAGAATATGAAGAATGAAGAATATGAAGAAGAATATGAAGACGAAAATGGATGTTTTTGAGTGTCATTTTCTCACTGACAGACCACGTTCACTTGCCTTCCAGGTCAGTTTAGTGTATGAATATTTTGTATTTAGCCCTACGAAGCCTCTTTTCGCGATTTCGTTCCTATGCCAATGTATTGTGAATTTGAAACACCCTGTACCATCCCTACATAGAGAGTACTATCGTACTTTCTGATAAGCTTCTGCTGTATCTTGTCATGTTTGCATTGCCACTGTGCTGTACATCATCATGTCATGTGTACCGTATTACTAATCAGTGCCTTTCTTGCCACCTCTGCTGTTAGGACACGGCTGGAGAAGAGAAATTTGCACCAATATCTGCACTTTATTGTAGGCAAGCATCAGCTGCTATTTTGGCATATGATATCACTGATGTTGCTTCTTTGGAGAGTCTCAAAACTGTGTTCATACCATTGTTAGAAAATGTTGATGCTGCATGTCTTACAGTGGTTATTGGATGCAAGTCTGATCTAGTTGATGACTCTAAAAAGGCAGTTTCTGCAGGAACAGGCAAGGATCTGGCTATTGCTCAACATGCCTTTCAATTGGAACGGGCAAGGAAGCAATCAGCAGCAACATTTCTGGAGAAAGTGGATGCTAGCAACTCTTTCTTTGAAACTAGTGCTTTATCTGGCAAGAATGTTGAGGAAGTTTTCGCGTACATCCAACAGGTACTTGTACCACTCGGTGACATTCCACCTCCCCGCAGTCCTGTTTCTTCTGGAACAGTTAGTTTGGAGCAAACCCAGGAAGCTAACAAAAAGAAGTGTTGCTGATAGTCTTTTTCGTAGTTGGTGATTGTGATTTCACCAATTTTCTACTGTTTATTAAGTCTATATCATATATATGAATAGACTGTAGTGGACATTCTGCATTGTATAATGCATCAGATTTTGTATCATGTTTATAGAACTAGCTACTCATTCACTTACAAACTTATACTATGTATATTATGATAGCATAAAGTTGTTGTGTGTGTGTAGACACATGTTCATCTAAGTGTATATTCTGTGTGGATCAATTGCGACTGAACTGTGTAGTAACTAAGTTATAGTGCATGAGGTACTAGAAACTGTGCAGCATGGTGAAGCAGGCATGATGTCATCTGTTGCTGTTTAGCACAGATTTGCTGTTACCCCCACAGTGCTGATGTAGTCATTTGCATGCAATGCTGACGGACACTGTGCCACGTTCAACTGAATGGCACATCAATTGAACAGGTGCAGAGCTGTAAGTGCCTCCGTGTGATAATCAGTGACATCCTCTCCTGGTATTTGAACATTGATCGAAATCCTTTGCGCCATGTAGCTACAGCATTTACGTACTCCCATGTTTGCCTTATGCATAATGTAGTCTATGCCACAAGCACCCAGCCATAAACCAGTAGGACGTCAAGCATCTGCAGCAGTAGCACTATGCAGTTTGCTATCTATCTGCCTGCTCAATGGACACTGAATGTCTTCTGCCACGTGCTGTGGATGGCTGGCCCACACTGGCAGCCAAAGCATGCAGTGAGTGACCTGCAAACACGAGAACAATCAGGAGCTCGCACTCATTTCATAATTGCCTAAATCTCTCTTGTTAATATGTTAAGATAACGTTAGTACTACCCCCCTCACCTGTGTCTCTTCAGTAACCAGCTAACTCCATGTGTGACGTCATCGCGCGCGCTCCTGCTGAGTTAGCAGGCACACTGTACACTTGCCCTGTGTTGCGCAACCAGACTCCACTGTATCTCGAAGCCGAACTGAAGGTATCATGTGCAATGGATACCTTCTCTTGCCGACTTTTTCACGCTGACTTTTACCTCAGTGCTCCGCTACCGTTGCTAGATACAGCGTATTCGTATTTTCGCGGAGAGGCAGTGTCGCTAGTCCCAGTTATCCGTATTTTTGGCGCAGCACCAAATGGACAGAAGGCTTGTGTTCATATCCACGGAGTGTTCCCGTATCTCCTGGTTCCTGCCAGTTGTCAGAAGGTGACTGATTCCCTCCTACATCGCTTGGCTAATAGCATAGATTATGCTTTACAAGTGTCTCTAGGAGGTGGAAGCAGAAGGGGTCAACACGTTTTCAAGATTATTCCTGTGGAAGCAAAGTAAGGATTCGTTTAGGTGGGGCTTATACTCATATTATTTATCTTTCATTTTGCTTTTGGAAAATATACCTACTGTGTGTACTCTCTGTATGCAAGCATATCAGAGTCTTACGCAGCTGATCACACATCTTGTCTTCTTTTTCAAAGATTAGTCTTGTAGCTAGTGTAAGCTGCCAATTACCAGCCACATTTTGCCTTGAGCTGTATCTCAGCGACCAAAAGTCGCACTAACTTCATTCTTGCAGTGATCAATAGCCCGAGAAAGTGCCTCTTTACACACTAACTTCAGTGCTGATGTCGCATTCAGATTTGAAGCAAGACGAATTCATTTGTGTCTAGACACAAATGTATTGTACAGTTGTACATGTTTGAGTTGAGATTTACTTATTTCACTGGGTTGGCATCAAGATGTATAGCTTGTTTGGATATTATGTTGTTATTTTTCAATGCGCGGAAAGTCAATCTCTAAACATCTGTGTTCGTGCGCCATCAGAAACCCATTCACATTGAATGTGGCCCATCTCGTCTGCTGCCTATGATGGAGAACTCTGTTTATACCGCACCTGTCTTGTCTCTGTTCCAAACTAGTTGAAACTTGAACCAAGGGATTGCCTGACTGGATGACCTTAGGCATGGTCAGTACCTAAGTTTCTTGCCAAAAAATGGACATAACACTTGGCACAGGAAGCAGCTCAGATAGCTACTTGCCATCTATTATCCCAACATCATCTTGAATGAAGACTTGTATGCTAGTACAGGCCAGGAGCCCATCAGCAGAATGGTGCAGAAAAGAAGATTGAAATGGTTTGATCACTGACCAAACTCACCAGCAGCACGGGCCTTGGCACTAGCCCTAGATGTAACGGATGTGAAAGACCCCGTAGACTCCCACCTTTACTGTGGATAGACATCGTGAGGAAAGACGCTGCTACCATCGGTCAGTCACAGATAGAGTCAGCCAACATGGCTGCAGACAGAAACAAATGGCATGAACTAGTTGTTGACATATGTTCCTTGTAGGAATGGACATGATGTACGTATGCTCAATAGTGAATCCTATTCAAGCAAGTGCATGTTAATGACATGCTCTTTCCATGCACTTAGCTTCGGTCTACTGCTTGCTGTGTTTTGTCATCAGCGACAGTTGCAAATAGCTGCAGTGTTCTGAACACATGTGGTATGGCACTTTAGTGTTATGTAGTCTAGTAGTCTGTAATCTAGTCTATTGTTTGGATGATGTTCTTTGATTATGTTGACATGTCCTTACATTAGCACATTTGCACATTGTAAACAGCTGTGGATAGATTCTGATTAAACTGGTACATTAGGGTTGCTTCTACATATGCTTACTGTCTGCACCTTCTCAAACTGAAGCCTTGCTTGATGTGAAGTATAGAGTCTTATGTGGTAGTCTGGAGTGTGCCTAAGATGTTCTTACCACTTTCATTGTGTGTTACTGTAGTTCATTCTGTTTGTCGGGATACCATAGTGCACCTTATGGCAAAATTTTGTTGTCAAAGTTGTTCTTTTTCTATTCAGGGAATGCTAGAATACCTGCTAGCTTGATCCCCCAGGTGTTACATTATGCCAATCTCTTTTTACTTTGTACAGGTCATTTTATGGCTACACTGCAAGGGAAAGTACATTCCTCAAGGTTTACCTATACAGACCAAGCCATGTCAAAAGGTCTGTATACTTGCATGCACATTTGGTGTGTACGTACATGCATGGATAGCATAGAGACTCATTGCTACGTAGCTGCTGTCATGGATCAATGTTATGGCTGTCAAGCTGGATTCACTTAGCAGAAGTGCAATGGATCAGGGTGTTTTGGCCACATAGGCTGATGGCTGATCCATTGCAGTTCTGCTACATGATTCCAGCTCAAAAGCCACTCCATTGATCCATGATGTACATACATGTTTATGTATACAGCATAGTGACACTATTTGGTTGGCACTGGTTTACTTTCACCAGTATTCACAAGGCTAAGACTCACTGTATACAATTCAGTTTTCACCAGTAACTTCTGAACCATGATGCAGTAGTGCCTGTGTTGCTGTCATTATACATGCCATTATGGACAAGAATGCCCATGTGCGATGCCTCATATCTGTGTCTTTTTGTTTCTAGACTGGCTGAATTGTTACTGGCTGGAGCCATCATGAATCAAGTGTTTCAACCTTTTGAGGCACATATACCTTATGTACTGCAGGTGCGTGTGTAACTTCCTCTTTATGCTTTCATGCAGATGTTGCTATGGCATGATATGGTACAGTGCATGGAATGGTAACCAAAAAGTGGCAATAATTGTTGCCTTTTAAAAGATATCAAGTGGTCAATGGCAAAACCTTATTTTTGTGTGCATCATATCACAACCTTGTAGTCAATGGAACTCGGGCTCACGAACCAGGCTTTCCAGGCCATGGAACAATGTAAATTGGATAACTGCATTAGGGATGTGCAGTTTTGTGGTACATTTTTGCCCTTTCATTTGATACTAGAGCAGGGCCGTCGGAGGCGGTACGGCCGGTACGGCCATGGCCATACCACTTTTTGAACAGCTAGCAGGTTTTTTTAATTTTCAAAAGCAGTGTTTTTAGCTACTAAACCAGATAACCCCTACCCTAACTTAACTAACCGTTGAAGAAACAAAGAAGCAATGATCTTAGGTTGTTAGCAGATGCAATGAAACAGGAGATATCAAGTAGGGTCCAATACTTCACGATTTGCAAGCACGCTCCTTTCTTCTGCCATGTTTTGTTACGTAATCGATTCAAAACGTAATAAAGATGGAGGCCAGCAGCGCGTACGTAGGCAATCGACCCACATCACCTGGCGCTACGAAGCATGGCTTGTAGCACCACACGTCAGCGAATCGCTATACCCTTAACGGTGATGTAACAATTCAAAATGGTCTCATCGTCGAAGCACGTGGACCTAAGAAACGCCGACAATAGGTGACAAGTCTCATCAGCCTCGCGCAGGTTTTTAGTACCCTAAGCGTCAATTCGGTGTGAAGAAGATCGTTTCTCGAACTTTCAAAGAGAGCTGGTATACAATGTGAGGATTTTGCATAATAGCTAGCAACTTTGAAATGCTAGCTAGCTAAATCAAATTGTATCTAATATTTAGCTATGGCACGTATCTAGCTTCATACAATGCTGAACGTTTAGCTATAGTAAACATGATTTAGCTGCTTTTTGCTGTATATCACTGATATCATTGTGAAATCTATGTAACCCTCTTAAAACGACTTACTGACTGATCGAGAGTGCATGCTGGGCTAGCAAAGGCATCACTATTCTTGAGGCACAGATCCGTAGCAAACATTATCTGTATGATAATGAAAAGTAGCTAAAAAAATTTTTTCGCTCGCGACATTTTGTATCATTCACCCAATGGCCTTACCACTTCTAAATTGCCTCCGACGGCCCTGTAGAGGATACAGTTCAGTGACTGGAATGCTTTGAAGGCTTTGCAGACGCTTGAATCGACCTCAAAGTACTGAAACAGTTAAAGCTTCCTCCAATTACCAAAAGTTATAAACAAAGGGCCTTTTATCTAGTGCTTTATCACTCAACCTTGCGACACAATGACAGGCAGGCAATGCTCTGTGTAGCTTTGCCTCACTGACATTGACCCCACAATTGACAACCTTGGCAAAGCTCTCAGCCTAACATCAAGCAAAACAGAACTGTACACTGCAATATGCAACAACATTACATGCCACCTAAGGAAGGGGCTTGGATGCAGCTGAATTCAGCAATTTAGAAAAAAACAGATTAAACCTATTTCCTTCACTGGCTGAGAGAAGGACATTGTGCACACATGTAGGAGGCACTTTGGTGGTCTCCCTTCCCACCTACCACCAGGAGTTCTATTTAGTCCCTGCCACCTTCAAACTGTCTATGATTAAAGAACACAAAGGATTCAAGAACACTGACAACATTGGTGACAGGAAGACAATTTTTGCAACAGGATTTGCGAAATGGTTGTTGCGAATGCCATTCAACTCACAACTCACCTTTGAACTTCGCCCTTATACTTTAGACATGATAAGGAGCAATTACCCTGTACTGTGTCACCGAAGGAGATGTCACATGGATACTTGCAAGATCTCAAATGGAGGATTGTATATAGGAAATAGCCTCTACAGGATTATGTCTTGTGAAGATGTCTTGTGAAGAGGCTGCAGAGACCTTTTGCATTAGTGGAAGGGCTGTTCAAAGGGTTCTAAGGATGTTCAACGACTCGGGAACAGTCGAATAAGCAGGAACATTGAGCGGCTGTTACAGAGAGCTGTGGCTGAAGAGACCATTCTATTGGATATTGTTTTTGACAATCCAGGGATATATTTGGATGAAATCAAGAGCACCTTTGAGGGTTTGACAAGAAAGTCTGTGCACATTGTGACACTTGCCAGAGAAGTGAAGAGACTGGGGTTAACTAGACAGAGCATTTGTCACATTGTTTTGCAGCATTCTGAAATTGAAAGAGCTGCTTTTAGGATGCGAATTGAATTGATTGATCCATCGTTCTTTGTGTGGCCGGATGAGACAGGATGTGACAGGAGAGATTCCCTTTGAAGAATGGCATAAGGTTTGCGTGGATCACCTCCTGTCGGTCTCAGGCTCAATCTTGTACGAAAGCTAATTTTCACAATAAACCCAGCGTTGGCGCTCTAGTCACTTTTAAATGGCGCATTGATGTGTTATGCCACATACAGTAAGGTATCTGTACGAACAGCAGAAGGGCTATCAGGTGGACAAGGCAAATGTAACCCGTATTGGTGCAACTCTTTGGCCATTGCGAACAGCTTAATCTCCAAACTAAGGACAGAGAAGGTGACATCACAATAGAATACTATTATAACGATAGCGAATGGAAAGAATGACGTGGAATTAGAACACGACAAATTTTGTCAGAGAATAAAAAGGCAACTGCATGTTTTGTACAGATGACAAAACTTGGAGGGACTAAAATTAGAAGATGTGGTAGTTAGACCATCTTAATTAGCATTTCCAAGTGTCACTGATTAGTCACTGCCCGGTGTGGGAGTTTTAAAGGAGGCTCTGGATAGAGCCTGCCCACATCGGTATATAAGGAGGGAATGGATCAGTGGCTGTTGGCGGTGACCAGTGACCTGGTTGCTTAAGGGTCGGCTAAAGATCTGGAGGTTGCCGGTGCTGGTCTGGTTCACTGCCATTTTCCCTTCCCCCTTCTTTCCTTACCACGTGTAGTTCCGAATGTCTTTCATTCGTGTCATCATGGTACATAGACCATCTTAATTAATATACGGTAGCTGCAATGTTTACTTATGGAATTGAAGATGTCATTATATACAAAGAAACTGTGGATTGGAAAGTTTTTCATTTTACATTGAGCAAACCATTCTCCCAATAATGAAACCATTCAATGGAAGAATAACTTCATAAAATATGTAATGAAATTTCACAGTTTACATAAATAATAATATATACGCTACTAAATGCTTCATACAGTAGATCTGCACTAAAACATGCAGTAGCACAAAAATTGGGGCACAATCTCCTGTGCTCGCATGCAAGTCATAGTGAAATGTAATTAAGGATTGAAATCATTATAATCAAATTGGTTGTCCTTGATTGTGTCCAAAGCAGCAGTTGCATTGCCCCTCTGCATGGCGACTGAGATCATCTGTAAGAGGAATTGAAGGGAGCGTGGCTCCCCTGTTTCTGCCTTGAGACGGTGTCCTAGTTTGCGGAGGAACTGGAGGGCCTCAGGACCGCAGACACCTGTGGTCTCTAGCCCCATTTACACTAGCGCGAGTGGGTCGAAACCGATTTAGTTAAGCCGCTTTTGACTCGGGGTTACGAGCGTTTACACTCGATTACGTAAAACTGTTTAGAGCCGCCTGGACGGATTAGCCTAGGAGTTAAGCGGTCCTCCCAACGCAACGAAATTGTAGTCAAGGCATTTCCTCTGTCGATGGAGGCATCGCTGAACGATAACAGAGGTAAGACACTTCCGCAGACCGGGTTACTGCGTTTACACTGACAACTGGATTAGTTAAACCGGTTTCTAACCCACCTCCGGAGGTGGTTTAGTTAAACCGGTTTCGTACCTGGATTAGCGCGTTTACACTTAACCCGGATTTAGTTAATTCACATTTCAAACCGGTTTAACTTGCTAGTGTAAACGGGGCTTCTATGGCCACTGGAACGAAGTGGTGGCTTGCTTCCAGTTCAGCATACTTCATACGTTTCCTTTGCTCTGCCTGAGCTGCTACAGTGCCTGCTTCCCTGGTTGCCAACGAGATGTGGGAGGGGGCGATGGTGTCGGGGCAAGTTGCGACCCACACCAGGACCCAGCCAGTCTTCCATGGCATGACTGTGGCTCCATCAGGTCTTTTGCCGTCTGACAGGCATATGCCACTTGGTTCCAGGTGAGAGGGCACCCCCGCGGATGTTAGCGATCGCCTGACGATATTGTTGATGGCTGTGTGGTGGGGATGTCTGCACTGGCTCCTACGGCAACTTCAATGGAAGTAAATCAATTCAGATTCTGGGTAATGCATCCATTCATCATAATGAAGAAGTCATACATCTAATTCACCTGAAGGGTAGCCTTGTGTAGTTCATCCCAGTCTATAGCCCAGACCTTAACCCTATTAAATAGGTATTCAGTAAGGTGAAAGCATTCGTCAATAACAATGAAGCAAGTTTGCAGTCGGCTACAGTGCACGAGTTGCCTCTACTGCTTTACTCGGCATTTATAACAGTAACACCTCAAGACTGTCGTTCATACATTCACCTGGATACAATTTGTAAATCATTTCAGTGTTATATATTATATGTATCATATTAATGCATGCACCATACATCAATTGTTATGTCCAGGCACTATGAATTATAATTGATACTAGGCAGATGATCATCATGAGGGTGAGCCCAAGCAAAATAGAGTCTGGAAGCACTGCAACTTTCCGTGGGAGCCATGTACTTCTTGGGCTGCGCAAACGCGGCGGAACAGTGCATTTAGCTAGGGTGACATTCTGTGCAGTGGGCCTACACGGTGGGTAGCTAGGGTGCAATCAGCACTCTTGTTACACTATTGTTGTTGAGGCTGGCTTCGGGGCTCCATTGTGGTTGTGCCCAATCTCCATAGCCACGAGTAGTCCTGTGGCGTCATCCCTAAGCATAGTTAAAAGTGACTTAGTCTGTACCTGTGCTGCTGTGTAGTAGTTGTGCGAGGGCTTGTGGGTGCCAGTGGCGTTGGCTGGATATTAGCTAGGTAATTTGCCTTCTTTTGTTCGTTTAAACCAGCGTTGAAAGTTTTCCCTGGCGAATGTTCTAGAGGTTTGCGAACAGCAGCCATTTTATTAGCACCAAATAGAAATATACAGTACTGTCAGAGAGTATGATAGTACTCTCTATGTAGGGATGGTACAGGGTGTTTCGAATCCACAATACATAGGTTTAGGAACAAAATTGCAAAAAACGTCAAAACAGGGCTGGGTAAGGTTAAATACATAAACTATTCTTACATTAATCCAACCTGGAAGGCAAGCAAACATGGTCGGTCAGTGAGAAAATGACACTCGAAGACATCCATTTTCATCTTCATATTCTCCTTCATATTCTTATTCTTCTTCATTTTCTTCTTTGCCAGCTTTAACTGACAAACGAAATTAGCTATTGAACTAATTCAAGACGAACCTACTGCAAGCTAACCGCACTGTATTCTTTTGTAGGTTAGAAACTGCTGCAAGCAAGCATCACTCATTATGGTTACCAGGTCTGTCCAGAGACGCTGTTATGCGCAAGACGCCATTTTACAATGACATTGACGACCAGCTGCTTTCCACCAGTGTTCCTTCAATGTCTGTTCAATAGCCTCGCAAGACTGTTAGATGTCCGTTCTGAGGCGCATTTATAGAGTCAAGCTTTTAGTCAAAGCTAGCTTGTGTGGCGTTTCAAGGCATCTGTGGTCATGCATATCCACCATTTCTAATTAATACTCAATTAAGTTAAATTGCAAGAATGACAAGTCATTAAACAGGCACATGCAATAGGTTAATCCCAGAAGGGATCCCGTTCTCTGTCTCTCTCAGCAGTCCCAAGCACTGCTGCCGCATTCCCCCGCTGGTAAGCCATTGAGAGCTTCCATGTCTTTGAGAGAGCATGTTCATATGTTTGCATGTGTGCGTTTAGCGTGTGTGTGCACATTAATGCTTGGTTAGCTTCCTGTCACCATTTCCCAGCTCGTTCCGGTGACCTAGTGTGGAAAAGTGCTGATGAGCACCAGAAATAGGGTCCTATACCTGCATGGATGTCCTGTGGTTGCAGCTTAGCATGTGCAACCTGCACACCATAAAAAGCACAGCAACTAGAATTAAAAAAATTCTGCAAAAACAAGTATTTCAAGTTAAAATTCTTGTGGGGCTGCCCCCCAACTTGAAATACTTGCTCCCTCTGTTCACTGCTGTGTTATCAGTATATAGTAGCTATTGCAACTAATTTTGTGTAATTCATCAACGCACTTGTGAGCACACTTCATAGGCAAGAATGAACACAAATGATTGAAGTGGACATGAAATTTACAGACATTTGCACAACAGCACAGTACATTAACTTACAGTTTGCACATTCTCAGAGTTGCAAAAGCACAATCAAGTACATGCACACATGCACACACGTGCGCACTAAATGCACACATGCAAACATATGAACATGCTCTCTCAAAGACATGGAAGAGAGGAGAGGGACATGGATGGAGGGAACACAGATACCTGCAAGTGCTTTAGAGCACACCCACAGTCATTGCAGCGGCTAGGGTTCTGTTGTGGCAGTTTGCTCGACCGCACTACACGCACCATCTGGAGAAAATTTCGAAGGGTAACTGCGCACTTAAGCTTTAAACACTATAGACCGTTAGCAAATGTTTGCAGGCAGAATTCATGGGGCTCACCAAGTTCTACGTTGCTCATGTCACTTCTCTGAGACAAGGAACTGAAGTCCTTCAACGGGGTGGCCATGATTGAAAGCGTCGTGTGAACCAAGTCGTCAAACTGTTGGGTGTTATCCCGCTGCTTCCTGTACATCTTCAGACCCGCAGAGGTGGTGTGGTTGCCTTTTCTACAACTGCCTTGCGGCCGAAGAGTGTCATTCCTTTGTCCATTCTCCGCAGGCCGACATGCCATTTTTTAACAATTGGAGGGCCCATTTCTAAAGTATTAACATTGGGGCCTAATGGCTCTTGAGAAAAAGTGACCAAGAGTGCCTCCAATAAGCTGTCTCTCTCTTTTATCGCCATAGTTGGCACCACTTGCGACATCTTCAAGCTGTAGCTGCCAAAAGTGGGTTCGAAGTTCAGAGGTGAGTCGCGTGCATGAGTCGAATGATGTTCGCAACAACCATTTTGCAAAACCGTGTCTCAGCAAAACAGCTTCCAGTAGTGGCACTAGCCATGTTTCGTTAGCCAAGCAATTGTATGCATTGGAGTACGTGGAACAGAACTGGCCTGGTTTACAATTGATAACCTACGTAGGTTGCTTGTATGTACAGTATATATTGTGACGATTTAAAGAGACTTTGTGTCTGTACAAACTGTCTCATCTAGGCCCTGACATGACTTGATTTTGTTGACTCCTGCCTGTTCCCTCACACCTGATCCTTTGTAAATCCATCACAACAAGTAATCCCATGTGTATATAAGGAGCTCATTTCTTTGTGTAACCAGTCCCCCTGTGTTGGTTAATCTCTGTTCAATTGAGTTGGTACGAGTGCGAAAGCTGCTGTTCGTAACAATATGCATATGGGTGATCCTGAAATATGTGATCTAACATGAAGTACTTGCTTTCTTTCTTTAGTTCATGGTGGACTATAATTTGTATGGAATGAGTCAGGTGCATCTCGGATCAGTGAAGTTTAGGCACATTGGACAAGAGAATCTCAGTCCACTTACTCAGTATTGCAGATGGCAAAGTAACAGCACGGAATCAGAAGTTACCAGCATACTGAGGTACAGTACTAATTGGAATACTTTGCCATGTTAAGTGAATTAAACTGAGGATCAGGAGTAGAAGTTAGTACCTATTGTGTTGAGTTGAATACCCACAAAAAGCAATACTAATCATGCACATCTAGGTGTAAGATGGTGGCTTTGCAGATGCATGCGAAGTAGAATGTTTCAGATTGTAACCTATATCTGTCAGTTTTGTCCAACATGATTTAGTTGTGATACATCATCATTCTAGATACCAGTGTGGTCAGCTTTAGTGCTTCTTGTACTACACTTTGAAGGGTCATTCTCCTTCATGTTGCTATGTTGGACATTCTTGCTCAGTCCACTGTCCTTGGTCTATCTTCACTTCTTCAAGTGTTGCCAGTCTGCCAAAAAGTCAGTAGTGATCACCTTATGGCACTGTTAATAACTTAGTGCTTCTGTTGTACCTTTAATACTGTTGGGTGTCACACGACATGCTGGACGACCAACCAGTCGACTGAACAACTGATTTGCAGCACTACACCCACAATATTGTGACATTCGTCAGAATACACACTCCTGGATTCTGCAGTAGACGTTCAATTACTCCTCTGGTTGGCTAAACTAGAGTCTGATGACAGCGTACACTATGTATTATCCACTATGACTTCATCTAGGCTTACGTATGTAGGCTCTTCCACTATGCAATACTGTATGTTACGGAGAATGGGAGTTGCACCTGAAGGATAGCAGAGGTGACACAGGTGAAGAGGAGAGAACTGTGGAAAGATTAAATGATGGAGGAACGAGGGATTAGGTTAGGTTAGGTTTTAACTTCCAGAATGGTGAGGTCACACTTCAGCAAAAATGATGAACTTTTCAGAATTCACAATCCCAGTAGACCACACTGGACAGGATTCACATTTCAAAGTGTAAGCAAGGCGTCAAGAGTGCTTGTTTTGTTTGCTAGTATTCTTTGTCACCCTACCATTAAAGAATGGCCATAAAGCATGCTGTATAATTATGCAATGTATAGTACTCAACATTCCTTTGATCCAACCACACAAGTCATTTTATAGTAGTTTATTGATGGTTGACGTGGCAACACTAAAAACTTCAAAGGACAAAATTGGGCTATATATTGTATATGCCCCAGCTAGTTGGGTTATAAATTCACCAGGAGCTCTGGGCTCTTATTTTAGCCAATCAGCTTCATGTGCAAAGTTTATTTGAAACTACCTGCGATGCCCACCTTCGGCATGCCCTGAGTTCTCTATCTATATCTATATATATATACATATCTTATACGTAGATAGAGAGATGGATTGTTGTTCATTATTTCACACATTTCTTCTCGTGCAACTGCTGTTCACATTTCATGTGTCACTTTCTTGCAGCATGTGTCACCTTGTCATGTCTGGCAGTGTATGTTCATGACTACCCATGATTGTACATGACTTGCTTTGTGCATGCTGTGCTCATGCAAGAAAGTAATGGTGGACATGATAGCATTAAGTTAGAAATACCCTTTATACAAAATGGAAGTCAATCCATTTCTTTACTGACTGAACACAACAGGCTTCCACTGCCACACAGCACTGCAACAAGCTAAAATGTTTTTGTGTACGTGGGGCATTCTCTACACATTTACACTGCCTGCCTCTTGTCTATTTATAGCTACAACAAATGTTGAGAATGAAGTGTCTGTCAGTAATCCAAACTTGGTACAGTGTGGTGTATGTAACTACCTACTGCGGACTTGTATCCTGTTGATGAATAACTTCAAGAGACCCAAGACACTGAACTGGCAGTGTTGCTATGCTGAAATGTCCTTCATGTAGGCCTAATTGCAGTCATTACTAAGTTCTTCCGGCCATGGTGAAAACAAGAGCAGACCTTCTACAAAATAATCTTTCTAGTGCTTGCACATTCCTTCTGATCTGCTACACACTTGGCAATGGAATATTCGAGAGTTCAACAATTTGGCATTGTTTTTCTTAACATTTGCCAACTATAGTACTCTAAGCCAGCCTGTATGCTTCTTATTTCACCCGCCCTTGTGCCTCATAAATTAAACAGCATATAGGCTGGCTTTCTGTATTATAATTGTAACTAATCAGTTTGCACATGCCCTAAATGTAGTGATTATGCATGATTAGTATGTGCATATAAATTGATATCTTTCTGTATACATACATGTAGACCCTGCCTTCATGAAGCTCCTCGTATCAGTGCATGTGAACTGGAGTGTGATGCTGTTGCAGCTGACATTCTGAATCGCACTCATGAATCTACTCAACACCATTTCTCAAAAAATCCGGGGATAAATGCACTATGGGAAGATGAAAGAGATAGGAGGCAGTCGAATGATGATTTGGACCAACTGAAGCACCTAATGGACATGCACTTACCAAGTTAGTGGATATTCTGTTGTGACTGTGTACAGCAATACTGTATGTATATATCATGGAGCAGAAGTGTGGCTATGTAGCAAGTACACAGTATATAATGTATGTATGTGTCATTGCCACGCTGTAAAGCGAAGCAAGTAATCATGAATTCATGATGCCACGTCACTTCATGTTTGTATATGTATGAGTGAGCTTAGCCTTTAGTTGTGCTCAGTTCAAATCACAATGCCAGTGTTGACAGTGGCTGCGTTGGCTGTGTGCACATGCAAGAGCTAGAATACATGTACAAATACTAATGGCACTGCAGAGTACTGTGATGATGGAGCCCATTTCATCAGCATACCTCCCTACAGTTTACAGTTCATAGAAAAGTTAATGGTGAGCCACAGTACTCTTGCATTGCCCAGACCCCTTCCCTCCCTGTTTCTATATTCATTGGTAAGGGAGAAAAACTGTGGTCAACAATATACTGTTTGTGCAAGTCTCATGAATTGGATGCAGTAGACAACAATAAACTTAATCATGATGCATACACAAATTGAAGTTCGTATCTCATGTATGGTGACTGTGTGATCAAATTGTGAATTCTTCTAGCGGAGCTACGTACACACAACTGTGTAGAATGGCAACATTCATGTAAGATCTCACTGTCGCACAATTCTGTAACACTTTCCCATTTGCATTGCAACTTTCGCATGAATATTGTTATTTCCATGATTACTGAATAATAAAGAGCCCCAACTTCCATGGGGCACAGAACAGAAGTGGTGTATATACGCCCAGCCAGTGTGTGTATCTAGCTAAGCTGTAGCTACATACTAACCCACAACCATAGGAGGTTGATGCTGCTATTGTACCTTATTTCTGTAACCCACAGGCTCGGGGTTTCAGCTAGCTAAACACTTGGGTCCACGCTAAGCTATCGAAACGAATGCAGAAATGGCAACTGCAAGCCAACTCGGAGTAGTTACAAATGGTGGGGAAACGCATGAGTGCAAATGTCCTTCAAACGGCACGCTAGCTAACTTTGGCCACATACACAACTTTTAATAGACACACAACGACGTTGCTAGACAATTGAACTAAATTGGAAGGAGGATGAACAAGAAGAAGATGAAACACAAAAATGTTGAGGTTGTGTTCTGCGGGAGCGCGTACTTTTGAATGGAAGTAAAGATAGTATTGCGTAATGTACAACCGACATTTCAAAATGGCAACCTGTTTCGCTGGTTATCAACCCCATACAGTAATATTGCTACTTTTCATTTGTACGTATTACAACATTAAACAACCACCACCATCCCTACATAGACAACACTACTGTGCTGTCTTATATTTGCACAGAAATTAACATGTACAAGGAAGCATTGCTGTTGAAAAGATGATACATCCCCTGGCGCCATCATCAAAATAATTCAACCGGTTCACAGTTAAGACTTTCTTGGCAATAGCTGACACATCAGAGGGTATGCAAATGCAATCATTGCACTTCTAAGAGCAGTGTAAGGCAGAAGTATGACAAGACATACGTACTAGTTCCAGCTATTTTTCGCTTCTTAGCTATGAATAGTGGAGCTGATTGTTCTCTTTTTGTAAATATGACTGCACACTTCACGTGCACCATTGTTTTTCACTGTCTGATTCCTTTACAATTTAAGTACATAAGTTTGAACTTTTCCTACACGTTATTTGTAAGTTTGTTCTGTTTGTAAGTTATTTAGAATTTGTTTCCAGAGGCAATAGTTGACAAAATTGTGTCATGTCTAGAATCATGTAGGACATGTACAAACGACGTTGTATGATGTGATTAGAAAAAGTGTTAGAGAGAAATATTTGGCAGTTATCCATACCTCCCATTCAAAGTACAGGTTCCCATTTAAATTCTTCATATATTGTGACCACGATTCTGATTGTGCAACCCCTTACAGCATCACCGTATAGAATAATACTATGCAGTATGTTGCACAATGGCTGCTACGTGCGACCAATTCAACATGAGTGCAGCAGTGATGTAGGAACTTAGTGCCCTGTGGCTCTCTGCCTTGTATGACAACTTTAGAGGTCACCTAGAGACTAATCTAAAATGGTTTCAAGGAAGCAGGAATTTTGGTTGCACTAGAGGACTAGAACAGGTCACCTGAACTTTCTGATGAGGATTCGTTTGCTGATTTGGACTAGCATGGTTGATGGTTACTTCCTACTACTGCAGGTTATAACACCTTTGCATATCACCATAGTCCTTATATATTATGCACCTTTAAGCTTGATCTTGCATTCTTGTAACTGCAATGTTTTATTTATTTTCATAATTTGGCCAAAACACAATCTTGTAACCTCTCAATCAAAACCCGTTATATACAGTAGTTAAGATAATTCCTGCAGACGTTGTAGGCCATGGCAGTTATTTCTATTTAGTACACCATTTAGTTCATGAAAAGTGCATTCCTGTGTTTGATTGCAGTTCCTGTGCATTGACCTTATGTATCTGTGTTCCTCCTGGACACATATGTATTCATGCATAGGTGAGGTACCCATGCTGGACACTGAAACAAAGCTAATCCAGGAATTTGTTGAAAGTGCTTCAAACTTGACATCTTCAGAGCTTCAGAAGGAAAGCAGCACTTTTGGCAGCCTCAGTGGGCATGAAGGTAATGTCTCACAGTCAGCTGTGTTTCTTAGATGACCAAGCATTCTCTAGCTTGATCTCTGATTTGCTGTTCTACACTGACACGCGTGTTTCAAAGCATATTCAACCTTTTATGAATCTTGTACAGATTTGATCAGATTAAAACACTGTTTTTTAATAATATTTTGGTCGAAATATGGGTCCTGCAGTCTGGTAACTGTAAAGGAAAGATGAGATAAAAACTTTGCACCATATTAAACCTGACTTTTACTTTCTGTGCTTGTGCACTCATCTCTTTTACATGACAGTCACAGTCACATGACAGCAACAACATTCTGCTGAGCCATATTGTTATTAGTAGGACTTGTAGTGTGTATATATCTTAGTTATGTATATCACAGCCGCCTGTGATGGAGAGCTCTGTCTTTGCTGCGCCTGCCTTGTCTCTGTTTCAAACTAGCTGAAGCTGGGACTATGGGATCGCCCTTCATTGGGCCACGACAAATGGCATTCAAGAAAGAACACTGCACCACAGATTGTGTCTTTACCCTGAAAACCATCACTGAGAATGCTTTGATAGGAGACTGGGCATGGCTTTGTTGGACATGAGCCGAGCTTTTGACACCGTTTACAGGGACAAACTCATGGATGTGCTCCAAGTAGCACTGGGTAGCAAGAAGACCAAAGCAATCACGCTGCTCTTTGGAAACACACAAGCCAAAGTGAAGATAAATCAAACTCTGAGTAACAAATTCAATGTTGACACTGGTGTTTTTCAAGGAGATGGTCTCAGTCCTTCACTTTTTACAGCCTATTTGGAAGCAGCCCTACGTCACATACCACAAGTCTCAGAATGGGGTGTACCCTTTCATGCCTTGCAGTATGCTGACGATGTCAGCTTCATACATAGATCACCTAGGGCTCTTCATGATAGGTACAACAAGCAAAGGAATACCTTGGAAAGTGGAGACTAAAAGTGAATGACACCAAAACCCTTGGGCACTATGCTTCAAAATCGGTGGATACTCACAATATATACCAGGTCAAAGGTTATTTACGTCACCAGTGAAAAATCAATTAGCAAGGGACATTATACTACATTCAGCTTCAGCTATGCATGGCTTTGGGACAGTACACCAAGCAGTGAAAAGGGAGCAAAATACCTACCTCCATCACGCTGGTCTGTAGCAGAGCAATGACTCTTCTATCTTCCGATGCCATAGCCCTATAAGCGCCCACTTGGTGGAGGTACAATGACACTGTAGGCTTTCGAAGACGTAGGCTTTATTTGAAAGGCAGACTTCTTCCAGGACAGGCTGCCTAGTTTTCTTGAATTCGCAAGTGCTGTGACGTTTTGCCTGAAGTTGAAGCACTGTAGCCACTGAAGTGATTGAGGCTTTGTACGACGTGCTACATCTTCGAGGTTCTTTAGCCCTCTCTGGTCAACTTTCTTTTCTCCCTGAAGCAGTGTTTTCCTTTGCCGCAGTGAGTTTGAGTGCCTCTTGCTTACGAATTAGTGCACGTGCTTGCTGTTTCTCAATTCTGCACTGTGCGGGTCACATACACGGTTCATAGACCTCTTAGTGTGTGCTATAACTATTACTAAAAATTCATTTGGAATTAAAGGCATTTAGGAATGGCCAGCCGAAAAAGCATAGAAACAAGCAGCAGTAACTCGACGCCATAATCAACCACACTTCCGTGAAGTTTGCTCTACATTGAAGTGCCATATGATCGTGATATATATGCCAGCTAGGCCTTAATTTTAGAATTGGAGTCCAACCCTTGAACCTCTGGAACCTTGTACCTTGCACTCTAGCCCATCAGCACCCCCAAACCCCGCCCAATTAGTTGGTGGTGGAAAAGACTACCATGCAGCGCGAGTTACAGAGGGTCAGGACAAGCAGGAACACCATTGGAGTGCCCGATGCAGCAAACAACTGTTACTTGCACAAGGGCAGCCCCTTTGTCTGTAAATACAATAAGTACATACCAATTGCTGCTGCCCTTGCACTGTGTGATGGTGGTGGCGGTGGTGGTAAAGTAAATAATATAATATAATTAAATAATGTCCTGGGGATGTGAAAGCCCTCATGTGCATGCACTAGGTGTGCCTAGAAAGTATGAGTGATTTTAAGACTTCTAAATGTGGCAGATTTTTAATTAGGCCTTCATTCTTCTACAAGCAGCCCGCAAAGTGCTAATACAAATGCACATGGAATAATACTTAATGTATGGTGCATTTATATTGATGCATAGTGGTGTACCCTCAACCATATACTGATGAACCCCTGCCAAGAATTGTAGTTGCTTGGGCATTGGTAGAAAACAGATTATATCAATAACATAAGAAGTTTCTTGGTGAAATGTGTGGATTAGGCTTCTGGATATTTATCATAGGCCAGGCAAAATTGTAGCATTCATTTACTTTATTATGTTCCACTGGATTAGTAATAGATATCTTCCCTGCAGGAGGACTTATACCACATGGTGAATACAAAGCCTAGGCAATATGTGAACAGATTTGCCAAAAGGGCCCACTTGTTGCTATTTGTCGATTTTGTGTTAGTAGTACTGGGTGGAAGCACAGTAGATGAGCTCTTCATTGCACTTTGTTGCACTTCAATATCTGCTCCCATTCCCGAGATACGCTCACTCAATGTGCAAAAATACGCCCGTAACCTTTTCATTATTATATCCCTAAACATAGCGACAGCGTTACTATTCTTCCTGGTTTGAAGTGCAGGAGAGGACTACGGGTTTCAAACTTTGCCAGGGCGTTGGGACAATACCACAGGTATGAAAGACGCAAATATCCGAATTTACTAAAAACATCACTCAGTTGCATGTTTTCATCCGTAGGGACACTTTATACATAGCGACAAGTGGCCCCTTTTGTCACATCTGCACGAATATAAACACTAAAACTGCACAACCTGTGATTCCTATCATTACTTTTCTTTGTTCCCTCTTATCTCTTTGGTTAGGAACTGATACAGAGGAAGATCTGAGCGACAACAGTTATTGTGTTGACAAGGACATTGCAAGCAAAGAGAGCCTAAACCTGCCAGGTCAGACTCTGTATATATGTGAGCTTTTTAATCAGCATATATAGGACCTTTTCACAAGTTGTGTTTGTTCAGTGGTAGCCAGTTGTTTGCAGGTCTTCTTATAGCTGTGCAAGGTATGGCAGTTCGAAGGTGTATTTTCTTAATCATAAGATGGAGAAATATTACATTGATTCCCTTAAGTATTTTGGCTACTCGGCACTTTTTTTAAGCTATCAGGACATTGGGGGTGTCTAATTGCACTTAAGTTCCGTTTGGGCAATGTTTCAGCTAAAAATGTTTGTATCTATTCGTTACTTGCTTTGTTAGCATAATATTACTATCCAATAGGTTTCTTGTCAGTACGCCATCCATGCACATCAAAAGCATCTATTTCACCACTGTAACTGACACAGATGTTTGGATATAGGTAGTAAATTCGTGATGTGCCATTAATATTTTGTCCTGTATCATAATAGGGGGGCTAGTGTTAATCCCTGAACATACTAATGCCAACCAGCCTGCTATGCAAAACTATTGTTGCCGGGGGCTGGTTGACTTAGGTTTGTGACTTGTCTTGCTTGAATTTCTTCTACATTCTATACTGCAGCTCATGCAAGTGATGATGATGTCCTCACACTGCTACTGCAGTTAGCATCTACACCATCACAGCAAACACAAAGCAATCCTAGAAGCCAAGTGTCTCCTGTCAGTCTGTCAGTGGCAGATGTTCTTGTTCAGTCTGTATGCAGTGGTCATGTTGACAGTTCATTCTGCCATTCACTAACACATGATTCAGCTCAGTCTGATGAAAGTTATACCGCAACTCAGCTTCCAGAAGCAGGTGATAACAGAGGAACAGAAGGAAATGCTCATGATTGTATTTTGCCTTTCTCTCAGACACCATCTACACCCAGTACACCAATACCTAAGCTTGGCATTTCACCGTTTTGTGCTGCCAGACCACTGATCACAGAACTGTTACCACTACTCTCACCTAACAGCTGCGGACAAATAAACATAGGCAATGAGGAAAATATTGGCAGTATAGATAGTGAGGCAAGTACTGACATGGATAACCTGTTCAAGCTGCTCTGTGAGCATCAGGATGATGAAGCGGAAACCTTGCACATGTCACAGGCATTTTGGGACACAGAGGAACAAGTTGAGTAAGTTGTTAGTCACTTTGTGTTCTTATGTGTCAGCTAGCTGCAGGCTGCACACCAACCTAGACCAATTCAAAAACATTGACTAGAATCAAACGGCACAGTGTAACTAGAATGACGGGCAAATGCACCACCGTGGATTTGCTTCAGAGCAGCCCACAAGCTGACTGTAGCCGCAGCTTATTGCATGTATGTCTACTATCAGTCATGTGACCACATTCTGCGGTTCTTGAACAAGAGCTGAAGAAGGTGTAGACAGAGTAATGTAGCAAGGCCATGTGCCTCAGTCATCATAGAATGGCGTCTTGTTCTTCCTGTATACTTATGTATCCTGCAGGCCTGGAAACATACATACAACCACCTCTTCCTTGTGTATCTTTATTGAGATTATTGAAAATTGTCAGTTCATCTTACTGTAAACATGCCTCTTCCCCTCTATCTGTCTAACAAACACTTTCTTAGTCCCCTCTTCACGCTTATTTCTTCTAGTCTAACCTTCCAACTCCTGCTTAATCTTCACCAACTCCAACACCTTCATTGCTCCTCTCCTACTCCTTGTCCATAAGGACATTGGGGAGGATTTAGGTACTTGATTTACTGCAGTAGTCAATGAATGAACTCTTTCCATTTTGTGCGGTCATTCGCCATTGCTTGCCAGTTGGGCAGGCTTGCCAGGGGTCAATGGATATCAACCCATTACAAAGGTACTTCAACAGTGAACTCACACAATCTTGTGTGTCTGCTCTTTAGTTGCTTTAGCCATGGCTGGTCTCTCACAGGGTCTCTTCTGCTATTACTTATAGCCTTCCTAGCTAGGTACTGTACATTCATCCAGCAAACTGTTACTTCTCCAATTGATGCACTTCCTCAAATCTCCCTTCTTTGGAATGAGCACAATGATATCATCCTTCCAGTCGCTAACATCTGTATCTGACCTCCACATCCTCCATGATCTGGAGTAGTCTTATCATGTAAATTTTGTGCTGCCAGGTACCGGGATCTTAGGAGGGGATTCCAGCCTTTGCAGCTGCGATTTGCTTAATGCCTCCAACAGCACATCTGGAGTACCAGTTCTAGATAGAGGAGTGTTTGAGTAATCTATTGATGACTTCCTTGCTGTACTCACTGGGAAAGCTCAGGAACTCATTGAGATGCTGATGCCAGTGCTTTCTGATTTCATTTGGGTTGCTGTTGTCTTGCTGCTTTGCTTCAATAATACAGAGAGTCATTGGGATCTGTGTACTCTGTGTGCCATCTGTAAGCTTCCTCACACATGTTCATCACTGACATCCATCTTTTCTGGCTTTCTTAGCTATATCTGCTACTTTGTAGATCCACTCCTCCAAGGCAGCATTGACCAAGAGCATGTCCTCATTGTTGCTACCCCCCCCCTCTTTCCATCCTCAAAAATGATTCAGAAGCAATCCATATCAATTGGTCCATTGACTATCGTCCGACACAAGTACTCACAGCAGGGCTATGATTTCTTCGCTTTCCACTTTATATGCTGAATGTGTTTGAGCCAGAGGTCCAGTTTGTCAATGAACCATCCACCTTGCTTACTGTATAGCTCTTTACTGAAGCTACTAAATAGTCCTACAGCATGTTATGGAATGACAGTTGTTGCCACACCACAAAAGTCCTATCCTTAACTTTTGGCATGCAGCTTTCTTACCAACCGTAACAAAACGCACAAACTTGTGTGGTTTTTTGAAATAGATCTACAGAGCTGTTCTCTTGTTCCAGTCCCAGTTTGTACCTATGAAATGGGAATTGGTATGCATGATTAAGGATGTTCTGTGGTACAGCTCCATGGTTATGCATTTTGCACTAGAAAAATAACATAAGCTTACAGCACTCATAATAACCTTAAAGTTACATCCAAAGTAATGATCAAAAAGGTGTTCTTCATTGAGATCTAATGTTATTTTGTTTCTTCATCATAAGAGTTAAATGGAGGGGACACCCCTTGCTGGTGATCAGACTGTTTGGGGTCTTGACAGCCTACTACATGACCCGTCAATGATCTTGATCCTCTGATAGATCTGATCTGTGACTTCAGTAGTGAGAATCTGATCATACACCTGATAGTGTTCATCATTTGCCTTTACAGCTTATCACATTTCACTGCCAGCAATGACACCAGTCTGGCTGCCTTACTCATTCTGCCTGTTGCTGCAAAAATGGGGTGGATTGGTGATCGCTCTGTTCTTCATGACTGCATGCATAGCGTCAAACCATGACAAATTCATGGCTGATATCTTGTCATTGCTCTCATTGGCTTCACCGCTCTTCATTCTCTTGTCAATCGCACCTTTATAACACTTCTTCAATGACTTCACCTTGTCCTGGCACTGCTTGACAGTTTACTTGTACTTGTGAGCAGCAAGCACCTCTACAATCTTATTGTAGACCTTTTGAAGTCCTTTTCGAGCCCAACAGAAGTTTATTGATCGAATTCTCACTCCACATGTCCACCAGTACCGATGTTTCACCATCCGACCACATCTTTCCCCTTTCCACCATTTTCTAACACCATGAACCTTGTTACAACTGGGTTGAAAGTCAAAAGACTCAAAACCCCTCCGGAACTGGGTCGTGCAAATTGGGTTAACCCAGTTAGGAAATCAAAATTCCACACCTCAAAGGTGTGAAACTGGGTTTGACCCGGTTTGAAAGTGTCCATGTGAAAGGGGTGACTGGTTGCCATTAGGTGTCACTGGAAAAGGGCCTGATATCAACAGCTACCAACTGCATGGGATTGCCAATGTAGATAGTGCTGAGTGGTGCCCTGCACTTGGGGGTAGATTCTTTGCGCCAGACACAATCCTCACATGTCTCACACCACAGCTTCACATCATCATGGAATCCAGGCCAGTAAAACTGCTCTGGGTTGGATTTATCGGACCACACTAGTAACGGACCGGGCTGCGAAAGACTATCAGATATGCAAGAGGTTTGCGGAGCCGCTATATTCTTAGCTAAATGTCAGGTCCCCCATTCATTCAGCCTTTTGCAGCAATACAGTTCACGTAAGCACCCCCACTCTGAATTGAAGGGGTTCGAACAAGTACTTACTGCTCATAGACTCCATTGCCTTTCTCCTCAACGATCTCTTTTTATTTTTGCTAAACCCGGTTGGGTATTTTCCACACTCAAGTAGCGGGCAACTGCACTGTCTTCTTCCATGATCCGCGGTTGTTAAACTTGGCGCCAGTAACTTGTCCTGCCCCAAATGGCCTGACATAGCCCCTCCATGTGCTTCCTTCGGTACCTGGTTGCAGAGGGACTGGGGAACCACAAACTGAAGGTGCGAACCTGAGCTGTCTTCAATCTTGTAACATTGCTGCAACACCCTGCTATCTACAACCAACTGTTCCCACAGTTGAACAAGCCTGCAGTAGTAATGGGATTGACTCTTCACATCCTCGACAGTTGGCTTGGATGCTTTCTCCTTGGCCTGCAGAACAGGGAGTGGTCTACTGCCACACCTTGTACTGAAACCACATGCCCCATATATTGCACTTCAGATTGACACAGGTAATATTTGATGGGTTTCAGCTTCAGACCAGATTGTTCAAGGCATTCCAGCACCAGGCATACTGCTGTCAGATGTTCCTTGAAGCTTCTACCAAAGATGATGATGTCATCTAGGTAAACCAGGCGCCCAAACAATCCCACTGCAAGCCTGCAACGTGTCCATTAGTTGCTGGAAGGTTGCGGGGGCATTACACTATCCAAAGGGCATCATGTTTAACTGGTAGAGCCCTCCTCCACGCTGTATGTGATTGGTCGGCGTCATCCGTCCGCCATGATGTTATAACATCGTTTTTACCCGAAAATACAGAAAAAGGATTGTGACAGGTGTAAATAAACTGTAACAAGAAAAACGTAGCTAGACCAACCCCATGCCGGATTGTCACCATGATGTAAGGGGGCAACAACATCACCGCGAAGGTGTCCGAGTGCCATCTGGTCCCACGAAGGGTGCAACAGTAGGCGAGGACAACAACATGGAAAATTTGGACAAAGTTGTCTGCACGAGAGTCCCACTGCAGTCTGTTGGCCAGGAGACGAGGATTCTGCAGGCTGTTCTGATCTGAAAACTGCTTTTGGAGAAGTGTCTGTGATTTTGTGATGTGATAGTCTGACAACCAATCATCACCAATCAGACGGGCCGTCTCAGTTTCCTCCTGCATATTGGAAAATGTCTTAATAGGTGTCAAAGACACCTCAGGGGATCCTGGAATCACAAGCGAACTGGTAGGTGGGTATCAGGTATAACATCATATTTAGACTGGGGAGCCTTTAGTCATAGGCTGTTGCTACAGGCACCCAGTAACCAGATAAAAGAAGAGTACAAGACAGACAGGAGAGAAAAGTAAAAACAGGAAAAAATGTGAATCATTTTTTCAATTTTGTGTCATTCATGCAGTATAAGGATTAATTGTGATTATGTAAGCTTGCAAATATAACAGAAATGGCAACAATGGGCGCAAGATTAGATCAAACACACACCAATAGTAAAAGTCAGTCAAGAAAGAAGATCCACATGGAGGCACCAACAAAGCTGAACATCCTTTGACCAAAAGATGATTTGGTTGCTGGAAGGTTCAACTGAGAGGAAGAGGAAGACCGAGTGTGGTAGGAGAGGAGCTGGGAGTGGAGAAAAGCTGAGAAAAATATGATGGACAAAGGGAATGGAGGCACTTGAAGACAGTTTGTGCAAGATGGAGATTTCTTCTGGAAGACAAGGTTGACAAACCAAGTTCACAGCGAGCAGCAGTGGCAGAAAAGTGTTTAAATCTATGAAGAACAGTGCAGCAACCACCTGCAGCTGAATACTGGAAGTGATATCATGCATGTAACATCATACGTATACAGTATACTGTACTTGCACTCTGCGTGTAAAATGTGGTATACATGTAACATCATATACAATATACTGTACTTTGGATACCATTTTAACTATGTAAGAAGTCAAATAAGCAATTTAGTTTCTTTTGTTTATGAATGTCTCTCCCGTGCACCTTTCACTTTCTTCTCATTTCTGCAGGCACAGGCAAAGCGTAACAGCTTTGGAGCCTAAGCTATCTGTTCCTCAAGTGGATGGAAGCAATGGTCACAGTAAGAGTAAAATCACGGGCACTGTGAAGAAGCATCCACTAGATGCGGTGAAAGGCCAAAGTGCAGCTTCTACATCACAAGCACTTGTTTCACCTACTCGTACATTACCACATTCTGGTATCTCCTCTCAGGGCTATAGTCAGAGCCATGTGCACAGCCGACAGGCTAGTGGCCTGACTCATTCATCATTAATCGAGAAAGCTAAGCATTCATCTTTGTTCCCTTTGGTGTCACAGTTAAAGACTGGCGCATTGCTGCAAGCATCAAAGTCACTGGGAATGACTTTCCATAGCAGTGCTGATGTGACAGTGACTGATCCAAGTTATGCTGTTTCTCCTGGCATTTCTGATGTATTGGCAAACCCTGTTTCTGTTGGCTGTGATACTGCAGATGTGCATAAGTCAAGATCCCATAGTACTGAGCTGAAACGCAGACATGTTTCTTTGTCTCTAAACAAGCAGAAGAAGGCTAGAAAAATTAGTTCCAATGTTCCTTATGATGAAGGAAAACACCCTGTTGTACCTTCCATTGCTGTACTCTCACCACTGTCTTCCAAATCAAGGGAACCTGAGTTGCGTGATGTGACTGAGCAGCCTTCAGTGGAGACAGTGGATCAAGCTCAAGCCATGGAAAGTGAAAAGCAGCATCAGTCTACCATCAAAGCTGTGAGTACAGTGTTGAAGTTGATATCAGCCAGCACCAATGTGCCAGTGGCTCAGAAAAGCAAACTAAAACAAACTGTAAAGCAAATGAATACAAGATCACAACAAGTATTTGCTCCAGTGAAGTTTGATGCTGATGCCCCCCCATCTGAAGTAGCCATGCAACACAAATCCACAGCCACTATGCAGCTTGCAGTGGCATGCAATGAGTCAAGTGACTTGGGGTCAAAAGACAATGAAAGCAGAAGTGATAGCATACCGGATATTTCTCAAGTTCAGCCCAGAAAACACAGCCATGATTCAGAAAGGTATATCTGCTTGAATACTAAGGGCAAATCACAAAATGGAGCATTGCTGAATTTCACACCGATCTGTGTACCTCCAACAATGGAAGCACTGCTTAGGCTGGCAAAGGAATGTGGCATTCCAGTTGTTGCTCACAAGGAGGTTTACTACAGTAATTCCAAAGATATTCAAAAAACAAGGTATGCACAATTAATGTGACAAAGATACCACTGATACAAAGCACACAACTGGTAATGATAAATCAAATGCAGGATGTTTGGATTGGCTGTTTACAATAACCGTGATGATGTAGTGCCAGGTGATGTTATGATGTTACCTAATGTGGGCTGGGTGTGTTACAGTTAATAAGTAAGGTTACATAAAAATGCAGACAAGCAAGTAAACTGAAAGAACAAGGGATAGATGGAGGGTGGGGGATAATTGAGCGAGGGGAGTAGTAAGCCCTTGTCTAGGTTCATGAACCTCTTGCTTCTCCTGATTTCAATGGCTTCAATCATTCACTGTTCCCAGTACCCTTGCACTGTTCTCACAACCTCAGCTCCTGGCCAATCGATACTGTGTTGACTCTTTGCCACATGGACCACAATGCCATTGTTAGGGTCACTTATCTTCACGGCCCATTTGTGCTCCATCATACGTACTTTCAGAGTTCTCTTCGATTCCCCTGTGTACACATGATCACAGTTGCTGAAGGGGATCTGATACACCACTCCTTTCTTCCTTTCATCTGGGAGCCATGACTTGACATTCATTGCAATCCGCTTCAGGGTGCATGCTGGGGTGAAGACCGAATGGATACCAAGAGCTGCACAAATCCTATCCTGCTTCTCACTCAGACCACAGGACATAGGGGGTCTGTAGGGTCTATTGTAGCTCTTCTGTTAGGGGTCTTTTGTTGGTGGAGGGAGGGGCCGACTTTGGAGGGACCTGGAGTGTCTTCTTCACCAGGTCTGGGGGGGGGACCATTGGTTTCAAAACATTCTCCAGGTGGTGTAGCTCCTGTAGCTTGGTAGAAGGGTCACAAATGTGATGTGCTTAATCCCTCATGCTTCTCAGCACACCAGTGATAGTCTTTTGGTGGTGGTGGTGGGAGTTGAAGGGAATGTATCTCTCTGTGTGTGTTGGTTTCTGGTAAACAGACGTCAGTAGTCTCTCATCCTTCCTGGTGACAAGGACATTGGAGAAAGCTAGCTTGCACCCACTCTCCTCTTCCATGGTAAACTGGATGTTAGGGTGTTGGTTGTTCAAGTGTTGATGAAACTGGTGCAATTCCCCTTGTCCATCTGTCCAGATCACGAACATGTCATCCACATAGCAAACCCACAGGTTAGGTTGGAGTACTGCTGAGCTGACTGCTGCCCCTTCCAGGCTTTCCATGTAAAGGTTAGCAATAACAGGCGAGGGTGGTGAGCCCATTGCTGTGCCATCTACCTGCTCATAAAAGGAATCTTCAAACCGAAAGTAAGAGGATCGTAAGCAAAGTTCGAGTTCCACCAGCTGTGGTGCTGGGATGCTAGTTCTCCCAGTAAGGGATTGGTCACTGGTGAGTCTCACCTCTGTAACCCTGAGGGCCTCCTCAACAGGCACCTGAGTAAAGAAGTTCTATTAATAATAATAATAATAATAATAATACACCTGTTAATGGTGATGGGTTTAGGGTTCAGAGTCTGTATCTGTTCTGTGCACCAGTCATTTTTGCCTAGTGTTCAGTTCTGTCAGGTCTGCCATTCTTCCCTTGCCTGTGCTTGGTCCACAGCACTTCTAGGTCTGCTAATGTCTTGAGTTGGTATTTTGTGCACTTGAGGCCTTCACGTAGCACAACTGGGAGTGTAGTTCTTGGTCTCCCTCGTCTACGTGCACCGGGTTTGCTGTGGTAAGTCATCATGGCTTTATTGACTGGAATTGAAGTAGGTAGTCACAATATGTGACCAAATAGTTGCCAGCAAGCTCATAGAGCAATAGTTGAAATGGGCTCAGAATGGCAACAGTTGTACAGTATAGGGCAGAGTTGGTGATATGGTCCGGATAGAAGACACCAATCAAAAAGCGAAGCTGTTTGCGATGAAGGCATCCAGTCTGTTGGCTTCACTTTGGGTGATGCCCCATGTGCTAATGTTGTATGTGAGGACTGGAAGGACGTATGCTTTGTAGAGTCTGATTTGTCTATCCTCGCTGACTTCTTGTCTTCAAAACCAGAGTGCCATCATCCTTTGAAAAGCAATTGCAGCCTGTTGCTTTCGTCTACAGACATCCTGCTGATCGCCTAGCAAGGAGCCTAATGCCTTCACATTACACCATGCCTCAAACAAATGGTTTGCCTGTGATGCTATCTATTTGTACTGCCAGAGTGATGTTGTCCAACAGTAGTCTGATCATCCTGCCTTCATCCTCATCTACTATGGTGTTCATAACTTGGAGTAACTTGCGTTGGTTGATGGTGTCAAAGGCCCGGCTCATGTCAATACCAAGTAAATGACATGATCCCCCCACAAGTTCTCCCAGTACAGAGGTTCTTCACCACATCAAAACTCACCATGTGGTGCTGGGGTATTGGCTGTACTTGCCTTATCCACAAAATCTGTCTCAAACCATAAATCTACCAGTGACGATTGTTACAAATGTGATAAACAGATAAATTTCACATAATTTGGTGTCACTCGTGAATTGATCAGTGATTCTCTTATTGAGATAATCTAAGTGAAAGTGAAAAATTATGGTGGTTCAGAGTTTTTGTAAGGTCTTACGGTATGATACTGTATTTGTGTGATTGATTATTAATGGCAGATTTAGTGTTGAGTGAAGCTGTATGATGATCTGTCTCATGATTAACTGGTACTTCCCTGGAAGCTAATCATAGAGAAGCTCTACCACTATAATGTGATGTTTTACTAGCATTCTGTGTGCATCCCTGGGTTATTTAGGACTACTGATAAATTTACTTTACTGTACACAGAACTGTTGGCGAGAAAGATCTACTGGTGAAATCTTGCATACCATGGGAGCAAGAAGAGTTCAAGGCTGTTTTTACCAGTGGTCATCGCAGTTGCTGGCCTAGAGCTGCTGATCTCCAGCATTGGAGGGTAATACTCAGCACTCTAATGGTTGACAGAAGTAGTCCAACTATCCCCATCGACTCCCAATTCTGCTATGATGCTTGCTCATATGTGGATCTCATACCTGCTGTCCCACCTCCAACCCTGAAACAGCTTACTGCTAGCCCTAAACAGATTGGTAGTGCGCTGCAGGGTCATGGCCCCAATCTATCTGCTGCTCAGCTTTCACCTGCATTTGCGCAGAGTATGGAGACAGATCAGCAAAAATATTCTGAAGTGGTACTAGAGCCAAAGATTTCCAGACCGAGGCCAGGGACTGTGCTTCACAAAGCAGTCGGGACCCTTATGAAAAAGGTAATTCATTGTAGTGTACTGTCGCTTGCTGCTGCAGCAGTAAACATGATTGTGTATGTACCAGGAAAGTTGCATTTATATTTTTGTAGTATGTGCTGTGCGAATTAGATCAGTGACCTCTTCAGCCAGATGTTGTGCTGTAAAAAGTAAGGCTGTAACACCTTGTGAAATGGAATAACAGCTTATAATTGTTTTGCTGCTGTCACTTCAATTTACTAGCAAAAAGGAGAATGGAACAATTATTTCGATTCTAAGAAAACTTATGGGCACTGGGGCACCCCTGATAGTTGGTGATGTAACATTGCTGATGGCCTGAAAGATATTATGGATTGCGAAAATGCTAAGCTGTCTCATCGACTGACATAACATTCTGAATGACAGTGTTTATCATACTTTGTGCCTGGAGGAGGAATATGCTGGCCTCCTTAAGTGGTAATCCAATTCACATGTCGCATCATTATTGGCGAATAGGTTGTTCAGCTTCTGGTATATTTGGTGCCGTATCTCACATGAGAACAGTTAAGTAAGCTTTCTACTACAATATTGTTACGTGGAATTGTTCTATAAGCAGTTGCGTTCTTTGAATACATCAGAAAATATGAAAAAAGTTGATTGCGAGCCTAGCAAACAGATGAGCCTTGATTGCAGTCATTTTACAGTGTACGTTGTCAATAATAGGAGCTGTATCTCACAGGAGAGTCCGGCGAGAGACTTTCATTAGCTTCACTCTATTAGCACGTGTGTATGAACACATTTTGTTCGATAGATAGATGATGAAACACAAAGAAAGATGATTTGCAGCTTTCTAAAACACGTTGAATGCCACTATTTGCGATGACAGACATGTACAGTGAAAGTACAGTAACATGCAATTACATAGATCATGTTGCCATGGTAACATGCTTTTAAACAATGGTTCTAAATCTCACAGAAGCATTCCAATTGCTTCACATGCAATTCTAAATCCCATAGACATACGTGGTGGGCAGAGTGCGCTTGACACGAAATCCCATACACATACATGGAGGATAGAGCACACGTGATGATCAATCAATCCTATACAAATACGTGATGGACAGAGAGTGCGTGAGGTTTATATGACATGATCACAGCCGTTTTTGTATGTAACAAGAAAGCTCATGGGTGCCAGAAAGTTCTTGTATTGGGCTTACAGCATTTTCATCATCAAGAGGAGAGAGGGAGAGTTTGACGTAGTGTGACCATGGTCTTACAGTGATTTAGGATTTTTCTTGAATACATTATTGTTGCCTGCCGTAGAAGTAACGCAGGCACTCCATGTCTCAGGCAAAAGTTAGTCATCCAAATTGCTTGTAGAATGAGATTCATAAAAGCAGCACTTGATGCAAATGTCAGAGAGAATGTCAGAGAGCTGCCTTTTGCAATTGAACACTCAGAAATCCCAGTATTGGCTGGCTATGGAGCCACTTACCGAGTCAATTTAGTGGAATTCTCAATGCAGAGCAGCTCTGTTTTTGGCTAGTAAAATTAATTTCCATCACAACTACCCATGTCTGTGCATATTGGTAATGTTACCTTTGTTTATATCTTACAATGTAGAGTGCCTATTCTGTTGTTAAACGTGGAATATTCAGTGATCATAAACATGTTCCATGCATGAACGCATGTGGAACGTGTCCAGTTTTTGTAACATAAAGGTGTGAATTCCTGCGTTGCTGTGGCTACGTGTGAAATGTCATGCAATGTGCACATGATGTATGAGGAACGTAGGAACAAAATCATCCTAAAACGACGTATCTGGCAACTAGGCATGTACATAAGGGCAAACACAAGACTTACCTTGCTGTATTGATCAAATCACTAACAAATTCTAAATAGCACAATGTCCCATAACGCCGACAGCCATTTTTGTGGAATGTCACAAGGAAATCACGAGATCAGGCCCCTGAGGAGGTTGGCCATGGGTGTTTGTCAAAAGAACATTCTGGCTTTCGGGATTGTCAGGTAGAGGCACAATGATGGCTTGTTTTGCATGCTAGAGAAATTATCTAGGATTTTCATGCATGCATTGTTCTTTCTCAGTTCCTGTGAGGAGTTACAAGGCACAAAAGTTGGTGATAGAGAAACTAAAGTTAGTTTTCTTGATGTAACTTTGGATAGGATTGGTTTAACAGCAATGCATGCGTGCAAATCTTAGAGTGTGCGTGTGTGAACAGGGCTATGTTATTCGTTTTCCTTTCAGACGTTCCTCTGATCACCAGAAAGATATTTCCGCTAAATTTATGGTTTTGTTAGTGGCAACGTTGCTCAGTGTAGCAAGGTGTCATTGTCAAATAATGTACATATAATTAGAGAGCTAAGTCAGTTCCTTATTCTAGTTCTTGTCTTGACTCCACTCTAACGAAGTTTGCAGGAGATACCGTAATTTGGGAAATAAATGCGCTGTTAAAATAATGCGAATCAGCCCAAGTTGAGTCACTGAAATATTAATGCTTGTTTAAATAATGTGGGAACACATCCATACACACATGCATAGTCACAATGTAATTGTTCAAGTGATCAAGCTACTCTTCATCAATATCAGCAAAAAGATTGGAATTACTGTCACTGGAAATTGCTCCTTTTAGGGTGTGATGGTGAAGCCGCCATTTTAAGATTCCCGTCGCTTGGTCTTCATATTTGGGGCCATATCTCACAGAAGAGTCTTTTAATAGGCTTCTTATTAGCATTAACATGCAAAAACATACCTATTTCCTAATTTCGTTTGATAGATATACGGCGAAATGCGAACAAAGATGATTGCGAGCCTTGTAATGCATAGGCCCCTCGAGCGCCGCCATCTTGAATTGCCCGAAGTACCAGCGGGAAAATAAATATTTTCTTAAAAATGCGGAGCCCTGTCCACTCGCATTTATAGCATTAATAAGACAGTCGCATTAATTTCCCAAATTACGGTATAAGCAAACATCCGATGATAAAAATCAGCCGCAAACACTCTGCATTGTTTACATAGGACATGTCTCACATGTGAATGGCTGTTAATTTCTCTTCTAGGCCTTTCGCTATTATGTGGTTGCCCCTGTCAAAGGATAGTAGTATTATCCATACACAAAGGTTGGACACTTCCACATGAGGTGCCGTAAATAATGATGTCATTCAGGTAACTCAAGCATTGAGCTGGGGACAAACCTGCCAACAAACACTCCATCAGATGTTGAAAGGTTGGGGGCATTCGTGATGCTAAACTGCATCACTTTGAACTGATAAAACCTGCAAACGTAGAAAAGCCATCTTCTTTTTTAATGATTCCGTCATCTCATTCCACCTGCCAACAGCCTGAGGCAAGGTCCAAGGTGGTGAACATAACAGCATGAGCTCTTTAGCAGAGCTAGCAAAGTCTGGACTAGTGCTTGAGCAGATCACCCCTATTTGTTACATGTGCTAGACATTCTTGTGTACTCCCCCCCCATAAGCCATGCTTGCAACTGATGAGGTGGTTGTCAGATAAGGGATACAAATGTCTCAGTGTTGTGTTTGATACTATTGTCCTTCACCACGGTGTCCCTCCTAAGCAAGGACATGGTCAAAGCATCTCAAAAGGGACGGAAATTGCTCCTTTTAGGGTGTGAAGACTTGGATAGATCAGTGTTGACCAGGAGTGCGGTGGCCCATTGTGGTAGCTCCTGCACTGTATCCACCACATTGATGTGCTCTAATGGCATGAATGGGCCAATGTTCGTACTTCAAAGCAGCTCACTGCTTCACTTGTGTGAGATTACTGTACTATCACTACACACACTATCAGCCCAGTGCAGTAAAGATATGTCAAACTTCAGGTCACATATCCTTGCTACACTAGGCTGATAGTGTGTGTGAATAGGAGTTGCTTGAGAGTACCTTAGTGCCACTGTGGTTGTGGCCATGCATACTCCATCATGCATACTCCATCTAGATGACTGCTGACAATGACTACCAACCAGCCTGGGATTCCAATTGCAACAGTAAGCACCTGGAATGGCGCCTGGTGATAAGGTAGTTTGTGTCCCCAATGTCAGCCTGTTTAGTGCGAAGTCGAGAATTGCCTTGTGCTTATCCAGGAAATCTGCCTTCAGGAGCACATCCATCATCACCCTTCCACCACAATGCAATTCTGTTTCACCAGGTGTGAGTGTGGTAGCGCCTTCTCCATCAACCATGGCCTAATTTGTCCCAATGGTGCCTTTCCCACTCTCCAACATAATGAAGTGAGGGATTTCACAGGGACGCTTCTTGCTGAAGTTTGCCCTGATGTGACCCTTGAGCCTGATCTCCAACCTCTTGATGGAGAGTCTCTTGATTTCGCCTCAGCCAACCATGAAGACAATGCAAGGGCAGACATTCAAGCCAGAGGATTCTGGGGTAGCAACTGTCAGTGCGCATTTTTTGATGTCAAGGTTTTTAATTCAAACGCGCAATCCTACAGACGGTCATCCCTGGAGTCATGCTTCAGACGTGAGGAAAATGCCAAGAAACGAAAATATGAACAACGCATCATTGAAGTGGAGCGCCCTTGGTCTTCTCCACCTCAGATGGAATGGGGAACTTGGTGTCCACATTCTACAAGAGATTGGCTTCACTTTTGTCAGAGAAGAGACAAGAGGCCTACTCATTCACACTGGGCTGGATTCGCACTCACCTCAGTTTTTCCCTGCTCCGATCTGCAATCATGTGCATACAGGGAGCTCGATCAAGTTCCAAGCACATGGTGAAGGGATGTGACAGCTTTGACCTCGTCACAGCTGAGGCCCACATCTGCGAATGACAATGACGCTTGTAATAACACAACTAATCATCTGTATATGACATGTATTGGACCCACATATCAGTATCTGACTCGCATACCACTATTTAATTATGACTTGTACTGAACCCATCTAAACTTTTTCTCACATGTAATTAGTATGTCATGATCAGGGGCGTGCGCATGTGTGCCTATATTGTTGTATTCTTAATTGTATTGTAAATTTAAAAAAAGCTGAAAAAATAAAAAGTAAAAAAATTCTGTTCCACTGCAATGCTTTACATAAACGTAGAAGGTTTACAAGCAATTTCACGCAACATGAGAATCAAACAACAGTTCAGGACGTTTTGACCCGAGGTCTTAGTCAGCTGAACAAGCGAAGAATAAGGGAGGGAGCTAAATAAATACTAAGTAAACTGACGACGGTCAACTCCCACCACCACCACCCAAGTGTCCTCACAAGGGTTATAAGGTGCGTGAGAGACGGGGCTCTCCAGGTGTCTGATGAAGACCAAAGACAGCAGGAGCTACACCACTTGGAGAATGTGTTCACAGCCAATGGGTTCCCCACGAAGCTAGTGAAGTGAAGCCTCTACATACTCTAAATCCCCCCCCAAGTGACACCTCCCAGGACGCAGAAGCCATCTTTGCTTAGCAGCGGAGCCCCACCATGAACTTAGACCATAGAATGCATTTTCCATTAGTGTGGAATCCCACCCTTGACAGCAATCAACAGCTTTTCCCGCCATGACTGT
The DNA here is from genome assembly GCA_964019415.1 of Ianthella basta. Taxonomy (NCBI): domain Eukaryota; kingdom Metazoa; phylum Porifera; class Demospongiae; order Verongiida; family Ianthellidae; genus Ianthella; species Ianthella basta. The sequence goes on along the minus strand of OZ025885.1, from coordinate 3,628,158 downwards.
CCTTCACCACCTATTTATTTTTACTTATTTTTGAAGTGAGGGCTTCTCAGCTGGCTCAGGCATCAGAAAGGGTTGGTTCTCTAATACCAGCTTCACAACAGGGTTGAAAAACCTTGCCGACGTTTCGACCAGATGCTCTGGTCTTCTTCAGGGCGAAGATGACCAGAGCATCTGGTCGAAACGTCGGCAAGGTTTTTCAACCCTGTTGTGAAGCTGGTATTAGAGAACCAACCCTTTCTTACTTATTTTTGTTTATTTTAGTTTTATAAAATTTTCCTGTCTTTTCACTCACTTCCCTTCATGATGTCATTAGTTTACTTACTATTTATTTTGCTCCCCCCCTCATTCTTCAGTTATTCAGCTGACAAAGCCATTTGCTGGGCACCTTCTGGGCTGGCACATTGTGGTTTAATGTACACTCTCTCCAGAAATGTCCTTCCTGCACACATAAGAGTCCCATGTGCCATACACATTGTCTCTGTAGTTGGTTTGCTAGGCCTTTCAGGTGCTGTTGGAACTTACTTCTGGTAGCCTGTATGTATTTGCCTTAAGTTAGCCTTTCAGCTTCTCCATTTAAATAGCCATCCTTCCATAGTCTGAGAGAGCTGCTCCAGGCATTTGTCCTCGACTGTCTGCTGAACTGCATGCAATACGGTTGTTTCTTGACCAAGCTGTAGAACCTACTTCACACCTGTGTTGTCTTTTACCACTTTGTCTGTGGTCTCTGGGTGCTCTTTGAGCAGTAGCTGCTTGCTGATGGAGCACACAGCCCATTAGAAACCACTGAAGTAACCACTGACTGCAGCTTCCCTAAGGTATACTCAGCTGAAAAGTCTCTTAAGATCTCTTGCACAGCCGCTAACCCTCTCCCCGGGCTCTTGTTTTTAGACATTTAAACCTGGCTGATGCAAGAGGACATAATATGAGCATTTGCCAACTATTTGAGGACACTGGTCTAATGTGTCCAATACTATAGGACTAATAGGACTACTAATAGGACTAGAACAATACTAATAGGACATACACTAGTAATGATTGATAGAGTATGTTTTCTTGTCATCTGTGAGCATTGACTTTGAAACCTTCCCTGAATGTCTAGTTATGTTTGTATCATACTGTAGATTCACTTTGTTTCTCATTGGCCATTGAATTGTAAACTTACATATACCACTGCAGTCTCCTTTGGTGACACCTAAGCAAGACACATCCCAGATTGAGGGTCCTAGTCCTAAAAATGTGTTTGGATTTGAGTTCAGTCCATCGGATTCTGGAAAAGAGAAGGAGAAGAGAAAGCAAACATCACAGGTTAGACAGTGTGAATGTGAATTACTCAATCACTCTGTAAGCAAAATTTAGGTAGTTGTTTTGCCTATTATTTGATCATAATGTGGTCTACACCACTAATTCTTACTTCACTTTTCCTTACTTTATAATTTCACTAACATGGATATCTATCTATGAATAATTTGCCTTACCATGTATGAATCTGTTATGATAGACAAGAACCTGGATGACCCACACATTCATGAACGTGTATGAAGTGTGTGCCGTAGTAAAATGCAAGTATAACAGGGCACTGTTCACTAAACCGTGAAAACATAGTAATTCTTGGTGAAATTGCTTAGTGTGATGTTGTCATGTCTGTGCAACATGGTGAATCAATCTTTGTACCAGTGCTATTACTTGTTGTTGGTAATCTATAAGCTGGATGAATCAAACCAAGTGTTCACTGATTCTGCCAAACACCACCAAATTATGCTGAGGATGTGGGGAAATTGGCAAGCAAAGCACGCCGGGCCATAAACAGTGATGGCAGTGTTTGATTATTTTGGCAGCTTGTTGCGCATAATAATAATCTCTTTAAGTGGCTATAAATTCAGTATATTATGCTCTTCAGTGTGTGATTGACAGTCACTTTTTACTCCTTTTAGGCTTACTACTTGACTACATTTAGTGCAGAATTGCATGTTCAGACTCGTGGAACAAAGCAGCCAGACCCTTCCCATGATGCTGTGTTAGCTGTGTTTTACTACATTCATAATGACTGGCCTTGTTCTGGTAATGTTCAAGACAGTACAGAGAGCTATGAGGATAGCAATGTGGAAGTAGGTATCATTGCTCTCAGTAGCAGCAAGATGCTTTCCAGCAAGTTTGTAACGCCCTACTTGCATAATTGTGGCATTGCGGACCATGTGAAGATCACATATGTAGATTGTGAAGAAGAGCTTCTTTCTGAGGTAGCTTCACTAATAGAGAGAACAAATCCAGATGTATTAGTTGGCTATAACACTGAGCAGTTGTCTTGGGGTTACCTGTTGGACAGAGCATCTCAGCTTAACATCAACCTCAAGAAGATGTTGTCAAGGGCACCAGGTTAGTACACTATTGCATGCCTGGAATGTCTTGGGGTAAAAATACAGTGGGTTTGGCAAAAAATGTGAGTCTATTATTTCAGTGTCCATTGGGGTAAGATCACAGTACTTCATTATTGTAGGTCACTAGACGTTATGCAATCCAAGCTATGTAAAGTCACAATATTTTTGGCAATATATGGACACTTAAGTATATTTTCTGTTTAGTGAATTTTCTAAAACCACCAAATGGTCTTGTTTTAATACCACACCAAATTTCCTGCTATACAGTCATTATCTGATTCTTCTCTATTGATGTAATGGTGCTTTTTTGCCTGCAGAGATGGCATCATCTGATTTGGGTATGCAACGTGAAAGTAGCACTGCACATTCTGAAAAATCAGACTTGCATATTACAGGACGTTATTGTCTTGATCTTTGGAGACTCTTGCAGCATGAAGTAAGTGTATATGCATGCTTATTCACACACACAGGCTTTACATCTTCACTGCACATGTGATTCATCAGCATGCCAATTTAAGACTATTTGCTGAGATCCACAAAGTCCAGAATGAAGGAAAGTACTGTGACGGCATGCATTTACATTGAATAGGAATTGCTTTCACACCCTCTTTCCTGATCACATGTTTATGATTCCCTGCATACCACATGGATTGTGGGTCTTTGATAGTAGCTAAACAGATAATGTTATGTAGGATTTTAGCATCTTGTGGGGTAGCCACTCTTCCCTAGAGGTTGTATGTTTTCTTGGTATCCAACAATTGCACCCATCCCCGAGCTCTCCTCGTCTCTTCCTTCATTGTTATTACAACTCCTTCAATGACTGTTGTGAACTCAGCTGATTGGTCCCGCACAGCTCCTCTGCTTACTGTATTTTTGTAGCCATTTGTCTTGGCACTTCATCTACACCAATGTGGGCAGGGCATTTGTCCAATGCTATCAGTCGACAAGTCATGAGTGCTCAGATATCAACCCTTTCAATAATTGTGTTGGTAGTTTGGGGGGGAGAGGGGCATTAATACCGAATTTATTTGGCATTGCTAGGTGGTTACTATGTTTATAGGGTGCCTATATAACAGCTACCTGTTGTGCAAGGTGATTGTGTTTAATTTTTGGTATATATATCTGAATTTTGGTGTGCATATCTAATTAGACCAGGCAATTATTCACTCATATGTACAGCACTGCCCCCTACCCCTCCGAAACCTCTTCCTTTACCAAAGACACATCTTGCCCAACTCATGCATTGCAATTGAAGGTGCTAACAAGACTTGGCTAGTGAATTGTGCATCCATGGAAGATGCGCCCAACAGTATTGGAGGCAGAGGGAGCCAAGCTGGCTCAGAGGAATCCGACAGTGGGACAGCATGATGGATCGGTGATCAGCTGCAATGGAATTGACCATAATCTGAGTCTCTATGTTCATTCAGTAGTTAGCTAGCTACTTGAGATGTCTTTCGGTCCTTTCATGTCGAAGAATCGGCCACCTTTGATGCACAATATTTGACAGCTGTATTACAGCAGAACAGCAGTAAGCAGTCTGCTGAGTGCTTTCAATAGGATGACGTTTTTGCACCCTTTTCCATGACTGAAACTACAGCAGTGCAATAGATATTCTAAACCTAACCATATTAAATGGTTGGGTAGTGTAGAATACCTATGATGGAAGGTGCTATGCATGTCCCATGCAACCTAACCCTGTACGTATGACACAGACATTTCTGCCTGGTTTTCTTGGCTTCGCGCTAGCTCTCCTATACAATAATAATGCTGCAATGGATTGGCCTGCGTTTCCCTAGCGCTTGCCTTATTTGGCAAGAAATTAATTAGCATTCTCCCACGCTTTCCTTTGTTCTGCAAATAAATCGCTTATGACACCCCCAGTCAAGATGTGTGATTGATAGGCACTCTGCACTTGGGCACTTTGTGCCCTCGTGCCTCCTGCTTATAAATTAACCACATCCTTACTGAGTGTCATAACTAATACTTTTCTTCACTTACTGTGCGCTTGTGGATAATATCAAAGGAAAAAGTGTTTTTTTCTTGTTATTGTGCACTTTTATACCTTTTTCAGCCACAAGTGTGCTTAATAGGCAATGCAAAGATTTCAAGACCCAGGAAATGGACTTCTGTGGACCTTGTGGTACCCTTCCATAGACTGGGGCCTTTTCAGAGTATCTCCTTTTACAGAGACCCTCTGCTTTCTATACATCTGGGAGATAGTTTGAAAGGCGTTATATGCTGAATGTTTGTGGAGAAGGTTGTGGTTGATAGAATCAGAGGCCTTACACAGGCAATCTATGCAACTGCTTATGGATGAGAGACTTAAGACTTTGGCATTTGCTGAGAAAATAGAGTTAGGTCAATAACCTGATGGCCAATCTGCTGCTATACACATGGGGAATACTGTGACATTTGCCTTTTCCCGCTTGACAAAGACTTCACCACTACCCCTGACTCTGTTGACCAAGGTAGCCATGCTGAGTGCAATGGCTATGCTGTCATCTGTGTGCCATCAGAAATCCATTGGTGGTTACGCTTTCTGGGTCATGTATCTTGATCCAGGTTTGTCTGCTGTTTCCATGTAGATTTGCAATGTATGGAATTGAAATATTCTTGACACTGTACAAATTTTTGTACCAAATTAATGAAGGTAATGTGGTTTTTATTGGGTACTTATTCTATGGCATTCATTTCTTTATCACAGATTGCACTACGAAGTTACACATTCGAGAATGTTGCCTTTCATGTACTCCATGAACGTCTTCCACACTTCAGTTTCCCAACACTTTCCGAATGGTACCTCAGCAGTGACAAGCAGCTAAGGTGTGTTTTTTATGCACAATCACAAAGTGGTTATGCATGGAAACCTCTAGATTCCATGCACAACAGTTTTCAACGTCAGAAGTTGCAATGTGTGCCTGAGGCTGTGTTTAACCTAGAACATTTTTGGAAACATTCGTTTTCGAATCGTTCTTGTATTGCATCGTTTACGTGTGTTTACACACATCGTTTTTGTATGCTGAAAACAGGTAACCTCAGAAACGATGTGATAATACAAGTGCATGACAATCGTGTGACGTAGACCATGTGAAACCAGGTGTACATTGGCTAGAGTGCTGTCGTTTCAGCCACACAATCATTTTGCTGTTTATACGAAGAAATTGTGGCACTGTTTTTGCAAATATCCGCCTATAACAGCGGATTTGGAAGTGATTGTTTTGTCTAGCGTTTTCATTGTTTGTGTGTAAACGATAAGTCAAAACAGTGTCGATTTGCACCGTTGTTGTCCAAAACCATTCTAGTGTAAACGCCGCCTTATACAAGCTACGCTTAGTTGCTACATCCCACTCTACCTTGTGCCCTCTCTGGTCCTGACTATCTGTATCATGTACCATTTGTGTGCAAATTAATGTTTTGCCTGCAATGATAGTCTGTCTGACTGGTGTAACTTACGTACCATATTCCTAAACATATGCAATAATGTGTGCTAGTTTGCATTTCTTGTTTTCAAGGTTTATTGGAGGATTTATATTTGTTTCACCGGTTTCTTGCAGAAATTAGAGCCTTTTGGGTTACGTTCTCAGCTGCTACTCTACATTGCGGCAGACAGATACCAAATTGTGATGCATGCACCAGTCTTGTGACCGTGCTCTATACATTCGTAGCCTGTTGCCGCCATGATTAATTATATGTGTTACTTGTTTTCGAAGCTTGTTCCCCCGTGATTTGTGATTATCTGTCACAACTATTCATAGTTGCCCATTGTTGTAGATACGTTTCTGTTGGATATCTCCAGGCAAACACTTCTTCTTTACTGCGTGGATAGGTGGTATAAGGTTCCTGGCAATTAGCAATATGTCGGTGTACACAAATGTCAAAAGCTGACACTGACTGGCTCGCTATTCAAGATAATGTCGTTCAGTTGGAGCCAAGTCAATTGGAAGGTTTTGGCAACAAGCGCGTACATCTAGGCCTGAAACATGTATTTAAAAAGTGTGCATTAACAACTTAATAACTGTTGAATAGCTTTAGAGACCAAACATAGAAATGGCGGTTTTGCTACACTGAAATGCCCTTCACATAGGCCTCGTTGTGGCAGAAATAGCTACGTAGTTACTAAGTTCCTTCTGCAGCAGAGACAACAAGAGCAGTGATGCAAAAGAGTCCTACTGAGCCCTTGCATATCCCGTCTGATCCTCTACAGGCAATTAAGTAACTTTGTCTGCTCGTCAACCACATTTTAATTTGGAGTGTTCGCATTGGCATGGTCTGTAGCAAGGTTTCTCACTGTCTGAATCTTCTTTCGTGGTTTCTTCCTTGTTCAAATATATCTCAAGTAATATGTTTTACTGTCTTTCAATCACTATGATGTTGTTTCGTCTTGCTGTACAAGAGAGGAAGCTCATCATCCTGCTGAACTTTGGTTGTAAAATAGTTCTTCACAGGCATCGTGACCATTTTCTTCTGCTGCATGTAAGGAGCTTAAAGTGATGACTCGCAGATCGAGAAGGAAGATCCATGTGGCCCAGACAATGTACAGGTGTCTATCTCCCCAGTTCCTTCCTTATCTTTCTCAGTTCTTTCTCACTGCAGCACTGCTCTACATCTACTTTCAATATGAACCTTCCCATATAAGGATTTGGTTCAGCTGGAAGGCATTTTAATTTTGTGGGTTCATCACTGTGACAGACTCTCTCAGCTGACGTCCATTCCCTAAGAGACTACACATCATTTCAAGCTTGCTCATGATTCTTCACTACAGCCATTGAAGTAATTACCTTAAATTTACTCTTGTTTCTCATTTTATTCCGGTATTGCCATCATTAAACTCCTATTTCCCATTTGGCATTGTCATTCAACAATATGTGGTCCTCCCAATTTACTGGTGATAGTAAACTTGTATTGTGTATACAGTATGTGGTTGCTCTTGGTGCCTTTGCAGTAGCCTTTGGTTATATGCTCCCCAGGCTAAAGTCTATTCTTGATCCTGATAGCTAGTCTTTGGTATTTACATTTTAGCAACCCTGATCATTCACATAGGAGACTAGCCATTGCAAAGCATTCTACTGTGCATGCTTTGACACCTTCACGATGAATGGTTTTCTCATCATGAGTGATATCAGGCTATGATATCAGCCAATATGGATATCAACTTGTGATCTGTCATGTATCATCTTACATTGTATCAAGCTATGATCTATCTCTTACAACACTGCATACCCCTGCAATTTGTATCTTGTGCTGTGAGCTATTGCAATCACACAAAACAAGTGCACCAAATCTACTACCAAACCAAAGCTAGTCTTGTGTAGCCCAGTTCGTTTCTACCCTCTGTTTTTTATATTTTGACATCATCACTCGGGAGAAGGGTCTGGTCAACAGCCTATATTGTTTTTGTTTTGAGTCTCATAAAGTGAATGCAATAAATGATGATATACATAATAGTAACACATACACAAATTGAAATGTAAATTTGGTGTAAGGCAGCTGCGCAAACAAATTGTGAAGTCTCGTAGCGGTTATGCAGAGAGCTGTGCAGAATGGCAGCATTCGCATAAGATCCCTTCTCACTCTCGCACTGATCTGTAACACTTCATTTACAGCGCAATTTTTGAATGAATATCATTATTTCCATGGTTACTGAATATTAAGTCCCAACTTCTGTGGGGCTCAGAACAAAAAAGGTATAGGCAATTGACCATTCCCTTTCCTCTCTCTTGTGCAATAGTGGATATGGATAAGAAGGGTTCTGGCTACACAAGTCTAAACCAAGCCAACATAACTCATAACCAACTCAGGCAAGCACCAAGTGATAAGGTACTAAGGCCTTTGGCAAGCTCTGTAGGAGGGTCCACTGTATACTGTGAAGTGGTCAAGTGCTTCCTGTAAGGGGTTTAGTGCGTCCATAGGTATGACATCATACCTATCTATAGTAGCTATGGTACTGTGCTGTAGTGGCTATAATTAGCAGTAGTAGCTGTAGTAGTAGTAGCAGTAGTAGCTGTAGTAGCTGTAGTAGCAGTAGAGCAGTAGTATGCGATAGACCCTGTAGATGGAGTGGACTCTGTAGATGCAGTAGACCCATAGATGCAGTACACCCTGTAGATGTAGTAGACCCTGTAGGTGGAGTAGATGAAGTAGACCCTGTAGATGCAGTAGACACTGTAGATGGAGTAGACCCCTGTAGATGCAGTAGACCCTGTAGATGTAGTAAACCCTGTAAATGGAGTAGATGGAGTAGACCCTGTAGATGGAGTAGATGCAGTAGACCCTGTAGAGGTGGAGTATATTACCGTATATTTTCTCTGTAAATCCAAGATGATGGATGGTCATTTTTGGAGGTTTTTCGCCGCGCACTCCTCGGCAGGGGCTTCTTTGCGCACATAATGTAATATAATATACACAGTGCAAGTTACAAAATACAAAGGTGATGAAGCCATAAAATAATGTTAATATAGTATAATATAATGTTTGGGGACTTTGGGCACCCTGTGGCACAGACTATTGGTAAGATGGCAAACTTAAGGGAAATTGAACAATTTTAAATATGACAGAATTTTTAATCAGGCCTTTGTTTACGTGCAAGGTTGCACCGAATTGCAAATATAAAATGCCATAGCCCCATATCATTGCTATAGCACATTTATACTGATAGTGAGTGTTATAATAATTTAATATGAAAATCTGGAAAATGCTCACGAAACTTTGATGGCAAGTGCAAGTGGTCGATGAGGCTGTGCACTCAGCAGGGATTAGTAATTAAAGCCTCTGCTGTTCATTTAAAAGGCTGACAATTTTGTGTGATGTCATGGAAGGGTGACGTTTTATTGTGACGTCACGCACACATCACACCCTAGTCGATCCAAAATATAGGGTTCGTTTCGTGACGTCACCTTTCGCACCTTAAAGACCCCCTTGAAGTGGCTGACAGAAAAAAGGGCCGCCACGCACACTTCTCTTTGGCACCCATTGCCAGGAACTGTGTGCAAGCGCCAAGGGCGCCTCGGAATTAGGTGGTTACGCAAGCGTGAGAGGGTTTCCAGACGATTCTGTGTGCCTACTGCGCAAAGACAGCAAGTCAATAGGTACTGGGAAGACACACAGCCTTTGTGGAGGCAGAGCCTTGAAGAAGTGATCTGAGAAACACTGCCGTAATGCCAGCGGCATACTGGTGTATGTAGGTGTAGCTAGCTATATGTGCATGCAAGTGTATGACAGTGGCCAATGTCAGTGCAAACAAGATCAGCACTATACCCAGACAGTGTCATCCAGCTGCATGGATGGCCTGCATTGTTCACTGGGCGACGCGATGCGAAGCGAGTGCGGCCGAAGGCCACGCTTGCTTGTAATTGTAAAATGACATGATGCTATAACTCAAGAAGCATACTGTACATTCTATTTGTATTTATGTGGGAACCACAAATCACACAATCTCACATCAGCGTCTGTCTCTCTACTGCTTCACAAGCTATCCTTTAGCATTAGGCCATTATATTTCCATGATGGACCACGTAGCTGCATGGCTGAAGTGATTGTGACGTAATGTTTTTCGTACCTTTAAATGGAAATAACTTCTGCACTATGCTGTGACCATTGTACTATGATGTTTGCATATACCTGTTATAAACTATCTTGATACATTCTGTTTATAGCACATGTCCCTTAGTAGGCATATGTTTATGTCCTGCTACACCTACATATAAGCACATATGTCTAACAATCAACCAAGATTTAACTGAAGGTTGAAACAACTCACCAAATTGACAGAAAACTGCTTTCATAGCCTTGAGAGATGTCAGTTTAATGAAGCATGAAACAGTAATTTATCTGAAGTAAGTACTGAGGAGGTGAATGATTTATCATGGAAGTTGTCTCCCTTTAGCTTGTTTGTATAACATTATCAACTGCTTGTGTCGAACCCTGATGTGCCATATTGGTCACTTTTGGTTTCAATACATAACACCTGCATAGAACTGCTCACCTTATTTCTGTACAATTTGGGAGACCAATTTTTGTGCGCTGTACTGAGCCTACTTAAGGATGAGCACCCAAATCAATTGATAGTGCCAACTCAGATTGTTGATCTGGTTCTTCCTGACAGTCAGATTCATTGCCAATGTTCTTTGCTGTTAGTGTCAAAGTGCTTGTTTGCATGGTCAGCTCTAAGCCCCAATTCAGCAAGCAATACCCCATAAAGAAAGTACTCTCACACACTGACACAACAATGAAAGAAACAGTAATGTTCTTCTCACTTTAATACTTTGTCATAATGTGTCCATCTCCTTCAGTCCTTGTCATAGATGTTAAATTGATAAAAGTGAATCTGCTGCACAAAGGGGTCTCGTACTTCCCCAAATTGTTACATTACAAGATTGGGTACAGCATGTACAGTGGTTTCACGATTTCTACTCCTGATTAACATTGCGCATTGCACTCGATCACGTGAGTAAAGTAGTGGAACAATAGGCTCACACGTAGATCGAAGCACATGCTTATCTGTGCGAGCCTATCCCTGCCAATACTTTACTCACGTGATTGAGTGCATTGCGCAAATGTCAATCGGAACTAGAAATCGTGAAACAACTGTACTTGCACACTCATGTACAGGATAAGTCCTAGAGAGCATGCTTACTTCAGCCTAGCATATATTTTGTCCATTAGGTGGCAGGTTGTGGACTACTACCTGAAGAGATGTACTGGAAATGTTTGTATTCTTCACAAGTTCAATATCATGGAAAGGACCTGTGAATTTGCCAAACTCTATGGCATCCTTTTCAGCTCTGTTCTCACACGTGGGTCACAGGTATGATATTTATGGTGAAATTTAATGGTATGGTGTGGCTTTGGTCATACGTTTACAATGATCTTACCACTTACAGTTCCGGGTTGAATCAATGATGCTGAGGCTAGCCCACTCATTGAATTTTATAGCAGTTTCACCTGGAGTTCATCAGAGAGCTAGGTAATCAATTGCTTTAAGTATCATTCTATGTGTTGCTGTTCAGTTATTTGAAGTTGCACTTTTCAACTAGTTAAAAGCAAGCCTGAGAAGTACTTATGGTAAGGAAAAGGGGAGATTGGGAAACAGCAGCCAACTGAACCACAACCAGCGACCTCCAGATCTATAGCTAACCCTTAAGCAGCTGAGCTATTACCACTGGTCAGTTTAATTGGCTTCCACTTTCCATTCCCCACTCCCTCCCTACCATGTTTAGTTCTGACAATTTCTTTGGAATTCACTGTGTCACTCTAATACTCGAACCCATCTCCATCAGCATTTCATTGGTACTTTAGATTAATAGAGTCAATGTCAATGCTACATAGTAACTGCAACATTGACAAGTAAGTCAAGTTTAAGTACGTAAATGAAGTTAAAATGTGTATATCAAGTTTAATCATGCTGGGGTGCCTATGCAGCAATATATATCCCAGTACATACTGTGAATGTTCAGTAGTTCATTCAATAGTTTAGAATGCAGCATTGATAATGGTCTTCAAGATATGTCAAGATATTATTGACTGTTGAATGGCAAGAGTACACTTATCAGGTCTTCAAACCATCCCTTCTGACCTCTTACGATTCTTGTCCTGATTGTTACCCTGCTCTTGGCAACAGATGAATACTTCAGCAATTCCAGGGGTGCAAGCATCCTGGTAGCAATGCTAACTGTGCACACCATGGATTTTAAATGACAGAATTTAATTAGGCCTTCATTTTAATGCAATGTGTGTGCTGTAAGTGGAGCACAAGAAGTATTTTGAGTCGAGGAAGCAGCCACATGGCTTTCCAATATAATACTCATTATTCTGCTCTTTATTGTAGGATGGCAGCCCCTGAATGTGTGCCTCTCATTCTGGAACCAGAATCCCGCTTTTTCACTGATCCTGTGCTTGTAATGGACTTCCAGTCACTGTATCCATCCATAATCATTGCTCACAACTATTGCTATTCAACATGCCTGGGAAAAATGAAATACATTGTCAGGTACTAACACTTAATCAAGTCATTTCTTCTGGTGTCTGCTTGACCATCCTCCTTCACCTTCACCTTCACATTGTCAGGTATTAACACTTTATTAAGTCATTTCTTCTGGTGTCAGTTTGACCATCCTGCTTCACCTACGTACTTACAAATATATCATTTCTCTAGCATTCATCAGCATATAACTCTAGCACTTACATGCACTTCACACTATCTTTGAATTAAATTATTGCTTTTCTATGAATGTTAATTGGTCTCTTTGTTATATCCCTCAGTAGGGAAGCTGACTTTCCTTTCGGTGCTGTGTCACATTCAATTCCTCCTGATACAGTGAAGGTTAGCTAGCCATAGCAAGTCAGTTAAGTGGAATTTTTATTTACCTTTGTCCTCTTCACAGCTGGTGTCTGATGAAGTTACCATATCTCCTGTTGGTGTTGTGTTCGTGAAGCCTTCAATACGAAAGGGTGTTTTGCCTCAGTAAGTTTAGCAGAGTACTTGCATGGTATAAACAGGTAATTGTACATGGAGGCGACCATGGGGCTGCCACCCCAACTCAAAATACTTGCTCCTTTCGGTCACTGCTGTGTTATCAATATGTAGTAGCTATTGTAATTAATTCTGTGTAATTCATCAACACACTTGTGAACATACTTCATAGGCAAGAATGAACACAAATGATTGAAGCGGACTTGAACAGAGTCAAAAATACTTTGACACACATGTGCACAACGGTATAGTACATTGACTTACATACCTTTACACAGTTTGCACATTCTCAGAGTTGCCGAAAACACAATCAAGTACACACACACACATACACACATGCGAGCACACACACACATGCGCGCGCACACACACACCACGCACACGACAGAAACACGTATGTAGCTAAACATACACATGCGAACAATGTACATGCTCTCTAAAAGACATAGATGAGATGAGAGGGACATGGATGGAGGGCACACTGATAGCTGCAAGTGCTTTACAGCACACCCACAGTCATTGCAGTGGCTAGGGTTCTGTTGTGGCAGAAGGCAGTTACTTTGATGGTACTATGCGCACCATCTGAAGGAAATTTGAATTATAACTGTGCGCACTTAAGCTTTAAACGCTATAGACCATTAGCAAATGTTTGCATACAGAATTCGTGGAGCTCACCAAGTTCTACATTGCTCCTGTCACTTCTCTGAGACCGGGAACTGAAGTCCTTCAACTGGGCAGCCATGATTCAGAAAACGTCGTGTGAACCAAATCACCGAACTGCTGGGTGCTATCCTGCTGCTTTCTGTACGTTTTCAGACCAGATGCAAGTGGCATTCCATGTTTATTAGTAGGGCCACAGTTGCAAAGATACTGTCTTCACTGCTGCCACCCTATTTGAAATTGTCTTGGCTAGCAGAGATGTAGGCGTTCACTTAAATTATAGATCAATGCAATTGAATCTCTTTAGGAAACTGAGAGACAGTTGTTTCTAGATGCCCTTCAGTGATAATAGGTCTCAAGTTGTAAATGTATGCCAGCTCTGATTTCATTCAATGGGATGTTGCCTTTCATGTCCGCATTCAGTAGGTATGGTACCCACTTGGCTGTATTATTCAGAGGACAGATATACTTCAGACTGTTCTTGCAAATAATCCTGTGTGGCTTGGTACACACATGCTCATCTATCATCGGACTTCAATAGCCAAGACTTTGTATAGAAGCCACATTTTTCGACTACTATTCGGTTATCATCAGTGGCAATCCAAACCAGAGGAGATGCACACTTAAATGCACTAAAGGGAAATTGCAGGAAATCAAATAAGAGTGACAGCTATTGGCATGCAGAGAATAAGGCTATAAAATATATTAATTGAAGGGCGGAGTCAGTCTTTTGTTGGTGAGTTACTTGAAAAATCCAGAATTTTACATCTATGGCATTGATCCTTTGTCACTTTTTACAGCACTTTTTGGTTCGGTTGTCCCAACCAGAATCTGCAATTGGTTATACGTAATAGGTTAGCACCGTAGTTGTGATGGGAAAGGGCGACTGAATGTTTTATTTAAGCAGTAAATGTCAGTTAGTCGAATGGTGCTCTTACTGGAGAGTCTTACCAAACACAGAGAAACCAACCAAGTCGATACAAAAGGCAAAAGTGTGAGTAGCAGCTTTTTCATTGACCACACAGACCTCTATCTAATGAATTGGTTCGGTCTGGTCAGTCCGTTGTGGTCCAAAAATTAGACACAACCTGGTGTTTGTCTGCAGAATTTTGTGGAGTACATGAAGGACATTCCGAATCATCCTCGGAATCATCTACGCAGTCAGTACCGTGCACCTATGAATCCAAAGTAGTTGCCACTCAGCTTTACATGTGCCCTCGATCAGGTTCCCCCATCACTTCTGACAAGATTTCCTGTCTAGTCGTGAAGGTGTGCACATGATCTAGTAAGAATGAACACAACTTTTTCAACAGAATGTACCCGTAACATCATTGGTTTCAATCAAGGAACTGTAGTCTTATCTACGCTCATACTTCAGTCTAGGAGTAGTGGAGTTCCCGAAGGCAGTCTCTTGAATGGCTGCTGAGTTGCCCTGCTGTATGGCCACTGAGAGTCGCTGGAGCAAGTACTGGTGAGACAACGGTTCACCAGTAGCCTCCATCACCTTGCAAGCCAGGTCTCTAAGAACACTTCAGACTCAGGTCCTGTTACCACAATTACCTCCACCGTGACAGGGACGAAGAAGTGATTGCTGTCAAGTTTTGTGTACTTCTGTCTCTTGCGCTGCTCCGCCTCAGCTGTGACCACACCTGCCTTTCGAAATTCATTGCCTGTAAAATTGTTACTTGAACGTTATTCATGGTCACATCACCAACTGTCACCACATTTCATCACCTGTCACTAACATTTATATAAACTATAGGAGTGCTGTATTTTGTCATTCACTGATGAAGGTGGCTGAAAGCTGCTGAAACGTCTGGATAACTTGTGAAATTTTGGCTAGTGCAAATGAACTTGGATGATGTCAGACTTACCTAGCCACTCAGGACTGTTCAACAAAGGGGGTGGAGGCTGTTCATGATTTTGGCTCCAACAAGTGGGCCTCAGCTTGATGTAGGGGTCTTGGATGCCTTGCAGCCTTGGAGGGAGTATCTCCCAAATCCGTCCAGTGCAGCCAGCAGCAGAGGCCAAAAAGGCGGATGGTGCAATCATTTTGACTGCAGCTGTTTGAATTATTCATGATCAGTAAGAGAGCAGAAATATGTTTACCTGCATTTGCAATAGTGTGCATTACTCACTATAGCCTTGGTGAATGTAACCCAAACAATCAAACTGTGTGACAGCTGCAAAGGCTGCAGACACCAACACACATAGATTGTCTGTGCTTTGGTAGGCTATTTAATTGCGAGACAGGTACTTTTTAACTTTACTAAGCCTCTCCTCTATGGGGTTAAATCGAGGCTGTATGGTGATATCACTATTTACAGATCACACATCTTCCACACCATTGGTACTCATACAGGAAATAGCTGAGATTCTCTTGGAAGCTATGCTGATTTTAAACTAACCAGAGGGATCCCTCTAATGCCATAACCACTTTTCCTCAAGCCATCTCGATGATCATTCCCAGTTTCATGCAACCGCACAAAGCAACTTGCTGGAACTCTTTGCACCCGTATCATGAATTTTGCTCTCTCTTCTTCTGATCTTTGAACTACAACATGCTTTAACCTTGACAAGTGAGCCCTGTCTTCTTCACTGTATTGCAAATTGCACCGAGTGAGACATCCATGCCAAACACACGCTTAAGATTCACCTGCAGCTCGCCCAAGTGAATACCTGGATTGCCGAAAATAACATCTAGGATCAGCACTGTATGTGGATGGGAGCACAAAATTGAAGGTGGTGAATGTGACAATCATTATCAGTATCAGAATTCTTATTAATCTGGGAAAGCCAATAGCCAGAGGCTACTGTAAAGGCACCCAGCAAGACAAACATGTGTACAAAGGGATAATGTATTTACAAACAAAAATAGAATTATAAATGAATAAATAAATTAGAATATTGTAATTAGAAAAATTGTTCACAGAGTACGTTTCATGCTCAATTTATGCTGTGAAATGTCCGCATTGCCATGCATAATAAAAGTGTGTTCATTCATGCATTGCAACACAGAGCAGGGCATGCTTTACATAATTAACTGTAGTCACTGGAGCAACGTACACTTGGGGCAAGCTACGCCACAGCGAGGCACCAGCAATACTGAATGCCCTCTGTGCTAGTGAAGATAATGATTCCCACACTACTGTATGGTTGTGAGCAGCTACAATCTAGGGTAAAAGCCACTCAGATGAATGTCTTGAGGCAGATCGAAGGAGTAAGTAGACTGGATAGGGTAAGGAATGTGGACATCAGGGAGAAGCTATGTCAAGTGAGTGTTTTAGATATGGTAAAGACCAGGCAGGAGAAGTGGAAGGCTAGAATTGAAGAGATGAGTATTGAAAGAACAACCAGGAAGATTTTTGAAGGCAAGACGGAGGGAAAAAGGCCTAGAGAAAGACCCAGAATGAGATGGACTGATGATTTCAAATATCCATAAAGTCACTTAGTATCTATGCATATAATATTATCATCCTCTAACTGTCATTTAGCATGTATAAGATACGTAAGGATGACCTCCAGTATTGGAGAAACATCTGTACTGATTGATTGATTGATTGATTGGCAACCAACCCAAAACGTATTGTAGTGGCCAAGTCTGTGACCTGATGTGAATGGATTCTAGGATTAATCTCTGGCGATGATGGGGCTGGTGGTCCAACATGCTGACATTGTTCAGATACGCTGGGTGGTGTGCCTCCTAGGCATACTCTGCCAGTGCAAAGGTGGCTGCCTCACCTGACTGCACCACCCACCTGTATTTACTCAACTGCATGTCACGGTGTCTGCTCATCTGTGTTGTCTATTAAGTCCCCTGAGCTGGATGTCCTGCCACGTACTTGGGGCAGACTACCAGAATAAGGCAACTAGTGTTGGTCATTATGGAATCTTGTGACTACACTAGTCGAATCTAATGGACCAATGTCAGTGGTCAGAATTCAGATGTTTTGGCCCTATCCAAAGCCCTCAGAATTAATGATCTGGAATAAATGCAGGGTGACTTTTATACATACTATACAGAGGCAGGGAAGAATGACAGATGGTGGTGGTGACAAACTTCATTAGCTACAAGAATAATAAGGGCCTGCCCTGCTATAGAAATGTAACTGAGTAAGAATATATTAATGATTAGTGGACAGGAAGGGGGAAACAGTGAAATAACAGTGTCCAGGAAGGGGGCTATCAATGCGGTTTGTACAGTTGCTGGATCAGTGGATCATGCACGGATGTTAGTGGGCCTCCAGTGTTGGTGACCTAAAGTTCATCCATCGATGTGAAGAAGCAGGGACTCATTTTACATCAGGAATGCACAACCAGCTAGCACTCCTACTGTGACTGGTACTATGGCTCATACGTATGTATCTTTACCACACTCATAGCTCGACCCGTGTCAGCACACTAATGTTTCGTCAATTATGTCCACATCCATATCCATATACATATTCATATCCAGTGTATGGTAATGTATTCTTCCAAGTACAATAGTATAAGTCATCCTGATTCAGTGATGCTCTACAGGCTCATAGTTGCAATGAAAGCAAAATTCACTTACAGTATCCATGATCCAATGTAGTGACTAAGGGCTCACACTTGCCATATAGCTATTTTTATCCTCTTGTGGTTTAAGGAACTTGGCAGGGACTGCATGCTGATGGATGTCATCACTTGTCACTAGTGCATCCACATTTTTCTCATACTGCTGCAAACAAGTCAACAACAGAAAATACTCTTCCGTCTCGCCTTCTGTAATATCTGAAACACCTGTGCAGCAGGCTCATCCTCCAAACTGGTTGTTCAGTAGCTTGGATGCATTCCAAAGAAACCCCAGGAATGCCAAAACTACTGTGTTCTTCCATGTACTTTCGCTACAATAGTGACTGCTATAGGAGTTGTAAGGTGCCTTTCCCAATTCTGCATGGCCAACTAGTTCTATTAGCTGGTTAGTGGAACCTTGCCATCATTTCATACCTGTTTGTTGTACACAGGTTTTCTAAGTGGCTAGCAGTGAGCAGCATACATCAAGGTTAATTGACGAGAAGGAAAGGATCATAAGCGTAAGCACAGCAAGGCCCAATGGAAGAAACTACGTCCGAAGACAAAGCCAATGGAAGGAGCTATGTCCGAAGACCTTAAGGCAACCTGTTGAAACAAATCACAATCAGCGTCGTTACTGTCTGTAGACCTTTGAAACGACGCCAATTGTGACTTGTTTCGACAGGTTGCCTTAAGGTCTTTGGATGTAGCTCCTTCCATTGGCTTTGTCTTCGGACGTAGTTTCTTCCATCGGGCCTTGCTGTGCTTACGCTTATGATCCTTTCCTTCTCAACCATTTCTACACAGCAATTATCCTTTAATCTAGCAAGGTTAATTGACCCATTTCATCATTTTGAACTAGCCTATATAAGATGAGGAAGGCCGAATTGTCATGGCCTGGTTGGTTGGCTTGGGCAGCTTGAACTCCACAATAGTGTGTAAGTTATCCCGGGTTCAATTCTGGCTAGTAGCCAATTTCCCTTCCTCACATATCTTTCTTTCAAGTTTTGACTTTCGTTAGATTTGTTACTGTAGCTGGTGTTCATCTTCATGCAAGCCCTTACCTTCCATTTGAAGTAACCATCCATGCCTACATTGTGTAGAATGGAAATTGAATTCATTCCCCTATTTATCACAATACAGCCTCTACCTCATTCAATAGCATATATTTAAAATTTATCATGGGAAGTAATGATTATGTAGCTTTGATTTGGGTGCAATGATTGAAGCAGTGTATTTGTGTTAGCTTATGTAAGCATACATGGATTATCTTTGTCACAGATTACTTCAGGAAATTCTAGCAACTCGTGTTATGGTCAAGAGCTCTATGAAATTACACAAATGTGACAGAAATTTGGAAAGAATTCTGGATGCTCGACAGCTTGGACTTAAACTAATTGCTAATGTGACCTATGGGTACACAGCAGCTCACTTCTCAGGGAGGATGCCGTGTGTGGAGGTACATGATTTGCTTGATTTCTTCTTATTTTGTTTACCACTTTTTGTGCTAGGTACTTTACTAGATTGTCTCATACAGGTGCTCCATTTGTATTTGTTCTTATCATGTGATCAACTTGGGTTATAATGTGTATCACCACTGTCTGTCTAACAGATAGCAGACAGTATTGTAAGCAAGGGAAGAGAGACACTGCAGCAAGCTATCCGCCTTGTCAATTCCACTGAACAATGGGGAGGCAGAGTTGTCTATGGGGATACTGATAGCATGTTTGTCATGCTTAGGGGAGCCTCCAAGGAAGATGCCTTCAAGATAGGCGAAGAGATAGCTGAGAAGGTCACCACAATTATGCCCAAACCATTGAAATTGAAGTTTGAGAAGGTGAGCAGAAACTATGTGTCATAAGCATCTAACACAGGGTGCAGGCATTGTATGGAAATAATCATTAAGAAGAGCCCCATGAATGGATTTATCAATTGCAATTGCATATTGGAATGAGATCTAGCACTAGCTTCTGCAGCTTTTTATGCCTAGTTGTGTAAGCATTCTCGAGGGGATGCAGGCAAGAAGCAGATAAGGACAGAAACAACTACACAGTGTCATGGTTCCTGTAGTTTTCCTAACCATAGTGGTGTATGCTGTTAAGTGATAGCATTTGCGCAAGAACTTCAACTACTAGATGTAAGCCGGGAGAGAGACAGAAGGTACAACAGTGGTTCAATTCTTCCTTTCAGGAATATTACTTCTGGGTATGTAACTTGTCAAACCATGCAACCGACAAACGTGAAGATTAGAACATGATGATTTTGTGTATAATAATTGATTGTTGCTTCCATTATAGTCTAAGTAAAGGTGAATGATTTCCACATCAGTTGAAGTCAAGCAGCTTCATAAAAACTCTATTTTGCTTTTGTCCCCGAAGGAGAATGAATGATGGTATCTTCAGCAACTAGCTAAGGTTATAACCCATTTCTGAGTTGTATGATGTTAATATACGTAGGTTAACCCATGGCTCCTGAGGTGTTAACGGATATAACCAAGGGTGTTATATATTGACTGCCAAGGTTATATCTGGTAATGCCGAAGGAGCCATGGGTTAACGAATTTTGTAGCCCGGGCAACAAGACGTTCCTGCCAATTCTAGGATGCATACGGTAAACGAACGGGAGAGCCACATTTGCACAGCAAGTACAGTGGAGTCTCATTATAACAAATCTCAGGGGGAAGCTGAAAAAGTTCTTTATAAGAGAAATTCACTATAACAGAACAACATACTAAATGCTGTCATACAGTATTGATAATAAAAAGGTTACATAAGATGGAAAGTAAACAGTAATGATTATTCATGCATAATTATCCCTTCATAATCCATTAGACAGTCTGAAAACATCTGTTAGCCTTGTTTGAGTCTTACTGTTAGCTATAATTGCAAGAGTATGATCAATGGCTGATAGGTTGCGAAAAGCAGTAGTATCGACATTCTCCTTACATGAAAAGTATGTATGCCCTGAGTGTTCCAACAGCCATCTTTGCCTCTTCGGAAGTTGGTGGCATGAGCTCTTGACCGCAATTGTCATTGTCATCATCAAATTCTTCTTGCAAGTCAGATGGAGAGATGTCAGTTGATTGGACACTGACAATGATGTCGTCCTCAGTTAGAACACCTGTTGTAGCAACATTTTCGTCTGCAGTAATGTAATCTTCAAGTGATGCTCCATCGATTGCTATTGTATCCCACACTTCCCTCATTGTCAATGTGTCATCATGTGCCGCTTGTTCAACATAGTTGTCTTCATCCTCATCTGCATCGTCTTGCATCAGAAAGCCTGCCTTTTTAAAGCAGTTTTGAATAGTGATTGCGGTTACTTCCTCCCGAGAAGCAGCAGCCATATGGATAGCATCAAGAAGGGTGACAGAAGAGGCATTGTCTACCTTGTCGATGGATTTGATGAGGCGAAACAGCATCTTGTTCATATATTTAGCCTTGAAGCTGTGGATAATGCCTTGATCGCAAGGTTGTAAGCAGCTTGTGGCATTCGGTGGCAGAAATACAATTCGAATGAATTTCAAATCCCTGACCATGGGGTGAGCCATGCAGTTGTCTGCAAACAACAGCACCTGTCATTTCTGTTTCAGAAATTGTTGATCAAGGTTCTTCACCCACTCTATGAAGATCTCCGACACCATCCACACCTTCCTATTGGCCTTGTAATTAACCAGTAATGAATTTACATCTTTAAAGCATCTGGGCTTGGCAAACTTTCCTGTTGCAAGGAGTGGCAGTTTCTCGGAACCGTCCAGAACAACCCTGTTTCATCTGCATTAAAGACATTCTCAGGGGAATATTCTTTCAGCAGTTCTGGCAAGGTCTCTGAACGCCCCTTTTGGAAAAACTAGATCTGCCACTGGAGTGGGTTTGCTGCAACCAATGAGTGGTCACAATTTCTGAAGTAGCCTTCCTCAAAGAAGAAGACATAGCTCACTAAGTAGTTGCAGGAGAGCCAGATGCACTTTGCCTTCCTGTAGCTATCACCAGGGAGGATGGAAACGTTTGCATACCAGTGAACACGGAGAAGCGACAACCTGGCATTGAGTACCATTGAGTAGTGGCGAGAGGAACAGGAGAGCTCCAGCGAGAGATAGGCCAATACCCTGTAGACTCGCCAGAATAGCTTTCTGCAGAGGCACTGCAGCTTAAATCACTGCCATGTTCGTTCAAACTAGCTGTATTTCCAACCTATTAGCTGGACTTCATTGATAAATAGCAAAGAACCGTGCCAGCAGAGTCTACTTCTACTGGCACCAATCCTGCTATAGCTATAGATGAAGATTTCAAAGGTATTTCTTGCATTGAGGATCTCAATTTGCAACTTTGAGAGACTACATACATAGCTGTATTGTGCTGTGCAATGTTGTTTTGCAAGTTTGGGACCTTCAAGATTTCAATTAGCCACATCCTGGGTGATATGAATATTGCCCAGGATATCCTGGGTAAAATGATTATAGCCCAGGATGTCCTTGAGTGGTATGAGATATACAGACCTTTTTGGGTCGGTTGTCCCGACCGGATATTTGCAATCAGTAATTGGCTATCGCCGTAGTGTGACGTCTTTCGGGCGGGAACACTTAAAATAGGTAGACTACCGTCCTTGAGTCCAGCGATTTGAAGCGAGAATGCCGCAAGTGTACTCCAATGATTTAAGATGGAGAGTGGTGTGGGCATATTTGTACCAAGGAGAAGATATCAGCACTATTTCTAGTCGTCTTTTTTATGTCAGTGAGAAGACTGCGCGCAGAGTGACTGACCTGTACCTGTCTTCGGGTGATGTTCATCCAAAGCAGCAGCGCTGCGGCCCTCTGAGAGAGTTGTCAGATCATGAAGACTTGCTGATCCTTGACGCTATTTTCAATAATCCAGGAATCCACTTGGATGAGCTGCAGGCAAATCTTAAACGCGTCTTTGGCACCGACATCTCACTGGGAGTAATTTGCAACACAGTGAGGAAGGTAGGACTCACTCGTCAAAGGCTGAAGCATGTTGTAGTATGAAGGTCGGAAGAAGAGAGAGCTAGATTCATGGTACAGGTCCAAGGAGTTCCGGCAAGCTGCTTTGTGTGGTTAGATGAAACTGGGAGTGATCGGCGAGATGGCATGAGGAAGACTGGTTATGACATTAGAGGAATCCCTCCTGTTAGCTTTAAACTGGTCGTAGGATCCAAGAGAATTTCAGCTATTTCCTGTACGAGTACAAGTGGTGTGGAAGAGGTGTACCTTGTTGAGGGGTCTGTAAATGGTAATATCTTTCTTGAGTTTGTCCGACACTGCCTTCTACCTATTTTGAAACCCTTCAATGAAGTGAATCGCAATTCAATTGTGGTTCTGGACAACGCTTCAATTCACCACTTGGATAAAGTCCAGGAAGCTGTTGACGCTGTTGGTGCTTGCTGTGGTTTCTCCCACCCTACAGCCCAGATCTAAACCCGATGGAAAAGTGCTTCAGCAAAGTCAAAAGACATTTATCTTGTAATTCAACGGCATGTCAAAGCACGGACAATTCCCATTTGTTAGTGTCTGCAGCCTTTGCATCTGTTTCACAGTCTGATTGTTTGGGTTACATTCAACATGCAGGTTATGATGAATAGTACACATGCATGCATGCTTTAATTTCTCATTTTATGTTGAAGGTAACAATTTTGTCAACATTCTTAATTATTAAGCACAAATCAACTTTGAAAAAGATTGTCAGCAAAGTTAAAAAATCAAATTGTCAAAAGTGACTCCAGTGAGCCAAGTGCATGCAAAAATCAAAACCATGACACCATGCCCATTATAGCATCAACATCCACATCACACTGACAAACACAACCTTACTAGCCAGATCTATAGACTGCATGAGTTAGTCTATAAGTTCAGCTCTGTATTATGAGGTCCTAAATATCCCCCATCATACGTAGAATCTTGCTCTTCTGGGTTGCAAAGTCGTTCTCATCTAGCGCTCCCATCTCCAGCAACTGATAGAGCTCCTTAATTTGCTGGATGTAGTTTGTCTTCAGACCTGTGGCTTGAATAGGGGTAAGGGTGTGAGAGCATGATGACTGTGGAATATCCTGCACCACAGAAGCAATTGCAGTGGCTGACATCTTTTGTCCACAAGGTACTGAACTGGCCTGCTTCTTGAACATAGTTCCAAGAGGAGGGGTCTCCATGCTGTCATGTTGGTGCACATCAATGACCTCAGCCCATAATTGGTATTGAGGGCCAGAGAACTGCCCCTCGTGCTTAGCTTTCAGCTCATCAACAAGCTTTTGCACTCTCTCGCGTTTCTCCTCGACTAAAGACTTCTTCCTCTTCTTCTTAGGCTGCACCTCTTCTTCCTAGTCATCACTAAGATCCTCTTCACCAGAGCAGTCCACTCGATGGCCACTGTCCTGCGATGCAGCCTCACACCATAGTGTGCCTTTCCCACGTGACAGCTCCTTCCCCACCAGCTGAGTTAACTCTTCATTTGTCTGCAACCAAATCTTCCTACCCTTGTAGAAATAACCAGCAGCTGTGATAACACCTAAATTCAAGTGTGAGCGTAGATAAGCTTTCAGTTGCTTGATTGATCCAAGCAATGCCAGTGGAACTTTCTTCAAAACAAAGTTGCGTTTAGTCTTGGTTGATCGTGAACACACCTTCACAACTAGGCAGGAAATGCTCTCAGAGCAACGCTGAGAACTAGATGGAAGGCACAGGTATGGTTGAGTTGCAACCATTTCGGAATCGTAGGTGCACAGTACAGTTTCAGTAGACGAAGAGGACTCGACACATTCTCCAGTCTGAGTACAAATTTCTGCAAGAAGAACAGCAGTGTCATGGAGATTTACTGCTATGTGCGGAATGATCACGAAGTGGGCTTCTATCGAGCAAGTAAACGTAGAAGACAACAGTCAATTTGAACTGGATGCTTTGCTGCGCGAAGGCCTTTTTCAACAGTAGAACAGGCCGACACATCCAGTTCAAATGGACTGTTGTCTGCTAGCTACGTACAATCACTCGAAAAGCCCACTTCATGATCAAGAACAGCAGTGTCACTGCATGATGCTTTTGCTTCTATTATAATACAGCTGTACAGCGACCAGGCTTGACCGCTTACCCTGACTCTCTTGTTCACCATCAGCACAAAGAACATCCGCCACCGTTGAGGGTCTCGCCATATTGCCACTTCAAGGCTAAGCCCGCCCAAATGACGTCACTGCCACGGCGATAACCTATTACCGATTACCGATTGCAATATCCGGTCCAGACAACCGACCCAAAAAGGTCTGTAAATGCTACACATTTCCTTTGATGTTCAGTCCACCTGGGCTACAAAACTTGCTTCTAAATGGATGCCCAGGCAATTAACTGTTTGGTAGGATCATGAGCTGCAATGGCTGGGAAGGCCTGCAATGGCTAACAGCAGCAACAGGAGCAACTTGGAACCTCCATTGTAGCTGAGTTCAGAGAGGAACAAGAAGGACCAAGAGGAGCATTCTAGCTACTTTCTCGACTGAAAGTGACTTATTCGACAAAACTAGCTACAAAGGGCAGCTGTATCTGCCGAAATCGCTACCAGCTACTAGGTGGAATCACTAGGCACACTTGCGCCCTTAATCGAGGGTGCCCTAATTTCTTGGATTGCAAGAATCCTGCCTTTGCACGTCTTTTGGAATGCCATTAACAACCATCACATACCTCAATGTTCAGCCTCCTCATCATGAGCAGAATCCAGTTCAACAGTCCGGTTCTATGCTTCTAATAGTCAGTTAAGAAGAATCATGCATCATAGCAGACGATTATCAGATTTAAAAGAGTTCTTAACTTTGCTGCTGCTGCTTGTTTTGATGTCCATTGTCTTTGAGTCAAGCATTTCCTGTGCTGCATGACCTTTGCTGTGACAATCAACAGAGGATATGCATCGACTCCACCCACTTGTTGAAGTGACTTTCGCCAGTGAATGCTGCGTATGCGTGAGGTGTCCATTAAAAATGGACACCTCAAGTGCTTCTATGGTGTTGATGGATCTTTTGCCATGTCTCTGGACTGTGGAGAAGCTAAGATCATTTTCAGCAAGAAGGTCAATGGTCGGAGGAGCGAGCTGGGGAAGAGATTCACCAAGCTTGTAGAGGTTGAAGCACCGCACGCAATGGAGTTTGGATTATACATGAATCACCTTGTTATTTATGTTTCATTGGCACTGGATTAGGGTTGAAATGTTTCGTTTCTTGACAAATGATGTATGTCTTCTTCATTTCAGCTAGTCACCTACCCATTCAAAGTAATCATATTCATGCATGTTCCTTTTTTCATTACTAAGTACATAGTATTTAATGCATTATACTTTAGAGATCAGGTAGGATGGCGAGTGACTTGAAGAATAGACAAATAATCCTTTATGATTAGCTTCTAAAGTTGTTTTAATATTGTATTAGAATGCATTGTTCTTGTTGTTGTCTGTGCATAGTGCTGCCTGCATTGTTCTCTATCCTCCAATAGGTGTATTACCCTTGCCTACTTCAAGCAAAGAAGCGCTACTTTGGCTATATGTATGAAGCATTTGACCAGAAAGAGCCTATTTTTGATGCCAAAGGCATTGAAACTGTCAGAAGAGATTCTTGTCAGGCTGTTGCAAAGGTACTCTGGTTGAAACTGTTGTCTCTAATAACCTAGTTATGAGCATTTATGCCATGTCAGGTTTCTCGTAATAAAATATTGCATGCAGATCCTGGAGAAGTCTGTACGAATACTATTTGAGTCGAAGGATGTATCAAAAGTGAAGCTATATGTGCAGCGTCAGCTTCTAAAACTATTGTCTGATCGTGTATCACTGGCTGATTACACAATTGCAAAGGAGTTTCGAGGCATGGGCAGGTATCAACCTGGGGCATGTGTACCATCCCTTAAGCTTGCAAAGTATGTCACAAGTGATGGCTTTTGTTGGAAATGTGGCAAACTATTTCTTCATCTTATTTGTATTCCTTCGTTGCAGGCAGTCTGTGGCTGCTGATGAAAGAGATGAACCACGAGCTGGAGAAAGAGTCCCGTATATTATTGTGTATGGTACCCCTGGAAGTCCCATTATTGATCTTGTTAGAAGGTATTCTATGTTCTCACAAACGAAGTCAAGAATAGCGATTAATTGCAAATCTAGTTTATTTGCAGTCCTCTAAATATAGACTTCGATGTTATATTATGCCCAGCGGAACCGCCCAGGCTGCCCAGACCATGGCCTGACCAACGTTGTAGGTCTGCCCATGCTTTTCTATAGCTAAGGTACTTCCTGGCCTGTGCAAGTGGCCTGTACAAGTGTCTAGGTAATATTGTTCTGCCACTTGGCCTGACCAACTGTAAAGTGCTTCCTTCGGGCCTGTATATGTACTAGCAGAAAGCCCACCTTCAGTGGGCTTCCCTGCTCCAGTGCCCCCACGATGGCTGCTCCACAACGGCATGGTGATGCCAGTGTGACGCACACCAGTGTGTGTATACTGGTGTGTGTGATGCAAACAGCATATGAGATGGGGCAGCCATGCAGTTGTTGCTGTACTGCTAGACGTGGCCAAGGGCATATAACAGCTGCACTCTGTGTCAAACCCTAGGGTTTGACACAGAGTACAAAAGTGTAGCAAGCAACTAAATAGTATACTGTTCTGACATGCAATATTGAGCATCATGTCATTGCACAGATAGGATGTATTCAACAATGTCTGAGAGTGCAAAAGAAATATGTACAGTAACAGGTCTGGCACTGAGTAAGGTGCAAAGAAAACATGTCAATGTGTAAGATGTAAGGTATCAAAGAGAAAATGCATGGATGGTCACTGCCTTCATGGTTTCAGCTGTTGCCTGCCATCTTTCCAGTTATACTCTTCCACCTCAATTTTGGGCAAAAAGCTAGGCATGTTGAGGATGCAACTAGGTTAAAATGCAACTAATTGTGCTGTCGTCGACCGAATACCGTCACAATGAAATGACAAGTCACAACAATTGCAATGAATTCAACTTGGAATAGTGCAACTTCGTCCAAGCACAACTACTACATTCCTGGAACATGACCAACTGAAAAAGTGAGTACAGACACTGTACATGTTCAGATAAAAATATATCACTTTGTGCACATGCGAATCAGGTAACAGGCAAGCAGAAGAGAATGATAAGAATCACACACATGACACTAACTAAGGCTGAATGAAAATGGTGGGATGGCACTGAGAGAACCAGTTTTTGGGAATAAGGAGTTGAGTAAAGAGGCCAGGTTGACTGCTTGCAATGCAGTGATGGTACATACCCTAGTGTATGGATATTAGGCATGTGTATTGAAGGAGAGGGACAAGATGAGACTGCAGGCAATGGAAATGAAATGTTTAGGAGAGTGGTGGGGGTGACCAGACTGTGAGAAGTGATGAGATAAGGAAAGTATTAAAGCAGAAAGCAATGGTGACACAGGTGAAGAGAAGAATGGAATAGTGGAAAGACAGTGCAATGGAGAACCATGGCTGTCTAATGGAGAAGTAACGAGAGGACAAATGGAGGGAACGAGAGGCAGACAGGAAGAGATGGAGTAACAAGTTTTGAAGTATGCGTGTAGCTAGCTGAGATGATTGACCAGGTACGTAGGTATTTGGCACGTTCATTGGGATTGGGTCTTGGGGAGACAGACTCCTGCAGTAGAGTCCTAACACAACAGAATCTGGATGGCCAGTGGGCTTAGCACTCTGTGAACGGTCTCCAATCAATTCATTCACTCTTGTCCTTAGGAAAACCAGAGCATATGGTAGAACCACTTGTTCTAAAGAGTGCAGCTTGCTGGAGCTCTGGAACATCCAGAAAACATCAGGCACCCCTCAACTAGGAGGGGGTACCATGCCAGGAACTTGAATCAGCACTGTTAGACTGACCATGTTACTTTTCTACTATTACTCCGTTGTGGCAATCACATCCTGTATTTATCTTCTCTTTGACTTTAATTTATCCACAGTTCATTACTTTTAAAAGCTAGTTTATTCTCCTCTCTTATTTACTTCCTGTACATCCCTGCCTGACATGACCATGTAACTAACTTCCCGATGTGCATATCAACTAGAAATATTCTACAAAATAAAGGAAGTAGGGATGGCATTAAAAGACAGAAACCTATAAAGGCTATTACGCAGTTGAGCATTAACCATGGTCCTTACATGCATGAATGTCACACCATATAGTCCCACATCCTTGAATGTAGGGAACATTGTTAATGCTCTACTGTGTAACAGTCTTTACTTGTTTCTTTCCTTTTTATGCCATCCCTACATCCTTACTTATTTGTAGCTTTTGTACGTTTGTACTTTTACATGTTATGTGCAATCACAGGACGTTGAGGTAGGCATCAGACCATATTTTATATTTTTGGAGCTCGAGGTGTCAGCAAGCAACAAGTAAGACTGTAACAAGATTTTCCTGCTAGTTGCTAAGGTTTATGCACTACTGCTGTCTGAGAATAAGAAGACTAGGAAAGTAAGAAGAATAACAAGACAAAACTCTGGAAATGTCGAGGTTATTTCCTGCCCGAGCATGCATTTTCTCTTGCACTGGTCTTATCCCTATGCAGTACCAGCTTTACCTTTCCTTTGTATTGCAGCTTACAAAGGACTACCATCCCTATTCTGTTACCTGTGCCTGTTAGTGTCAATTAATGATTCTGATGCTGTTTGATTATAGTCAGTCACTTATTAGGAAGGCAACATTTTCATTTGTATACAGATCAATTGCTCCACTTCCATATTTGCAACCTTTACACGAAAATAATTACCTCGGAGTACAAGTACATGAAAGCGGCAGAAAATACTTAAAGACTGGCATTTAGGAATAAGAGACAGAAATAGTATTTCTCACTTTGGTGGCATCATTCTGGTAAGGCTCAAACACCACAGAAGCTGAAAATAGTCATTTTTGATGGTTTACACCTGTACAATATAACAGTGTATTTTTTAAGTATCCATTTACCGGATCTTTTCATTGTTTTCATATGAACAGAAGGTGCACAACAGGAGTTGCTCTGTCTTTAAGTGAAAATGTTTTATTGTAACTAATGTCTAAATGTGGACAAGTGAAGTGTTCAGAGGCCACAGCCAAGGTAATGACCTACTAATTGCATTTCACATCTTGTAAACTCTGTCTTATTACTGTTTCCTATATAAATTATGTTCAAGCAAAGTGTTAGCCCAATTCTATCGTATTCTTGGCTGCATTTCATATTTCTTACATGCCACATCACTCCAATTGGGCCTGGTACCCATTTGTCAGTGCTCTCTATGCTCTTCGAGACAGTAGTCCAATGTCAGACTAGTCTGGCCAATGTACACCTTGGGGCAGGTGCCACAAGGGATCTTGTAGACCACCCTCACCTGTTGTTGTAGAAGGGTGTGGTCCTTCAGGTTCAACAGAGCCACAGC
Source organism: Ianthella basta (assembly GCA_964019415.1). Lineage (NCBI taxonomy): Eukaryota > Metazoa > Porifera > Demospongiae > Verongiida > Ianthellidae > Ianthella > Ianthella basta. Next base: position 3,597,711 of record OZ025885.1, on the reverse strand, counting down.
GTGGGCCAAACAGGTCCGAATTTCCAGTGGACTTGGGATCTGCCAAATGGACTCAGATACATGTCGGACATATAGGATCACCACCGTGGCTTTGGGTGTGACTGGCTCCAAAGCATGGCTGTGGGCTGGTCGCCAGTACATCTTAACTGTCTCTGTGGGGCATCCATTCCTGTTGTCTGGTGTCCAGGAACAGGAATGTCCCATCCACCTGGTGAACCGATCAGTTGGTTCACTGTATACCATATTATGGATGCGAGCCGACCTTCTCTTCTTGCATGACTTGCCAATATTGGAAATGCTGGCATTGGAAGCAGAGGCGTCAAAACAGCTGACATCAGAATAGCTGGTGTTGGGCAGCTGCTTCACTTAGGATGGCCATCAGCCCACTCAATTCTTATCAGAATGTCACTATTGTCAATTTGCACTGTAATCCTCTTAATACTCTATCTGTCCATGCTATGTTATCGTATATACGTATTACAGCAGGCCAACATCACCTATAAGATGCATGCCTGCATCCTACAAGCTGCAATGAACACTCGTGACACATTCCAGCACTGTCAGGGCAGTGTCAACTCTCTGTCATCAGCATGCTGAAGCAGGAAAGCCCGCCGAGTACTATATAGTGCCTAAATGCAGACTGTGTCACAACATGACTACAGGAAGCTGAAGGTGTTCCTTGTGAGATGTCCCCAATACATCCTCAGTATCTCCTTATGATACATAATATGGAACACTGTCATCTGAGCAATCCTGGAGAGTCAACCTATGGTAATAATCAAGACTCCAATAGACTGATTGCATAATAAAATGGCACACCAAACGGGGCACGTGACTTTTGGGCATGTATTTTATATGCATAAGTGTTCAGGAAATACTCCTTCGGTTTGCGACAGATGGCCTTCAAACTTGGTAGAAATGTGGAGAGGCGTAGCGAGAGTATCATGGCCTAGCCAAAATTTGGTCAAAGTCATTCCTTCCGAGTTCTTGCATCTTTTATGGTCGCCACAATAGCAAAGAAATAGGGTAAAGATCATGGGATGTTGTTCACAAATTTCCCGCCAATCTGCACCAAACTTGGAAGGCTACAGCACAGCAATGCAGGGAGTGACTTAAGAGGATGCCTTTAGAGGAATTGAATCAACAAAATAGAGTGTGCCATTGAGGAATCTCCAAATGAAGACTCCAGGAAGCTGGCTTGCAGCTATCAAGCGTGATGTGGGACAGCACTTCAGAGTTACTTTGCCCATTCCTGCTAGCTGCACCAAGGCAGGAAAGAGACAGGCAACAACGTATACAGTAGCTGTCAGCTGCTGGCCACGTTGCAGCTTAAGCAAAACTGAAGGCGCCTTACCAGCAACCAATCTGCGCCTATGCTTCTCTGTAGCAGTTTGCCTACCTGTGAATTGTCGAAGAGGTCTGGTGGGATAGGAATGTGACTGTCTGGCCTGATGAGGACGTACTAGTTTAGTTGCCACTGGAATCACCGACACTCATACAGTCCGCGCCACCTTTCTCCTATGCGCAGTAGAACAGCTTCTAATTCTGTACACAGTCAGAGCAGGAGTCACTGTGACGACTGACATAATGAGAAGCTGTTCCTTCGCACACTGGCAGAAGGTGGCACCCTGTTTGGAACCCTGACTTTACCCTTTTTTACATTCTTGAGTTTTCGTGTGCCCCGTTACGGTGGCCTGTGACTTATTATACAATCGGTCTATTGTTGATTACTCCTGCACTGGTATGTATGACCTGATCAATGACAACTGTAGTGGCTAACTGGCTAGATACAATCCAGGACCAAGAAGAGTGTTGAACCACCATCATCTGCCCACTGTGGTTGGCCCATGGCTGGGTCTGCTGTTTGCCGAGTGGGGTATGGAGAAAGAGGTGGCATGTGTGTGCATGCATGTATGCTTATGTGCATTGGTGTGTGAGTGTGTGCATGATTTCTCACAATGATTGTGACAGATCAGACTATGAATATATGGCTAACCCTATCCTAAACCCAACATGCTTACGTGCATTGCTTGTCATACATACATTAATTTTGTAGGAACATGTAGCAAACACTATGCGCATGTAAGGGAGCATCAAATTGAATCATTCAGTTCCATCTCTTCGACCTTTGAAACTGTTGCTGGTGTAGGAATCAGTGTGTCCTATGTTATCACTAAATTGTGATAGTTTGGAAACTTTGATTGATGCTAAATATATGATGAACATAGTAATAAGTCATGACAATAGAAATAGGCTGTACAAGTTTGTATACACTCTTGTGCATGTGCAAACATGCAATCAACTTTTTAAGAAATAAATGTGTAATTGTGGAAACATCTTGTCTTGCATGCTGTTGAGTTTGGTACATTCATTTAATCAAATAGACCCACAGACATTCTTACAAACTCAAGTCTTCGACTCAATGGAGTATACTATGCTACTAAGCAGATTCTTCCAGCTCTGGATCGTACCTTTTCCCTTCTTGGAGTGAACGTTTTCCAATGGTGAGGATTCACACGTGTACATGAATGGTAAGTAAGCATTGTTGCCACGCTACTCATGCAGGTTCCCACATGATATGTTCAGGTACCAAGAGCTTCCTATATTGGCTCGTGCTTCTACACAGTACCATGTCGAAGAAAGAAGAGCACAGAAGGTATTCATAGCCAGATGATTTTGTATCTCGTAAATTCTATACATTGTATTTGTGCAGTTTGTAGTAAGTGCAGTTTGTGTATTGTGGTAGGATTATTGGTAAACTAGCTGAGAATCTGGCAGCAGCTATTCAAACAGTGACATTGGGCAAGTTGTTCCCTTGGGTTGGTTAGCTACATTTAGGTTCTAATTTTGTCCCCATGCAACACCATCCATTAAATGGTGTACTCCTTGGACACCACTTGTCGAATTATGTTCCCCTTGCGCACATCTTGTTGAATAGTATCATGCTAGGATGCCACTCATTGATAATGTCTCGTAGAGCACCATCCATTCAATAATGTCCTCAAGGATGCCACCTGTTGAGTGGTCTCCCATTAGGACACAACCCCTTGAATTGTGTCACCCTAGGACACCAACCATTGAATTCTGCTGCCCTAAGACACCAATTGTTGAATAGTGTCCCCCTAGGACTGCACCCGTTTAATACTGTCCACCTAGCACAACACCCATTGTATAGTGTCCTAATCCTTTGGACAACACAAGGTAAGTAAGGTAATATTATTTCCTTTATGATTACTAGTCATTTTGGAATGGCCAACATATAGAGCATAGGAACAATTATTAGTGACTCAACACTTTGATACCACAACTCACTCTGCATTGTACATGGAACATGCTAGATAATTGTTCACAGTTGGTTCCATGTATAAGGAAATAAAATTAGTAAGGAACGTTCCCAAAGTAATGGTAGGTATGGACTTTGAGTCCCCAGTGCTTATCTTTTTGGTGTCATCCTATTGACTCTGTGTATTACTGTACATGATATGTGTTCAGCCATTATTGAAGGTCTTTCTAAGTGATACATTTGTATACCTACTGTATGGAGACAATGCTTAGAACCTTGTAGATGGCTTCTTACACAACTGATGCTTTATGCATTGATTTGGTGTAATTGATGGGAGCCATGTTCCCATCATATGTAGCACCTACGTACAAACAAACCTCTTGTTTGATACAACAGGAATCGTGTTGCAGATACTGGTAGAGATCATGAGTATAATTTCATGTGCACCTACCAGATTGTTAGGTAGTGTCCATGAAGCATGCTTTCTTGCTAATACCGTTGTGTTCAAAAAAGGCATTGCTGGCTCTAGTACAGGGCAAAGGTGCATGATATGTTGGCGGTTGTATCTATGCTGTGACACAACGGGAAAGTAATGCTATTGTATATAAACCAGGTTAAAATGAAGGTTACATAAATACTGATATACCCTTGATTCCAAGCGAAAGTCTCCAGTCAAAGTTATACTGCAGAATCACAGTATCGAAACATCACTTACTTGAAATATAGTGGTGTAGTTACTGCAATCAAAGAATTGTAGTGTTGAATACTTGGGGTGAGTGTGGTGACTACCTCAATTTGCTTTTATGTGCATATTTGTCATTACCAACATGAATGTGTGTACACTCTTCCTTCCCACATACAGTCAACTTTGGTTGCTTATTTTCCAAGTACGCACTGCCCATTATGTGGACATCATACACAAGAAGTTGTGTGCACTGAATGCACAGTCAACAAGCAGAAGCTGTTTGTATCCTGTTCAGAAGCCATTAAGCAACCACAGCAGACACTAGTGGAACTTCACAAGGTAGTAATTTCAGTATGTTCCTGTGCTATTGTATATTGCAGCAGTCTTATTCCTCCTTGCAATGCAGCTTTGCCAGAACTGTTGTAAAACAATGTCTCTGTCAGTCACTGCAAGGTGCTCATCCATTGACTGTCCAGTCTACCTTGGTTGCCAACGGCAAATGCAGAAAACAACCAGTCAAGATAGGCTGGAGGAAGTAATGAGTCGATTGGAACAGTGGTAGTATCACGCAGGCTACCACAGCCTCAGTGCCTCCAATGTTTCAAACACAGTAACAAGAGCATCATTTGAGATGTTTTTCAATGTAATAGATACTATTATATCTTTTGTTTTGAACCAGATGCTAGTTATGTTTATAATTATATTTGGGAGGCCTTATCTTATTAGCCTAAGTGAGTGTTGCTGTGGTGTTACAATACGTTTAGCAGTACTCATATAATCATATGCCTATGTATTAGATGGCATGGTGGTGGTGTCTATGCCCCCAAAAACGCAACTTCGTTAGTGAATCCATGTGAAACTTAGATAAGTATCAGTTATATCACGACGCTAAGGTGTCAATTCAGGGGTGAGAGCTTGAGATGTTGGATGCTGGAAGTGTTAGACTCAAGCCCAGGGAGTGAGACTTGGTAGTTCTCTGGGTATCTTGCTCCCTTTCCATTGCTTTGCACTCTCTTAAAAGCCATGCTAAGTTGAAGCTGGCAGCAATTTATGCATTTGTGTGTTGTCCTTTGGTATGACATAACACATTCGTTGTTGAAGAGGCTTGTCCAGCTAGGTAGCATCACTGGTAGTTCTCTTAGAAGTCACTAGCCAAAGATTTGATTTCTTTATCAACTGTTTCGCGAATAACGACATTTTATATAACTGTATATTGGAGCCAGGTGGGCTTGCAGAAAGTTTTTCAAATCTTTTTAGAGCCAGTGACATGAATTTAGAGTGACCAGACTTCCCCTTTGCTAATGAACATTAGAAAATTCTGTTGGGACCATTTGGAGTCATTAACCTGAGTTTGGGGTGCCTCAACCTTAGACCCTTGCTAATAGGCATGAGAAACATCTTTGAGGCCATTTGAAAACATTGACCAGAATTTGGGGAGCTAGCCCTCTCCTTCATTGCTAATGAGCATCAGAAATGCCTTTTGAAACCATTTAGAATTGTTGTCCAGTATTTGCAGTACCAACACTCCACCATTACTAATGGACACGATAGACGCCTTTTAAGACCTTTTCCAGAACTTAATAGGGTACCTTAACTCTCATTTACTAATGGGCACAAGAGAAGTCATTTGGGACCATTTGGAGTCATTGACTGTATTTGAGTTGGTAACCCTCCCCTTCCTAATGGGCATGAAAAATGTTGTTAGGGACCATTTGGAGTCATTGACCCAATTTGGGTCTGCAACCCTCCCCCCATGCAAGTGAGCTTGAAACTATTCAGAGTCATGGACCAGTATTATAGTGGGCAAACCTCCCCCTTCCTAATGGGCATGAGAAAGGTCATATGGGCTTTCAACCATATGGTATCATTAAATGAATTGAGTCTGGGCTGTCAGCCATCCCCCCTTATAATTGGCTCAGGAAATGTGGTTGGGGATTATTTAAAGTCATTGACCTGAGTAGCTGGCAATCCTCACATATTACCGATATGAAGGAATAAAGTCGTTTGAGACTACTTGGATTCATTAACCAGTGCTTAGATTGCAACTCCTTTCCATTACTAATGGGCATGAGAAATGTGGGAGACATTGATCAGAGTCTAGGTTGTCAACGTCCCCCCTAGACAATGGACATTAGTAGAATTATTTGGGATCATTTCAGGTCATAGACCCAGGACAGGATTAGCAATCCTTCCCCTCGTTAAAGGGCATAAGACAAATTGTTCGGAGTTCTTAACTATTTCTAGTCATCCACTCGAGTATTGGGAAGAAACTTACCACAGTTGCTAATAGGCATGAGAAAGGTTATATGAGACTATTTAGAGCCATTGACCGTAGTCTGAATTGCCAAGCCTCCCCCCTAGAGAATTGGTCCTTTTGTACCACTTGAAGTCTTGCGATGCAGTTTCCGTAGGCAACACTCCCACCTTGCCAATACGTATGAGAAAAGTTGTTTAAAACCTTTTTAAGCCATGGAACAAATTTTCTTCGGACAGCATTCTACTTCTTCAAATGGCTGTCATGCACTAGATCACATCCCTCTTGCTAAATGCAGGTAGAACAAGGGTTAATCACTGGATAATACGCCTACCAGTCTTCTACACCGAAGTGTTTCAGGAGGCTGGGGGGCCGGAGCCCTATTGATGGCAACCAGTAATGGCCCTCCCCCATTACTAGTCATCTTACAAAGATGGAAGAGCCACAGACAGCTGTTTCGCCCTGATTGGGGCTCATCAGTGTGGCGTACTGATGGAATGCAGGATGACTAGTCACTCTTGTATCCACCACCAGTGAAACACTTGTGGTTTCAACAAGAGTGAATATTAATGGGGGAAGGCTAAGTAATGAGCGTGACTTGCGCGGAATTGTTGAGAGGTCGGTTCATTGCAGTAAGCCACTGCAACGGCCAGGCCAGGCTAGGTTGAACAAGGGTTAATCACTAGATATTACGCCTATTAGCCTTCTACACCGAAGTGTTTCAGGAGGCTGGGGGGCCGGAGCCCTATTGATGGCAACCAGTGATCACCCTCCCCCATTACTAGTCATCCTACAAAGATGGAAGAGCCACAGACAGCTGTTTCGCCCTGATTGGGGCTCATCAGTGTGGCATACTGATGGAATGCAGGATGACTAGTCACTCTTGTATCCCCCACCAGTGAAACACTTGTGGTTTCAACAAGAGTGAATATTAATGGGGGAAGGCTAAGTCATGAGCGTGACTTGCGCAGGATTGTTGAGAGGTCAGTTCATTGCAGTAAGCCACTGCAACGGCAAGGCCAGGCTAGGTTGAACAAGGGTTAATCACTGAATATTACGCCTACCAACCTTCTACACCGAAGTGTTTCAGGAGGCTGGGGGGCCGGAGCTCTATTGATCATTCATTAACATTCACTCTTGTTGAAACCACAAGTGTTTCACTGGTGGGGGATGTAAGAGTGGCTAGTCATCCTGCATTTTTCAGTATGCCACACTAATGAGCCCCAATCAGGGCGAAACAGCTGTCTGTGGCTCTTCCATTTTTGTAGGATGACTAGCAATGGGGGAAAGCGATCATCTAGTTGCCATCAATAGGGCTTCGGCCCCCCAGCCTCCTGAAACACTTCGGTGCAGAAGGCTGGTAGGCGTAATATCCAGTGATTAACCCTTGTTCAACCTAGCCTGACCTGGCCGTTGCAGTGACTTATTGCAATAAACTGACCTCTCAAGGTTACAAGTAGTTTAGAATAGTACAGAGTTAGGCGCTGGCCAGAGTTTGGTTGGAATACCCTCCATGTCCCCTTGCGAATGAAAATGTGAAACATTCTTTGAGACCGCCTTCGCAGAAGTCCAAGTGAAGGTTAATTCAAAAAAAGTGAGGAGTGAAGGTCAGAGTTTAGTTGGGTAACACTCTGCTTCTTCGATTGGCCATGTGGAAAGTTGTTCGGAACATTTGAAGTCATGCACCAGTATTTGGCTGTACAACGATTCTTCTTTGTTAAGGCCAAGTGAAAAGTCAGTTTTGAGACCACTTTGAGCCCTGCACTGATGATTGGATGGGCAATTGACCTGAGTTTAGCTAAATTTAGAGAAAAACTTGTCTCGGACTATTTAGAGTCATTGATCTGAGTCTTGCCTGGCAACCCTCCTCCATTGCCAATTGGGGCCACTGGCTGGAATCTGAGTTATCAACCCTTCCCCCTAACAAATGTCATTGCCAATAGGCTTAAGGAAGTCATTTTAAACCATTTGAAGTCATTATTCAGAATCTGGGTTTTCACCCCTTTTTCCTAGTGAATAGGTATGAGAACAGTCCTTTGCGAGCATTTGAAGTCATTGACACAAGACAGGATATGCAATGGGCATGAGATAAATGGTTTCAAATGTTTTAAAATTATTGACCCAATTAATGGGTAGCAACTGAACCTCATTGCTAATGGAAATGATAAAAGTCATGTGGGAGCATTTGGAGTCATTTGAGTCTGAGTTGAAAATTCGCCCTCTTTGCAATGGGCGTAAGAAATGTGGTTTGGGATCATTCGGAGTCATTGACCTAAGTTTTTTTGCAACCCTCTCTAATCACTAATGCGGAGAATAAAGTCCTTCAGGACCATTTGAATTAATCAATCTGAATTTGAATTGGAAACACTACCCCTTCCATTCGGCATGAGAAATGTGGTTTGAGACTTTGGATTCATTAACCGAAATTTTTAAGTAATTGGGTTGAGTCTGAGTTGTCAATCATCCTGTTTTGCTAATGGGCATGAGAAAGTAATTTGGAACGTTTGGTCTGTTGAACAAATTCTTGATTGGCAATTCTTCTCCGTTATTAATGGCTACGAGAAAAGTCCTCTGAGAATATTTGGAGTCATTAGCTGACTCAGGGTTGTGAATCATACCCTACAAATGGACACTAGAAATAATAAAATTGTTTTCAGCGATTGACCTGAGTCTGCGTTGGGAACTGTCCATCAAGAGAGTCTTTCAAGAATATTTGTAATTATATATTCCAGTCTGTGTTGGCAATTCTACTTTCATGCTAATGTGCATGAGAAAATTTATTTAGGAACATTTGTAGTCATTGAACGGAGTCTCAGTTGACAATCCACCAGCTCTTGGTCATGAGAAAGGTTGCTTGGGACCTTTTGGTGTCATTAGCTTAAGTTTGAATTGTCAACCTTTCCCCCAAGCTAATGTACAATTTAGAGCCCTTGTCCTGATTTATAAGTAGCAACCAACCCAGGTTGCTATTGGGAATAAAAACAGATAGTTCTGAGCATTGAGGAGCATATCATTGCTAATTACTAGACAGACTAGACATTTAGAGTTTAAAATTTGACTTTTTTATTCACTTCAAGGCTAGTCTGTAAATCTGTATGTCCATTCTCCTTAAACAATATCTAACTCTTGACATGGCATTGCGCTTGAGATTAGATTTATATGACATTACTAAGTATTCTGAAGACAGGTCTCTAAATTTGATTTTTTGCTATAATTTTGAATCAAGTGTCTATCACCGATTTTCTACACTTTATTCGTTTAAAGTTTGTAAGTCTGATTTGCCCATGTATCTTCTACAGAGTTTCTAACTCATATTTTGTATTCAACTTTCAACCGAAGTCTCTCACTCAGAATCTCTATCTTTAAGGTAAGTCTCGAAGTCTTAATCTGCACCGTCTAACTACTCTTCATTACAAGTCTGTAACTTTATCTACCTATTCTTTCTTGTCTCTGCTCTAACCACTCAGCCTTCAAGCTTACTCTCCAACAATGGTTGTCCCTTCAAAATTTCATGTCTTACTGCAATTTCAGAATTGGAGACCGTTATGAATGAGTGAGTAGAAAACAACAGCTAGGGGCTTAGCTTAAAATATGAGTAGATAATGAAGCAAGAGTCATGAATTCAATATATATAGAGTACAGTATTTGAGTTTGAGAAGTGGGTTGTGGAGCGTAGTTAACCACAATTAGGGCGGTCGTAGTTTGTTCGAATAATACTTCCTCGATACAAATGGTATTGCAATATCACGTTTGGAACAGTTGGAGTCATGCACCAGTGTTTGGGTGGCAACACTTCCCACTTGTTCACAGGCATGAGAAGATATAACTGTATATTGGAGCCAGGTGGGCTTGCAGAAAGTTTTTCAAATCTTTTTAGAGCCAGTGACATGAATTTAGAGTGACCAGACTTCCCCTTTGCTAATGAACATTAGAAAATTCTGTTGGGACCATTTGGAGTCATTAACCTGAGTTTGGGGTGCCTCAACCTTAGACCCTTGCTAATAGGCATGAGAAACATCTTTGAGGCCATTTGAAAACATTGACCAGAATTTGGGGAGCTAGCCCTCTCCTTCATTGCTAATGAGCATCAGAAATGCCTTTTGAAACCATTTAGAATTGTTGTCCAGTATTTGCAGTACCAACACTCCACCATTACTAATGGACACGATAGACGCCTTTTAAGACCTTTTCCAGAACTTAATAGGGTACCTTAACTCTCATTTACTAATGGGCACAAGAGAAGTCATTTGGGACCATTTGGAGTCATTGACTGTATTTGAGTTGGTAACCCTCCCCTTCCTAATGGGCATGAAAAATGTTGTTAGGGACCATTTGGAGTCATTGACCCAATTTGGGTCTGCAACCCTCCCCCCATGCAAGTGAGCTTGAAACTATTCAGAGTCATGGACCAGTATTATAGTGGGCAAACCTCCCCCTTCCTAATGGGCATGAGAAAGGTCATATGGGCTTTCAACCATATGGTATCATTAAATGAATTGAGTCTGGGCTGTCAGCCATCCCCCCTTATAATTGGCTCAGGAAATGTGGTTGGGGATTATTTAAAGTCATTGACCTGAGTAGCTGGCAATCCTCACATATTACCGATATGAAGGAATAAAGTCGTTTGAGACTACTTGGATTCATTAACCAGTGCTTAGATTGCAACTCCTTTCCATTACTAATGGGCATGAGAAATGTGGGAGACATTGATCAGAGTCTAGGTTGTCAACGTCCCCCCTAGACAATGGACATTAGTAGAATTATTTGGGATCATTTCAGGTCATAGACCCAGGACAGGATTAGCAATCCTTCCCCTCGTTAAAGGGCATAAGACAAATTGTTCGGAGTTCTTAACTATTTCTAGTCATCCACTCGAGTATTGGGAAGAAACTTACCACAGTTGCTAATAGGCATGAGAAAGGTTATATGAGACTATTTAGAGCCATTGACCGTAGTCTGAATTGCCAAGCCTCCCCCCTAGAGAATTGGTCCTTTTGTACCACTTGAAGTCTTGCGATGCAGTTTCCGTAGGCAACACTCCCACCTTGCCAATACGTATGAGAAAAGTTGTTTAAAACCTTTTTAAGCCATGGAACAAATTTTCTTCGGACAGCATTCTACTTCTTCAAATGGCTGTCATGCACTAGATCACATCCCTCTTGCTAAATGCAGGTAGAACAAGGGTTAATCACTGGATAATACGCCTACCAGTCTTCTACACCGAAGTGTTTCAGGAGGCTGGGGGGCCGGAGCCCTATTGATGGCAACCAGTAATGGCCCTCCCCCATTACTAGTCATCTTACAAAGATGGAAGAGCCACAGACAGCTGTTTCGCCCTGATTGGGGCTCATCAGTGTGGCGTACTGATGGAATGCAGGATGACTAGTCACTCTTGTATCCACCACCAGTGAAACACTTGTGGTTTCAACAAGAGTGAATATTAATGGGGGAAGGCTAAGTAATGAGCGTGACTTGCGCGGAATTGTTGAGAGGTCGGTTCATTGCAGTAAGCCACTGCAACGGCCAGGCCAGGCTAGGTTGAACAAGGGTTAATCACTAGATATTACGCCTATTAGCCTTCTACACCGAAGTGTTTCAGGAGGCTGGGGGGCCGGAGCCCTATTGATGGCAACCAGTGATCACCCTCCCCCATTACTAGTCATCCTACAAAGATGGAAGAGCCACAGACAGCTGTTTCGCCCTGATTGGGGCTCATCAGTGTGGCATACTGATGGAATGCAGGATGACTAGTCACTCTTGTATCCCCCACCAGTGAAACACTTGTGGTTTCAACAAGAGTGAATATTAATGGGGGAAGGCTAAGTCATGAGCGTGACTTGCGCAGGATTGTTGAGAGGTCAGTTCATTGCAGTAAGCCACTGCAACGGCAAGGCCAGGCTAGGTTGAACAAGGGTTAATCACTGAATATTACGCCTACCAACCTTCTACACCGAAGTGTTTCAGGAGGCTGGGGGGCCGGAGCTCTATTGATCATTCATTAACATTCACTCTTGTTGAAACCACAAGTGTTTCACTGGTGGGGGATGTAAGAGTGGCTAGTCATCCTGCATTTTTCAGTATGCCACACTAATGAGCCCCAATCAGGGCGAAACAGCTGTCTGTGGCTCTTCCATTTTTGTAGGATGACTAGCAATGGGGGAAAGCGATCATCTAGTTGCCATCAATAGGGCTTCGGCCCCCCAGCCTCCTGAAACACTTCGGTGCAGAAGGCTGGTAGGCGTAATATCCAGTGATTAACCCTTGTTCAACCTAGCCTGACCTGGCCGTTGCAGTGACTTATTGCAATAAACTGACCTCTCAAGGTTACAAGTAGTTTAGAATAGTACAGAGTTAGGCGCTGGCCAGAGTTTGGTTGGAATACCCTCCATGTCCCCTTGCGAATGAAAATGTGAAACATTCTTTGAGACCGCCTTCGCAGAAGTCCAAGTGAAGGTTAATTCAAAAAAAGTGAGGAGTGAAGGTCAGAGTTTAGTTGGGTAACACTCTGCTTCTTCGATTGGCCATGTGGAAAGTTGTTCGGAACATTTGAAGTCATGCACCAGTATTTGGCTGTACAACGATTCTTCTTTGTTAAGGCCAAGTGAAAAGTCAGTTTTGAGACCACTTTGAGCCCTGCACTGATGATTGGATGGGCAATTGACCTGAGTTTAGCTAAATTTAGAGAAAAACTTGTCTCGGACTATTTAGAGTCATTGATCTGAGTCTTGCCTGGCAACCCTCCTCCATTGCCAATTGGGGCCACTGGCTGGAATCTGAGTTATCAACCCTTCCCCCTAACAAATGTCATTGCCAATAGGCTTAAGGAAGTCATTTTAAACCATTTGAAGTCATTATTCAGAATCTGGGTTTTCACCCCTTTTTCCTAGTGAATAGGTATGAGAACAGTCCTTTGCGAGCATTTGAAGTCATTGACACAAGACAGGATATGCAATGGGCATGAGATAAATGGTTTCAAATGTTTTAAAATTATTGACCCAATTAATGGGTAGCAACTGAACCTCATTGCTAATGGAAATGATAAAAGTCATGTGGGAGCATTTGGAGTCATTTGAGTCTGAGTTGAAAATTCGCCCTCTTTGCAATGGGCGTAAGAAATGTGGTTTGGGATCATTCGGAGTCATTGACCTAAGTTTTTTTGCAACCCTCTCTAATCACTAATGCGGAGAATAAAGTCCTTCAGGACCATTTGAATTAATCAATCTGAATTTGAATTGGAAACACTACCCCTTCCATTCGGCATGAGAAATGTGGTTTGAGACTTTGGATTCATTAACCGAAATTTTTAAGTAATTGGGTTGAGTCTGAGTTGTCAATCATCCTGTTTTGCTAATGGGCATGAGAAAGTAATTTGGAACGTTTGGTCTGTTGAACAAATTCTTGATTGGCAATTCTTCTCCGTTATTAATGGCTACGAGAAAAGTCCTCTGAGAATATTTGGAGTCATTAGCTGACTCAGGGTTGTGAATCATACCCTACAAATGGACACTAGAAATAATAAAATTGTTTTCAGCGATTGACCTGAGTCTGCGTTGGGAACTGTCCATCAAGAGAGTCTTTCAAGAATATTTGTAATTATATATTCCAGTCTGTGTTGGCAATTCTACTTTCATGCTAATGTGCATGAGAAAATTTATTTAGGAACATTTGTAGTCATTGAACGGAGTCTCAGTTGACAATCCACCAGCTCTTGGTCATGAGAAAGGTTGCTTGGGACCTTTTGGTGTCATTAGCTTAAGTTTGAATTGTCAACCTTTCCCCCAAGCTAATGTACAATTTAGAGCCCTTGTCCTGATTTATAAGTAGCAACCAACCCAGGTTGCTATTGGGAATAAAAACAGATAGTTCTGAGCATTGAGGAGCATATCATTGCTAATTACTAGACAGACTAGACATTTAGAGTTTAAAATTTGACTTTTTTATTCACTTCAAGGCTAGTCTGTAAATCTGTATGTCCATTCTCCTTAAACAATATCTAACTCTTGACATGGCATTGCGCTTGAGATTAGATTTATATGACATTACTAAGTATTCTGAAGACAGGTCTCTAAATTTGATTTTTTGCTATAATTTTGAATCAAGTGTCTATCACCGATTTTCTACACTTTATTCGTTTAAAGTTTGTAAGTCTGATTTGCCCATGTATCTTCTACAGAGTTTCTAACTCATATTTTGTATTCAACTTTCAACCGAAGTCTCTCACTCAGAATCTCTATCTTTAAGGTAAGTCTCGAAGTCTTAATCTGCACCGTCTAACTACTCTTCATTACAAGTCTGTAACTTTATCTACCTATTCTTTCTTGTCTCTGCTCTAACCACTCAGCCTTCAAGCTTACTCTCCAACAATGGTTGTCCCTTCAAAATTTCATGTCTTACTGCAATTTCAGAATTGGAGACCGTTATGAATGAGTGAGTAGAAAACAACAGCTAGGGGCTTAGCTTAAAATATGAGTAGATAATGAAGCAAGAGTCATGAATTCAATATATATAGAGTACAGTATTTGAGTTTGAGAAGTGGGTTGTGGAGCGTAGTTAACCACAATTAGGGCGGTCGTAGTTTGTTCGAATAATACTTCCTCGATACAAATGGTATTGCAATATCACGTTTGGAACAGTTGGAGTCATGCACCAGTGTTTGGGTGGCAACACTTCCCACTTGTTCACAGGCATGAGAAGATTTGTTTAAAACATTCGGAATCTTGCAGTAGAGTTTAGGTGAGCAAAACTCTCCCCTTGCTAGAGGCCTAGTGAAACGACACTTGGAACCATTTGGAGCCACGGACTAGACATTAGCTGGGCATAACTCCCCCATCGCTAATGGTTCTGAGGATAATGGCTTGGAACAATTTAAAGTCACTGTCCAGACTTTAGTTGTGCAATCATTTAGAAAGTAGGTTGAGTCCCTTTGGAGTCATGGACCAAAGCTTCGTTGTGCCTGGTCCTTGTGTTGGGCTAATGAGCATGAAGAAAGTTGTTTGGGTCCATCTAAAATCATTCACTACAGTTCAGTTGGCAATTAAGGCCATTTGAAGTAGTGCACTGGAGTTTGGTTGGGCAACAACCAGGTCTTGCTAATAAACATGAAGAAAGTTGTTTGGGCCCATTGAAAGTTGGGCCCATTGAGAGTGGGAAGGTAACACTCGCCTCCATTCAATGGTTATGTGAAAACTGCTTTCGAACATTTGCAGTCACTGGCCAGAGTTTGTTTGATAAGGCTCCCTTCATTCAAATGGCAACGTGAAATGATGTTTGGAATAGTTGGAGTCATGCACTAAAGATTGGGTGAGCAATGCTTTCCCCTTTGCTAAATGCCAAATGAAAAGTCGCTTGGGACTATTTGGAAGTTTCACACTGAAGTTTTTAGCCAAAGTGCCAAGTGGGGCCAAGTGAAGATTCATTTAAGACCAATTTGACAAAGTTAAGTGGACCGATTGCACTAATTAAAGACTTGTATTTAAAAATTGGAGCAATTTCAGACCAATTAGATTTATGCTTTAAAGTTTGGTTAATGGGTTCGAGAAATGTTATTCTGGACCACTTGGAGTCTTGCGCCGCAATTTGGGTGGGCAACACTCTCATCTTGCAAATGGGCATAAGAGAAAAGTCGTTTAGAACTTTTTACAAGTCATGAAAGAGAGTTTAGGAGGGCAACTCTATCCTTTTTGCTAAAGATTAAGTTAAACGAAATTTGTGACCATTTGAAGTTAGGCACTAGAGTTTGGTTTGGTAACACTTCCCCTTGCTAATGAGATCAAAAAATATTGTTTTGGACTTCTAGGAGTCTTGCACTTGTGGGTAACACTCTCACTCTCAGAAAAATAGTATGGGACCATTTAGATTTGTGCACTAGAGTTGCAATTGGGTTAGGCAACAATCACCTCCATATAATGGCCATGTGAAAGTCTATATATTTGCAATGTTTGGAGTAACAGGCCAGAGATATTTTCTACAGCAGCACCTTTCTTCAGCTGGCACTGTGAAATGACGTCGGTGATGTTTGAGTGTGCAACACTCTCCACTTGATAATGGACAAAAGAAAATTTATATAGATCATTAAATTGAAGCCGTACACTAAAGTTTGAGTGAGCAACGCTCTCCCTTTGCTAGAGGCCAAGTGAAAAATTGTTTGAGACCATTTGAAGTCATCCATTAGAGTTTGGTCAGAGAACACCTCCTCTAGCTAATGGGCATGACAAATGTCAATTTAAATCAGTTAGAGTCTTGCACTGTAGTTAAGGTGTGCAACACTCCCACCTTACTAATGGGCATGAGAAACGCTGTTGGAACATTAATTTGGAGTGATGCACTAGAGTGTGAGTGTGTAACATTCCCCCTTGCTAATAAACAAGTGAAAATCCCTTTAAAATCATTTTGAGTCGTGCACTAGAGTTGGGTTGGGCAACGCTTGCTCGCTTAGCAACCTTGCTAATAGTCTCGAGAAAATAATCTGGACTATTTGGAGTCACTGTCCAGGGATAAATACCACCTCCACCACCCTTGCTACTGGGCATAAGAAAAGTTGCTTGATAATTTAGTGATTGGCCAGAGATTAGCTGAACAACTGTGATAAGTTGATAATTGGCATGAGAAGATTAGTTAGAACATTTGGAATCAAACACTAGGGTGTAGTTGGCAACACTCCACACTTGCTAATGGTAATAAGAAACTCTTTCGGAGCCTTTTGAAGACGTGCACTAGAGGTACGAAAAGACAACAGTCACCTGCATTTAACCCTATAGTGCTCAAGTTTAAAATTCGCGCCATACTCTAAATGCCCGAGTTTAAAAATGGCTGCGTAACACGAAGATTTTGTGCACTAAATTTTCACGCTTTCTGGTCATTCCTTCGCCCAAACAGCGACATAAGGAGAAAGGTAGTGTAGACTGATATACTGCATGACGTTTGACAGTGTAGTTGAATCAAATCCAGACACTTCGCGCTAGTGCGTGGTGCCATTGAGGAAGACGTCGCACGCCTACTCTTCAAGCTTTTTCTCGGCCATGAAACGTGACGATGTAAGTACGTACGTAAGCGAATTGTTGGCGCAGTATCACAGGAAGATGTAGAGCCCGTACTTCACCATTTCGTTAGCGGCGCGCGTTCTTTGGCTTTAACTACAAACGAGAAAGGACACGGCGTTATGTCGCTCGAACTAAAGCAGTTGCTTGCACGCAGCTTGCGCGACCAGAAGACAAGGTACGCTCGCTGAAAGAAGCTTTTTCTACTGGTACATGTCCTTGGAAACAGTTGCTTGCGTAGAAGACTTGTAACCACTGAAGCAGCGACGTTTTTTAGGCCTCTTTAGTTATGACACCTTTAGGTGTCAATGGGCCTTAACGACATTGCGTTTTATGACACCTAAAGGTGTCATTGGGCGCTAAAGGGTTAATGGCAATGTGAAATATCATTTCAAACATCTTTTCCTTCAAATGGCAATGTTAAATGTCGTTTAAAACAGTTTTTGTTATGCACTTGAGTTTAGTTAGACAACACTCTCACCTTGTTAATGGGCATAAGAAAATGGGTCAGAATCATCTAACCAAATGAAACAGAGTTTGGTTGGGCAACACTCTTCTTTATCAAATGGCCATGTAAAGAGTTTCGCTAAAATGGATTGGGATTACTTGTAGTCAAGCTCTAGAGGTTGGTTAGGCAACACTCATTGCTAATGAACATGAAAAATGACGTTTTGAACTTCTTGCGCCTAAGTTTAAGTGGGCAAACTTTCACCCTGCTAATGGACTTGAGAAACATCATTTCGGTCCATTTGAAGTCATGGACCAGAATTGGCTGTACAACTTTTATTCGTTGATAATCGGCATGAAAAGATTCGTTTGGAACACTTCAAATCATGCACCAGAGTTTTGTTGGCAACAATTCTTTCTTGCTAATGGGCATGAGAAATTTGTTTTGGGACCTCTAGGAATCATTCAATAGAGTATGGTTGGGAAGCACTTTCCCCATTTGAAACGCCGTTTTCAACCATTTAGAGTCATGCACTCAATTTTGCAGTTGGGAAGGTAACACTCATCTTTATACAAAAGCCATGTGAAAGTTAATTTACAGCAATTGGAGTTACAGGCCAGAGTTAGTTTGAGTAACACTGCCTTCCTTCAAGTGGTGAAGTGTGAAATGAAGTTTGGAACAATTGGAGCTAGTGTTTGGGTGTGCAGCACTCCCCTGTTCTAAATGGACAGTAGAAAACTGATTTGGAACATTAAATTGCAGGCGTACAGTAGAGTTTGATTGAACAATTCTTCTTCTTGCTAAAGGCTAGGTGTAAAATTAATATTAAGAGTCATTCACTGGAAATCATCATTGGTTGGGCAACACTCCTTTGTTGCTAATGGGTATGAAAAAAGTCATTAAGAAGCATTAATAATCATCAACCTAAGATTGACTGCAAAAAAAATCTACGTTCATAATGGGTACAAGAGGGTTTATTTGGGGCAATTTAATAATGCACTAGAGTGTAGTTGGCAACACTCTGCCATAGCCAATGGACATGATAAATGTTCTACTCTAGGATTTGCAAATTTCCTAAGAAAGATTCGTTTAAGACCCATTGAATTCCTAAACTCGCGTTTGTCTAGGTAACACCCCTCTGTAAAAGTGCATGAGAAGTGTAGTTTTACACCATTTGAAGTCTTGCAATGCGGTTTCGGTGAGCAACACTGACACCTTGCTAATGAGCATGAGAAAGATCGTTTGGAACCATTGAAAGTCAAGGAATAGAGCTTGGTTGGGGAACACTCCCCTCCCTCAAATGGCTATGTTAAAAGTTGTTTGAAACATTTGGAGTCATGCATTATAGTATGTGTGAGTAAATTTCTCTCCCCCCCCCCCCCCCTCTTGCTAGAGTAAAAGTAATTTTGGACCATTTGAAGTCATGGACTTGATATTGGCTAGGTATAGGTTCCTCATTACTAATGGTTATGATAAGAATGGCTTGGCACTAATTTAATTCACTGTCCAGACTCTGAATTAGCAATACCCTTATCTTGCTAAGAAGCATGAAAAATTTGTTTTAGCCCATTTGGAATTATGCACAAAAGTTCGGTGCATGAGAAAAGTCGTTTCGAACCATTTAAATTCATGCAGTAGAGTCTAGGTAGGCAATACTAACCCTTTACTAAATGCCAAGTTAGAAGTAGTTAGGGATTATTTGGAGTAAAGCACTAGAATTTAGGGGTCCAACACTGCTCCCATTGCTAATGACTAAGTAGAAAGTTTTTTAGGGCCATTGGAGTCATGCACTAGAGTTTGGTTTGGCAACACTGTCCTTTTACTAGAGGTCACGTGAAAGTTTGCTTTGGACCATTTCAAGTTATGCTCTAAAGTTTGCTAATGGCCATGTGAAGATTCTTTTAAAGGAGCATTTGGAGTCATGCATTAGTGTTTGATTTGAGAGCACTCCCCTCTTGCTAATGGGCATGACAAATGTTGATTTGGACCACTTGGAGCCTTGTGCTGTAGTTTAGAAGTGCAACACTTTCACAATTTTTCTAATGGGCATGAGAAACTTTGAAACATTAATTTGGAGTGATGCACAAGATTTTGTGTGGGTAACATTCCCTCTTCCAAATGGACAAGTGAAAATTAGAGTAAGACGATTTCCAGTCGTGCACTTGAGTTTGGTTGGGCAACACTTCCATTTTGCTAATGGTCTTTAGAAAAGTCACTGTCCAGTGCTTGGTTAGGAATCACCTTCCATCAACCTTGCTACTGGGCATGAGAAATGTTGTTTGATAAAATTTTGCCATTAGAAGGGCAACTGTGATACGTTGATAATTGGCATGACTTGATTCGTTGCAACATTTGGAATCAAGCACTAGTATGTAGTTGGCAACACTCCACACTAACTAATAAAAATGAGAACTTTTTGGAGTCATTTTGAGACGACAGTCACCTGCATCCAATGGAAATGTGAAAATATTGTTTCAAACATTTGCAGTCACAGGTTAGTCTTTGTTTGGGTAACACTCTCTTCCTTCAAATAGCATCGTTAAATGTCGTTTGGAACAGTTTTAGTTATGCACTCGAGTTTAGTTAGACAGCACTCCCACCTTGCTAATGTGCATGAGAAATGTGGTTTAGAACCATTTAACCTCATGGAACAGAGTTTGGTTGAGCAACACTCTCTTTCAAATGGTTATGTAAAGTGTCTTTGGGACATTTGGAGTGACTCACCAGAGATTAGGTGGGAACACTACCTCTTCGCTAAATGCGAAGTTAAAGGTAGTTTAAAGTTGTTTGCTGTCAAGCACTAGAGTTTAGTTAGGCAACACTCTCTCTTCGCTAATGAGCACGAGAAAGAATGTTTTAAACTTCTTGGACTATTGCGCTGCAGTTTGGGCAGGTACATCTTCCACATTGTTAATAGACATGATAAACGCCATTTGGAACCGTTTGGAGCCATGGACAAGAGATAGCTGGACAACTCTACGTTGATAATTGGCATGAGAAGATTTGTTTGGAACAGTTTAAATCATGCACTAGAGTTTGGTTGGCAACAATCGTTTTTGCTAATGGGCATGAGAAAAGTCGTTTGGGTTACTTATCATGTATTAGAGTTTGGTTAGGAAGCACTCTCTCCCCATTTTATTGGGCATTAGATAGCTGTTTTTAACTATTTGGAGTAATGCGCTCAAATTTGCAGCTGGGAAGGCAACACTCTTCTCCATACAATGGCCATGTGTACGTTAATTTACAACATTTGGATTCACGGACCAGAGTTTGTTTGGGTAACAGTCCCTTCAAATGGTAATGTGAAATGACGTTTGGAACAGTTGGAACTAATGTTTGGGTGTGCAACACTCCCCTGTTCTTAATGGACAGTAGAAAATTGAATTGGTGCATTAAATTGCAGGCGTACCCTAGAGGTTGAGTGAGCAACACTCCCCCTTGCTAAAGGCCACCTGTATAACCAATTTGGACCATTATGAGTCATTCACTGGAAATCATCATCAGTTAAGCAACACTCCTCTGTTGCTAATGGGCATGAGAAAAGTCATTAAGACCCAATTAAAATCATTGACCCAAGATTGGCTGCACAACATTCCTACGTTCATAATGGGTACGTGAGGGTTCGTTTGGAGCAATTTAATCATGCACTAGAGTGTAGTTGGCAACACTCTACCATAGCCAATGGATACGAGAAAAGTGGTTTGGGCCCACTTGGAGCTCTACTCTAGGGTTTGCAAATTTCCAAGGGAAGATTCGTTTGGTCGCTCATATGTTTGTAAAATATGAGTACATATATCCTGTATTATACGTGGTACGATTTTACGTTGTCTGTATCCTGTACTATACATGATAAGCTTTTACGTTGTGAGCTGCACCATGTACATACGTGCTAAGATTTAACTGCACCAGATATATGTTTGTCCTAATATTTTATATTGCGAGCCTCATGTCTTGCCAGATCAGCGCTATAGCTAGCGCCATCGGCCACCCGCCATTTTAACCTATATTGCAACTATCAAAATGGCGTCCGAAAATAAACCAACGCATATGCACGAGTATGTTACGCAATAGCGGAATCAGCTGTTAAAACTACAAAATAGATGCTGTGGTTCGCTACGCCGTGTTATTTGTTTTTAGCCCCTATTCTTTTAGCCAATAGCAATTGAAGGAAGTGATTAGTCATTTAATTTAGAATGCACGAATTTGGACGTAATGACCGCGGATTAGTGCACCTGACTTCGATTTGGCGCCGGCGGCATTCGAATCTCGGACCGCGAATGATGAGTCGCTGGAAAGTGCTGATTGTCGCTTCTTTTGCAGTTCTTGCCTTACATGTCGAGCTACTCCATGAATATCAGTCGAATGCTTTACACCAGAAAGCAGATTACAGGCATTTCCATCAATTACATCAGGCTCTTGCTGAGCACCAGCGGAGCTATATGAAAGTGACTAAGAGCTATTACTTCCAGCACAGCTACATTCATGATGGATCCTGTGTGATAAGGGACACTAGCATTGCAATGTTCAACAGACAGCACAGAAGACAACAGATCAGAAGGGGACTGCAAAGCAATAGATATGTGTGTAGATTCATTCAAAATTGAAACACAGTTGCATACAATTATATCATTAATATTAATGTAACATCAATTATTACACAACACCTGCACACCATTTCAAAGAGATCTACAATGATCAGAAAGTTTAATAATGCTACAATTATTAATGAAGATGCTGTAATCCAACTTGCAGAAAAAGGCTGACACCATGGACATAGCATCTTCAGTGTACTGTGTGCGTACAGAGAAAGATAAGAAAATCAGCTACTACTAAACATCTTTCTGATTACAGGTACAATTTTTCAATGTCAATTATAAAATACAAAATATGCAATGATAAAATTCATCTTATACAGATTATCCACTAGTTGAGAGGTCGGTTCATTGCAGTAAGCCACTGTAATGGCCAGGCCGGGCTAGGTTGAACAAGGGTTAATCTCTGTATATTACGCCTACCAGCCTTCTACACCGAAGTGTTTCAGGAGGCTGGGGGGCCGGAGCCCTATTGATGGCAACCAGTGATCACCCTCCCCCATTACTAGTCATCCTACAAATACAAAGATGGAAGAGCCACAGACAGCTGTTTCGCCCTGATTGGGGCTCATCAGTGTGGCGTACTGATGGAATGCAGGATGACTAGTCACTCTTGTATCCACCACCAGTGAAACACTTGTGGTTTCAACAAGAGTGAATATTAATGGGGGAAGGCTAAGTAATGAGCGTGACTTGCGCGGAATTGTTGAGAGGTCGGTTCATTGCAGTAAGCCACTGCAACGGCCAGGCCAGGCTAGGTTGAACAAGGGTTAATCACTAGATATTACGCCTATTAGCCTTCTACACCGAAGTGTTTCAGGAGGCTGGGGGGCCGGAGCCCTATTGATGGCAACCAGTGATCACCCTCCCCCATTACTAGTCATCCTACAAAGATGGAAGAGCCACAGACAGCTGTTTCGCCCTGATTGGGGCTCGTCAGTGTGGCGTACTGATGGAATGCAGGATGACTAGTCACTCTTGTATCCACCACCAGTGAAACACTTGTGGTTTCAACAAGAGTGAATATTAATGGGGGAAGGCTAAGTAATGAGCGTGACTTGCGCGGAATTGTTGAGAGGTCGGTTCATTGCAGTAAGCCACTGCAACGGCCAGGCCAGGCTAGGTTGAACAAGGGTTAATCACTGGATATTACGCCTACCAGCCTTCTACACCGAAGTGTTTCAGGAGGCTGGGGGGCCGGAGCCCTATTGATGGCAACCAGTGATCACCCTCCCCCATTACTAGTCATCCTACAAAGATGGAAGAGCCACAGACAGCTGTTTCGCCCTGATTGGGGCTCGTCAGTGTGGCGTACTGATGGAATGCAGGATGACTAGTCACTCTTGTATCCACCACCAGTGAAACACTTGTGGTTTCAACAAGAGTGAATATTAATGGGGGAAGGCTAGCCTTCCCCCATTAATATTCACTCATTTTGTAGGATGACTAGTAATGGGGGAGGGCCATCACTGGTTGCCATCAAAAGGGCTCCGGCCCCCCAGCCTCCTGAAACACTTCGGTGTAGAAGGCTGGTAGGCGTAATATCCAATGATTAACCCTTGTTCAGATTATCCACTACTTGGTCAAACTTGTTAGTACATGACAACACAAGGACCCTTAGCTTTCAAGTACCAGGTGAGACAACAGTTGCTGAACTAAAAGAACATATTGCAGCATCCACTGGATTAAGTAGTTAAGCACAACGACTAATGCATGGAAACAAGTTACTTCAAGATTTGAGTGATGCTGAAGTGAGTGGACTGCAAAAAGCAGTAGGTGCCACTATTGCAAATGGTCTATTAAGAGGGTGCTAAGTACACTGGGCCAAATCCTATCAGAGGGTTGCAGATAAGGTGCGCAGGACAGTTGAGGAAAAGAGAGCATTCAATACAGTAGCCTCACACATACCTTGTGGTCAATCAAAGTCAACAGTCCTCTTCCATTTTCAAGTATTGTGTGATGAAAAGCCAGTGGAGTCCCTTCACCTCAATGGATTGCATCCATTTAACAACAGTCACTGGGGAAAGGCAAAGGCATAGGTAGAATGGTGGACTAGGCAGTATCACCTTCAAATGCTATGTAAGGAATTCTCTCTACAAAATGATGATGAATGGAGAGATTGTCCTAAGGACACATATGCAGAGGAAAGAAAGAACAGGGACTCCAAAATGACAAATACTGCATCATTTAGATCTTTGCTGATTGCATTGTACAAAAGTGACAAGTCTTGTGCATATCAATACATGGCTGCCATTTGCAGTGGAGACCTGACTTACAATAGGACTGATCATGAAGCAAGATCGAAATCTGCCAAAGTGCGAAGGGAGCAACAGAAACAGTCCTACTTAAAGGATTCAGAATGTCAGCATGGTCCCCAGACAAGCAGCAGCACTTTGCTGCTAAGGACATCTACTTGCTTTTTAAGGAAGTTGATGTTAAATACAGATATGGTGTGGTACAGAGGAAGGATGACAGCATTTGATGAAAAAACTGCCAAATGGACAGTTTACAAGTGATGGAGAAACAACTGATTTCAGCTTATCTGATCCTGATGTAAGGATTGTGGGTGATGACCATGATCACGATGATGATGACTTTGAGTGACACTAGCACACAAAGAGAATTAGCTAGGGATAGCTAGCTACAGGTACAGTCGATTTCAGAATGGTTGTCCAAAATGGCAAATCGCAAATGGCGTGACGTATTGGCAAATGGCGTGACGTCATGCATAGCATTCATCACGTTACACAGTAATCAGATTTGGCGCGCGCGGTCTGAAGCTAGGTGTAAGTCTCGATGGATGGTCACTATTGGGATTTGTTGCTCGGCTCTACACTGGTACCGTATTCAGAAGATGAAGAGTTGCCTTCCCTGCTCACGTTAAACCAACTCTCTCCTGTCGTCGGAACGCAAGGCCACTACGTTTTACGCGATCCGTCCGCCTCTCTCATTTCAGCAGCTACGGATGACGGTTGTCTACTAGAGGGAACGGCCAGCATCTCCACAGTGGTGGATGACAGCTGCCTGCAATTGCAAGCGGAAATGGTGAGCATCTCGTCAGGGACAGAGACAGGAACAGCAAACGTCTCAGAGGCGACTACTCCTGGGGCACAGATTGTGAAAGAGCTGGCAGTGAAAGTCTTGCCCTCCATAGATGCCAGAGAAAAGGAGGCAAAGACTTACGTTGTGAAGAACATTCCAAGAAACTCCACAACTGGTATGGCGTCTTTCAAAACATATCTTTCAGAACAGCTGGGCGTGGAAGGAATTGCTGATATTGGATATTACCTCAGAGGAGGAAAAAGAGTTTGGATTAAGTCTTGCGGTGACTTGGTTAGTGTCTTAGTAGACATTGATGTCAAAGGCAGAGGAAGCATTTGGGTCGTGGAAGAAGGCTATGAAGATGATGTTGAAATTGCACCAAAAACAAAGAAGCGGAGGTCCGATGCAGAAGAGAGGCAGGAACGGGTACAGGCGAAGTTTGAAGACTTGAAGAAGTGGCATGGCACTAAATACACATCTCCGCAGTATAGATTTTGGGCAGAAGCCTTGGAAGTGGGTTTGCACACAAGCACTGATGATCCCCCTCGTGGCCGAATGTTTGAAGGCCCCAAAACTTGCAAGAAACCCAGTGAACTGAAAGAAGCATTTACCGAATTGGCAAAGACTCTTACCGATGTGGTACGAGGAGGTCATAATACACCACCATTGTCTAGCAGCCCACTAAAGCACAATGATACTGGTTCTCCTAATGTTTCAAGAACGCTGAAAGTTGCTGACCTGAAATCTAAGTATATTCAGCAGATCAAGGGCCTCTTCAGCCTTTATGAAGTCGGAGCCCTGAGTCAAGATGATTTTGACAAGCAGAAAGGTATCATACTCGAACAAATGGGATTATGCTGACTTGGCAGTTAGCTAAGTAGGACCTCAGCTGGTAACTTTTGCAGTTGCTTTTGAGTTTGTACAGTTA
This sequence comes from Ianthella basta, assembly GCA_964019415.1. NCBI lineage: Eukaryota > Metazoa > Porifera > Demospongiae > Verongiida > Ianthellidae > Ianthella > Ianthella basta. The sequence goes on along the minus strand of OZ025885.1, from coordinate 3,571,443 downwards.
AATTTTGCTTGACCACATGCATATAGTTACAATATGTTTTCTTTTGCACCATTGTGCATGCTTTTTGATTACATGAATTATGATTCAGAATTTAATTGGACTACAACTGGATGGAGTAATGATGTGTAATCTGGAAACATTATCATGTATAGCGAGCATAATATGTAATTATGCATACATGTATACACAAATCATATGAGGTTGTTGTGATTAAGTGTTGCATAGTATACTGTATAATAAAACAGTAAACCAGTCTAAACTTTATATCCAGCATGCTTAATATATCCTGCACAATCAGCTGCCTTGACTTCCATAAAAGCTGAATATATGACTAATCTTAGATTTTGACAGGATTGATAGACAGCTGCATTCTTCTGCAGTTCTCGTTTCACTTGGCTAAAAACTTCTTCAATGGGGTTCATATCTGGACTGTATGCTGGTAAGAACCACAACAAACAACCAGCGTTATCTACCAAATCTTGAACCTGCTGAACGTGGTGTATGGATGCATTGTCCATGATCAGTATTGATCTCGGGTTGACTCCATCAAAAGGCATCATAACGGGAAGAACTGACCTTTCAATATAATCACAAAAGTTGATGCCATCAACACCACCTTCTAGTAATTCAACATCTTCATTCCTCGTGTTGACATCGAAGCTAAGGCAGAAAATCGTTTCCCGCGCCCCATCAGCTTCTGACTCACTGGTGCAATTCCTCTTAGGCTGTATCCCATCCTTCGCAAACTGTCCCTGCGATCGACACCAGATTCATCCAACCATACAAAGTATGATGCGTCGATGTCTTCTATTCGAACAGAAAAGGCTGCTCTCTCTGCTTCTGATCGCGTCAAAACTAAGTGTCGTATCTTTCTCCTTGTGAGTCCCAAACGCTGTGTGGTCCTACAAATCGTCGGGATAGATACCACCACGCCTGCTTTCTCTTCAAGATACCGCTGAACTTCGTCCAAGTAAATTCCTGGATTCTCAAAAATGACGTTGAGGACCAGCGTTTCTTCTAGACTTGTTAACGTTCTCGGTCTACCAACGCTTACCCTGCTTGCAACGTATCCGGTTGCTAAGAAGAGACCGACGATCCTTCTAACCGTTCTTGCAGAGACATACAGTGATTCCGCAATTTCGTCCGGATTAGCCTCCTTATAGACGCTCTGCCAAACAATCTGCCACCGAAGGTCTTCTGAAAAAGGAACAGGCATGTTTCACTAGGCTTACACCGTATAGGATACTGCTTATACGCAAAGGCGTCGTTTTAGAGCCCCATTTGCAATGACGTCACGCCATTTGCTAATGCGTCACGCCATTTGCGATTTGCCATTTTGGACAACCATTCTGAAATCGACTGTACTAGCTAATTAGCTAGTAAACATATTTATAAGAAGTAATGGTAATGGTATTTACAGGGACAAAGTTGGAGATAGAGATGATGCATCTGTTTCAGTCATAGCATATCATGTGCATGAATTTAAATTAGACAAGATTTCAAGATGGCAGTGTGAAGGTGTGATGGTGCGAGTTGATTCCAAGTTGACTTGATCTGTGCTTTGCAGTGAGTCGCTGTTGATGTGACTGGATGAAAGTATGAGAATACCGTTTATTAGCTTTTTCTGAAGTAATTTGAAGGTGCAATGAACGAAGACAATGTAGAAGAGCTGAGGGATTCGAGGGAATCAGCGTGGTCCTCTTGCCCTGTGTGCTGCCAATTAATGCCTGTGACTAAAGCGGGAGTCATCCGTATACACGGTCCACTAAATGATCGCTGTGCTGATTCAGGTAGGAGTCCCACAGCTGTCCTTCCTCCCGCCTCGGCGATCCTACCAAGCGCCAGTGTTCTGTCACTGGAAAATTGGTCCTGAGAAAAATGGTCCTAGGATCAATTTTTTCATCAAAAATATTGATCCCCGGACCAAAATTTTCTGAAAATAATGGTTCTACTTTGAAAATTTTGGTCCCTTTAAGCAGGGTGACACAATTCTTGAAATAGCTAGCTATGTATGCATAATACAAAGTAGATTATAATAGTACAGCATCTAATAATACATAGGATAGCTATATATATAACCATAACCATGCACTGTTCTTGTTTGCTTCATGTGTTTGTTTCATCTTGTAGTACAGCTGTCCCTCTTACACCTGAAACTTCTTGGCCTTCTTTCGAATAACCCTTTTCCTGCTGTCAGGGCATCCTTTAGGGTGGTAGGTAGAGATACTCTTCTTCAATTAAGTCGTCGTTCTTCTCTTATCCAGGTCCTGTACTGTGCTTCTCTTCGTCTACATCGTACTCCTCTCCGCTTTCCACACTGTGCTTCTTCTCTTCGTCGTCCATAGCTCCATAATTCTGTAAGTTCTTCTTGTTGGCACCTCTCGCACAATCGTCACGGTCCAATCTAGCCACCACATCAACTAAACGAGCTAACATGATCACGGCAGACCTTGCAAGCTCAGCACTACTGATACCTTAGTACCTTTAGACGTTAGAGTGTCTAAACTGAGCTTGCTGTCACCCCACTGCAATCCATGCATGCAGTTTATACAAGACGGACCAATATTCCAATCTCGAACCAATATTTTCAGGGGAAAATGGTTCGCCCGAGCCATTTTTCCTGGAATATTTGTCCAGCAGACCAATATTTTTGCCGGACCAAAATTTCCGTGACAGCTCCTACCTCGGTACAGACAGCAGCGGACGAAGGAAGTAATTGTCTACCCCATTACATTCATCGCTCAAGCCAGCTCCAGCCACTTCCTAGGGTCCTGAGGAGGATCCCACGCGCGTTTCGGGTGCAAGGCGCCAACAACCTGGCTGACATCTTGGATGGAGTTGTAAGGTGCCATGACAATCGCTCTTGGGAACGATTATTCAGGTTTGGTTCCCGCTGCTTGTGTGTGCCCAGCAGGAGGGGAGGGGGTCACCGTAGGAGCTTAGCTACTGAAGTCAAATCATTTGTTCAGAGATGAGAGTGACTTGCAGATTCCAGCACCCATCAACCAGCAGGACCCACGGCAAGTGCAGGACCCCCTTAGATCCCTGGCTCGCAGAGTCTCGACCAAGCTTAAAGAAGGGGACTACAAAGGGGCAGTGCGTCTCACCTGCTCCAGTGACTCCATCCTACCAGTGAATCAGGAGACGATAACAGCTTTGAAGGCTAAACACCCTCCACCACACCCCAACTCCTGCGTCACACCACCTCCAGAAGGAACCACCCCTTATTGCATAGTCACAGATGAGGAAGTAGCCCGAACTATTCATTCCTTCTCTTGTGGATCAGCAGGGGGGCTTGATGGCATCCGTCCACAGCACCTTTGAGACCTAACCAGTCCATGAGAGGTCGGTTCATTGCAGTAAGCCACTGCAATGGCCAGGCCAGGCTAGGTTGAACAAAGGCTAATCACTAGATATTACGCCTACCAGCCTTCTACACCGAAGTGTTTCAGGAGGCTGGGGGGCCGGAGCCCTATTGATGGCAACCAGTGATCACCCTCCCCCATTACTAGTCATCCTACAAAGATGGAAGAGCCACAGACAGCTGTTTCGCCCTGATTGGGGCTCATCAGTGTGGCGTACTGATGGAATGCAGGATGACTAGTCACTCTTGTATCCACCACCAGTGAAACACTTGTGGTTTCAACAAGAGTGAATATTAATGGGGGAAGGCTAAGTCATGAGCGTGACTTGCGCGGGATTGTTGAGCAATACACCAACCTCTCAACAATCCCGCGCAAGTCACGCTCATGACTTAGCCATCCGGATCCAGAACTCCGGATCTTCTATGTAGATGACGGGACTTTAGGAGGGCATAAAGATGAAGTGTTGCAGGACCTTCAGAGGGTAGAGAGTGAAGCACAAAGTTAGGATTGCAGTTGAACCGCCATAAGTCAGAACTGATATGTGATGATATAGGCACCAGGGAAGCAATGATGGAGGAAGCACCAGGCCTACAGACCGTGAAGTTGAAGGAGGCCAAGATCTTGGGAGCCCCATTAGGCAAGTCAGTGGGTGACAACATCCAAAGGAAGGTTGAGAAGCTAAGACTGATGGGGGACAGACTACAACTCCTCCAGTCCCAGGATGCATTGCTCCTGCTACGGTACTCTTTTGCCATCGCCAAAGTCATGCACATTTTACGCTCCTCTCCCTGTTTCTCCTCACCTCAACTTAAGGTTTTTGATGACGCACTTCGTGACATCATTGGTGATATCATCAATGCCCGCATTGATGACAGTGCATGGGCACAAGCCTCACTCCCAGTGAGATCCGGAGGTATCGGCATCAGGAGTGCAGTTCAGCTGGCACCATCTGCCTTTTGGCCTCTGCTGCTGGCTGCACTGGACTGATTCAGGAGATCCTCCCTCCAAGGCTGCAAGGCATCCCAGAACCCTACATCAAACTGAGCCTTAACTGTTAGAGCCAAAAACACGAGCAGCCTCCGCCCCCTTCATCTAGTGCACACCAACAGAAGGCATGGGATGCACCAGTAATTGACGCTACCTACGAGACCCTACTTGAGACAGCCTCGGAACCCAGAACACGGGCCCGCTTACTGGCCGTGGCCAGCAGGGGTGCGGGTGCTTGGGTCAACGCTCTCCCTGCGGTGCCCCTGGGCCTGCAGATGGACAAGACGACTCGGATTGCTGTTGGTTTGCATCTGGGCCATCCTCTTTGCCGACCACATCAGTGCCTTCACTGTGGGTCTGAGGTAGATCAGCTAGGAACTCATGGACTCAGCTGCCGTTACAGCCAGGACCGCCATTCTCGACATGCAGCCGTTAATGACCTTGTCAAGAGATCCCTTGACGCAGCCCAGATCCCATCCCATCTTGAGCCTGTTGGGCTCTGTCGCTCTGATGGCAAAAGGCCAGATGGGGCCTCTGTGGTCCCATGGAGGGGAGGGAAGATACTGATTTGGGATGCAACATGTCCGGACACTTTTGCCAGCTCTCATGAGTGACTCGCCACAAGGGAGGCAGGGGCAGTCGCGGCTGAGGCCGAGCATTGCACAAGGCAGAAGTACCCTGTCGCAGTGGAGACACTTGGGGTGATTGGACCTGAATCTGAGTCATTCCTTAGAGACTTGGCTCGCAAGGTGATGGAGGCTACTGGTGAGCCGTCGTCTCACCAGTACTTGCTCCAGCGACTCTCAGTGGCCATCCAGCGGGGCAACTCAGCAGCCATAAAAGGAACCGCCCTGGTGAGCCCCACCATGGACCTCCCTTGCATGTGACAGTTTAGCTGCTATGTTGATTTCTGCATGCTCACTTATCTAGCATCTCCATGTAATGTTAGAATGTGCATATAATTTGATTGTTTAATTCATCATTAATGTTCATTTACATCATTAATTTATTAATTAAAATTTTCTTATTAATCATTCACTAATTTTAATTCAGTAACATAATTATAGCTGTATTGTGATTTAAACTATTCAAGTAGTCTTTACATCATATAGCTTTTCCAGCACTATTGTTATGATAGACAAGTACTGTAAGTTTGATGCTTTGTCTACTACTTCATTTAGATTCCTAATGCATGCATTGATGACCACGAAAGCTAAAGATGACAATGATAATGATAATGGGAAGATAATAGTAGGTAGTGAAGCTAATTATAATGTACCAGTGTGGATAGCTAGTCAATACATTACTGCAGTCGCGTACCTGTACGGATTGAGGCTGGTAAAAAGGGCTTTCGGCTGACCGACCCGCCATTTTGCATTGACGTAATGTAGTCTAAGCTATCGCGTGCGAGTGTCAGATCCTAGCAAGTGGTGGTGCAGGTCGCAACGTAAAATCTTATCACTTATAATACAGGATGAAGACGGCGTAAAATCGTATCACGTATAATACAGGATAACTATAGCTACTTTTCGCAACTGTCTAAGTAACCACTCTCCTGGGCCCTCTGGTTTGTGGGCTACAGCTGTCAGAGAAGAATAACATAAAGAATAAGAAGACGAAACGTGGGTAATGTCGAGGGCGCTCTCTACATGTAGGCGCACCTTCGCTGGGAAGTTAGTTATGCGCACTGCTCAGTCCCCGCTTCGTCATGGTAAGCTTCATTTGCCGTTTTCGGTCCTGTTCAGGAGTAGCGTGACTTTTCGTTTGTATTCCAGCATACAAACAACCACTGCCATCCCTACACAGGCAGCACTACCGTGCGTAAAATAGGCCTATATTTTCCCCGTATAAAATGGGCCTGACTTAGAGAGGCTATATAGTATAACTGGCAGGGCGCCCGCCTTCGGCGGGCTTCTGCTATGGCGAGTTGCACAACAGCGAGTCGGCCCCAGCCAGTTTTGACGTATGTGAGCTGGTAGCAACGGAAGGTAGCTGCTATAATGACGGCCGAGTTTAAAGTCGATCGTTGAACAACAGCGAATCAAACCGTCCGACAACCGGAAGTCAAGGTAGCAATAATTAATAAAATGACCGTCAGCCGCGATAAAAAACGGAAATAGAAGGATATCTCTTCAAGAACTGCAAGACGGGCGATTTCAACCCGTAGAGGACACTCGCGGAGCCCCACTGTATAATCCCCGAGAGTTTGGTGGGGCTCTGTGCAGTCGTTTTTGCCCGAATCGCGAACGAACAGACGAACAACCGAACCGGCATAGATTATGTTCATCACCGCGCGCGCCGAAGTCACTTCCGAAAGTGGGCGGAGTTGATGCAGATTCTCTGTACAATGACGTCATCTGTCACACCCCTACTGATGACGTGCACTAGCACTACAGAAGCTATACAAGCAGTTTTACTTATATACATAGAATCCATACCTGAATGGCTACACTGCCTAAGCTATAAATGTACATATGTAACATGGTAAAGCGTAGTATTCAGGGTGCAGTTTGCTTAGTAGTGTACTGTGTGGAAACATGAGCTGAGTGCAAGCATTATCTCATCATATTGTCACCCTACAGAACTGTGGCATGGACTGCGCACCTCCTCGACCAGCAAAGCCGCCTGAACTCAGTAGACATCCACTGCACCCTAAAGAAACACCTATTATGGGAGGAGTCACAATAGCACCGTTAAATGAAATTGAAGATAGGGTAGCACCTCCCTTGCCTTCAAAACCACTGGAACTGCAAGGATACCCTCTCTTGCCCAAGTCTTCTGCAGCACAAAAGCACCCTCTGGAGACAATGTACTCGGATCTAGAAAGACCACCAACACTGCCATCTAAACCATGGTCTTCAACTAGAGGCCCTTCTCATTCAGCAAAAGAAGCATGCCGGCATAGGCAGAGAACACAAAAGGGATGCAGTAACAACCAACCAGTATGTTCAGTTTCCCTCCAAAGACAAAGTGCAATGATTCAAAAGACAGCTTCTTTTTCAGTGAGCTCTGGCGAAAACCACAAAGTAGAAAAAGAGGTGAAATTCTCTGTTGAAGCTGTTTTGCAACAGGTAATTGTAGATGGCGACAAAGAACAGTTCAAGCAATTGCTGGAAGAACATGGCCAGAGCGTAGTCATGAAATATGATTCTGCTGGCAAGCCTTTAGCACTAAAGGCTGTGGAACATAGAAAATATGACATTCTAGAATTGCTAGTATCACATGGGGCAACACTTATATCTTCAGATGATGACGGGTGGACTCCCCTACATGCTGCCTCAGTACGCGATGACATGAGGGCAACAAAAATCATCTTGGGAAGTGGTCAAGTAGGTGTTATATTCAACCGTTGCTTGAAACATCTAAGGCCCATAGATATTGCAAAATCAGAGGAAATGGCCTCAGTGCTACTCACTGCTGATCTTGACAACTTTCGCAGGGAACAAGATGACATTATGAAGCGTGGTGCTATTCCCAAGTGTTTCACAGAATGCTACAAGGATGAAGGGTCATTGGTTTATGAACTGCTAGTGCGCAATGACAAAGATGCCTACAGACTGGCTTGGGGCATAACAGACAAATGGCATGGAGGACTTCTACATTTGGCTGCTAGGAAAAACTACCCCAAGGTAGCACTGCTTACGTTAGAGCGGCATTTGGTAGACATTGATACTACAAATAGCAAAGGGGAAACTCCACTTCATTGTGCAGCTAAGCAAGGAGCTACGGACATGATACTACTACTAAAGCAATTCGGGGCAGACTTGAGCATTAGAGACAAGAAGGGAAATACAGCTTCATACTACGCAAACCCAGTACACTGTACTTGGCTAATCTGTGTTTAAATACTATTTTTGCGATTGTTGCTTTTAAACATGCATCACAACAGTCCTCTTTTCAAATTTATGACTTGTGTACAATGCAGTGTATGCAAATAATTTCAGTTAATACAGATCAGGTACAACATAACTGACTGGATATGCACAAATGAATGTCTACGAAATGAGGACTACAGGCTATAGATGTGGGAATGACACAGAGGACAATTGCTAAAGGAAGCAATTTCCCTTTCACTTGCACGGTGCTTACAAGTGGCACACAGCCACACCTCATAGTCCATCAGAGGTTGTCCAGTGACTATGCACACCGGGAACTTGGTACTGCAGTGCTCACAACTTGTGTCCCTGGAGAGAAAGCCATTGCAAGAGGATATTTCATTGCTTAGAATGGTCTGCGAATGTAGCAATTAATGTTGTTGCTTTTGTAAGGTTATTAGAAGTAATAGTTGTAGACTATGATATGAAGGCTAATCATTCAGCACCAGTACAGTGTAGTTACAGTACGTGAAACATCAAATAGGAACTACATGGTGGAGTGAAGAAGTGATTGATCAATCAGTCAATCAGTATCAAGGAACATGTCCCCAAACATGGGGGGCTGTTCCCACCTATACAATGCATTTTTATATGGTGCAATGTTTCGGTTCAGTTATGTATTGCTACAATTGTTATACATACTTAGTTCACATGCTGTATTTAATAAGCACATTGCTCCATCTCATTCTGGGACTACCTCTCGGTTTCTTTCCTGCTGCTTATCAACCCAGTACTACTACAAAGCTACCATCATTCGCTGACACCTTCTCTCTCCTAGCCTCTCTTCATTGTGCTACCACTGCTTCTGCTTTTTACCCTTTCTTGTTTCCACATTCCTCATGCAGTCCATTCTCAATTCTTATACCCATACACCATCGTAGGTACTACCATTGCATTATACAACGTCATCTTAGTTTGCCTGTTTAACTTTCTATTCCTGAAGACTGTTTACTCAAAGCCTCCACCGAAGAAGTGAACTAGGCAACAAAGGAGAAGAATGTGGTCTACCTGAAAGCAGTTGCAGCTGATGACACCAGAAACAAGAGAGCTGTAGCAGCCAGCACAGAAAGAAGCTAAGACAGTGTGAAGAACACACACATGAAGTGTGGGCATAGCTGGGAAGGTCCCTACAAGACCTATTACAAAGAATCAGAAGGAAAATTGCATCATACTCACGAAGCAAGGTAAAAGCAGTACAGACACAGGAAACATTTATCATGAGAGTGACCACGTCATAGCAACTAATGAAGGAATTGTTCAAAGATGTATTTTAGCGACTTTATTGCAATAGGAATCCGAATTTCAATAGGGCCACTATGAAATGGAAAAACAGCCTGCTGTGGAAGAAGGGCTAGGATACCAGGATACCTTCAGTTAAGGAAGTACAAGTGGGTACAGCAAGTTAAAGAATCGAGATTTAAAAATTAATATTGAAAGATGGTTGTGCATGAGACTACTGGGAGATCAACCAAATTAAACATCCCAAACCCAAGCAAAGATATGGATGAAAGGACAAGGTATTAGAGAATCAGGGAGATTACATGTGTGGAACTGGAATGGCAATACAAGGGTCTGAAGAGGTCATCTGTGGAAGTGTTAGAGAAGTATGAGCAGAGGGAAGGTTCCAGCATGCATAGAATCTAGCATGCATAGAATGAGGCATGTGTGAGGTTGAACTACACAAGGCCACTTTCAAATAATTCAAGGAATGTTAACTTGGGCTAGTAATGTTTCTGGATAAGACAGTGGAGTGGTACCGAAGAGACTTTTCAGATAAGTACAAATATCAACCACAACTAGTTCGGTTTACTGCTGCTGCTGCTGATCCTACAAACATATGGCAGATAACACAAGCGGTTTAGATGGTTACAGTTTTGATCAACTAACCCTCCAAAGCCTTACTATAGTGTGTTTCAGTTCCAGTTATGATTAATGAGAACAACATTACTAACAATGTAATGTCCACATGTGAGGTATGTTGAGACAACATGTATAGAATTAGGCAATATTGGCATTCCACTAACAAAATATAGAGACAGGGTGGGTCACACAGTTGCTATACAGAAGCTTGTTAAGGTAGTAGAATGCCTCAACACTTGCTATACTGAGAGGGGAAAGTTGTTCGAGTGAATTATGCAACAGAAAGGGTACAACTTCATGACTTATCAACCTTGAGGGCCTTTGTCACCAAATGACTGAAAAGAAATATGAAAGGAGATTTCTAGGTCTAGGCAGAAACGCTCCAATTTCTGCGTTAATAGGAGATATGGGCTGGCAGCTCATATCTCCTATTAACGCAGAGAATTTAAATCTCCAATATAAAGAATCTTTATATTGGAGACATATACATATACATATGTGTTTTGCATAGGCCCACACAGTGTAGCGTGGTTGACTAATAATCTGTATGTTCCAGGTTCAAACCTTATATAGCCACTTTTTATTCCTGTTATTTAGCTAATGTACTTATTTGCCTATTAGTCTCCAGCACTACCACATGCTTTTTGCATTAAAGAGAAATATTTGGCAGCTACCCACACTTCCCATCCAAAGTGCAGGATTCCGGTTATAACTACCCTGTGGACTTCAATAGTTAAGTGTCTCTTCTACCACGACCAAAGATATGATAATTGTGGTAAGGTGCAGCCCACACATTTCTATAGGACATGTTTCCATATACATAATTATCAGAGAGTACGATAGTACTCTCTATGCAAGGATGGTACAGGGTGTTTCGAATTCACAATACATTGGTATAAAGATGAAATCGTGAAAAGCGTTGAAAACTGCCAAAACGAGGCTTCGTAGGGCTAAATACGAAATATTCATACACTAAACTGACCTGGAAGGCAAGCGAACGTGGTCTGTCGGCGAGAAAATGACACTCGAAAACATCCATTTTCGTCTTCATATTCTTCATATTCTTCTTCTTCTTCTTCATATTCTTCTTCACCAGCTGTAACTGACGAACAGAATTAGCTATCGAACTAATTCGAACACAAAACTACAGAAACAAGTAAAGGCTGTTACACAGTGGAGCATTAACCATCATCCCTACATTCAAGGGTGTAGGACTATAAGGTGCGACATTCTTGCATGTAGGAACCATGGTTAATGCTCCACTGTGTAACAGCCTTTACTTGTTTCTGTACTTTTTGTGCCATCCCTACATCCTTGCTATTTTTGTAGAAAATTTTATCAAATCTAGTGTAAGTTGCAAATCACCCACACATGGCAAGTTGATATCTTACCAGTCTTGCACAGGGTTACCACAAGAGGGACACTCAGTTGACTGTGTACTGGCATCTCTTGGAGAATGTCTGCAAGAATCACAGCAAGTAGTTTAGAGTTAAAAATTGTGGAGCTCCTGCCCCAACTTACTATTAGATCCATTGCACAACACTCTGTAATCAATCGAAAAGAATACTGCATGGCTGGAAATATTGGTAGGGAATAAAATTTGGCTGCCTAGTGCAGAAACCAAAAGTTACCAAATTTGAGCCTACACATACATGCTTGCACCGTATCAATTAGTTTATACTACGGCATTTACAGTATGCTTTGATCTTTAGGTGCAAACAAAGTCTCTAACTGATGTATTGACTTCAGAACAGGTCATGAACTTCTTTAAAGGACCTGGCGATTCATACAGCACAGGTAGGAGGCTGCTCACTTGATGCAGGTAAGCTCAGGGTGTACAGCAATATGTGTGCCATACTATAAGTCATTTATAGTGCCAATCCTTGTTTCAGTGCCTCAGAAACCTTGGAATTTGCGTAAATCACCTCAGGCTTCACCCTTGATGGTTGCACAACATCCCAGGTTTCTAAAACAGCGATATACTTGGCTTGGGGGCATAACCTATACTCAGCAGAATGCTTAGGAGCCTGGTAAGATCATTCTCTGCTGTGTGCTTGCCAGTATACGCTCACTGTTCTGGAGTGTAGCTGCAGTACTTACTTTGTTCGGTGGCTAGCTTGTTCCTGTTGGTAATTGCCATGCAACACTTCACTTCTAAACACTATGGTCTAATACATATCAGACGTCACGCTTGTGACGTCTATTTAGGAATGTGCCCGGTTCAAAATGGCGTCCCTATCTTAATGTATTGGGGCGCTTCAGTGAAACTAGCCAAATGGCAGTGGCAAAGAACAATTAAAGGCCATGGATAGGCTTCTTTTGATGTATTTACGATGGCAGCGTACCCAAAAGCAACCTGGAGTGCACGTAAGAGAAAAGTGTCATAGGCTGCTTGTACCCCATTTTGTCTTCATATTATTCTTGTTCTTCCCACCGAATTTTTGCGCGCTCCTAGCGCACGACACAGGGCACCTACGGACCCAAATTGTGTACGAGGACTTACGTACCTAGGTCAAGGACTAGGATTTGAGCGCCGGTGGCAATCCGATAAGTACAGCGCTGGAGCGGGCAGGAAATTTGTCCTCCCCGTGTATTACAGATACCCCAATGCCGCCATTTTGTTGCGCTAGTCTACCATACAGTACATGGCAGCCGCTTCATCTAAAAGTGGCGTAACTGTGCTAGATGCTCTACACAATCTTCAGCTAATTTAAGGAAGGGGCATTAGTCAGGGCTGGTATCAATCTGTTGTAACCATAGTCCTTTGGATATGCAAAAACTGTACAAACTACTGTACAAAAATTCCTTTAGAATTAAAAGAGATTTAGGAATGGCCAGCAGAACAAGTATTTCGAGTTAAAAAAACTCGTGGGGCTGCCGCCCCAACTCGAAATACTTGCTCCCTTCGGTCGCTGCTCTGTCACTCATGATTGGTAACACATGACATTGTGTCATACACCTCAGTGACAGTACACATACACCACTAGTCACCAAACATAGCTACATGACACACACACACACATACACATGTGCAAACACACACACACACACACACACACACACACACACACACACACACACACACACACACACATGCACGCACGCACACACATACACATGTGCAAACACACAGACACAGACACACACACACACACACACACACACACACACACACACACACACACACATACACACACGCACACACACACACACACACACACACACACACACACATCACACACCACACAGGCACACACCACACATGCACAGAGAAATCTCCAGCAAAGACAGACACATGACTGCTTACAGCACATGCATTTACCGTGAATATTCACAGAAATATAATGTACCAAGGAACCCACAGTCGCCAGAGTAGCTAGTGGTCTGTGGTGGCAAAAGCTACGTACGTTTGCTACAGCGCAGTACGCGTGGGCCAGGTTCTGAAGAGCATTTAGAAGGGCAACCGTGCGAGCTAAGCTTTTCAACGCTAGAAATGGTTAAAGAATGTTAGCGTCAACATATCACGGCGCTCACCAGTTTCTACGTTACTCCTGTCATGTGTTCCAGGCGGCGGAGTGAAGTCCTCCGAGGCGGGCGCGGCCATTATCGAAGAAGGCGCGGGCGAAGTCGATGACCTGTTGGGCGCTGTCTAAAAGCTGTCTCTTTGTCCGTCGACCAGAAGTGCTGTAGGAGTCTGTTCCAGGATCAGAGGCGGAAGAGAACGTCCAAAGTTCGCTAAGACGTCGTTTCGAAGCCGGTTTTCAAAGTCCCTTGGCCTCGCACACGGTCTACTTCCGGCCGAATAAAATGGCCGACAATATAAATTCCCTATACCCAATACTTCGCCCAATACATTCAATATAAATGTAAGCATTGACGCACAACCGTAGGTTGGCGTATTATATATATATATATATATATATCCGTAACATGAAGCCATATGAAAACGTCAATTTGAAAACAATATAGGGGCTGCCTGCGGCAGCCCCTAAAAAGTATAGAAACAAGCAACAGTAACTCAACACCACGATGAACCACATTGTCGTGAAGTTTGTTATGCATTCCTATTTTCCTTGTAGCTACATGGGACTAGCTAGCTAGACATTTGGGCCCATGTAGCTGTACAAGGAAATTAGGAATGCATAGCGAACTTCACGGCAATGTGGTTCATCATGGTGTTGAGTTACTGTTGCTTGTTTCTATACTTTTTCTGCTGGCCATTCCTAAATCCCTTTTAATTCTAAAGGAATTTTTATACACTAGTGATACATATTACAAGTTATTTTCATCCAACTGAGAATTTGCCTCATACTTTTTAGCTCTCTACACTGTTTTTGGGAAGTTCTGCAAGGCAGTTAACAGACGTCAGGGAGCCTTCCGTGAAACTGTAGCAGAATCACTGTGCACTTGCACTGTGTATCAGGAAAGAGCTGTGTGCAGAGATGGAGGCCACCTGTTCTGTATTGGTCTTGAAGTCCGCCATCCTTGGACCAGTGGAAGATCCACTGGGTCACTGTGTGATGCGTAGTGGATATACTGCCTTTCCTCAGCTTCTTCACAATGGATATGCTGTTTCACCTTGCTACCATAGTCAAATAACATGTTTGCAGGCACGGGTACTCAAACACAGCGACATACCACCCTTCAGCACTTCAGATACATATCAGAAGCAAAGCTGATCACGAATCTAATACCTCAAACGATTTTACAAGAGGAAAAATAAGTCAATAGTGTATTACTACAACTTCAAACTGTGCTCAAGAAAGGTGGGCATAATTTGTGATGGCCATTGTAAAACATCTGAAAGTGAGATGCTAATAAGGAATCTCTTGTGAAAAATCTTGGAATTGATTGCCCAGTTTGAAGCCATTGATACCATCGCTCAGCAATATCTGGCACTGCCGCACATATGTAAAAGTGTGAGGCACTACTTTAAGGACAGATCTCTTGAAACGTAGTGATGAGATACTATCATTTGCATAACTGTTTTACAACTGCTGTGTGCTATATTAGGTGAACTCTAGCTATGTAGAAGTGGTCATATGTTTTGAGAATTGCTATGTGCTATAATAGGTGAACTACAGCTGTGTAGAGGTGGTCACACTTTTTTCGAATTGCTGTAGTATCTAAAGTGTACCAAACTATTGTTGACGGTGGTCCAATGTGTGCAAATGTTACAACAAATGCACAGGTAATAGATTACTTCTATGCATACACCACTTATTAACTCAGAATAGACTCGCCTTGTGAATATTTCCAACGCAGTGTTCTCATATTGCTGTCTTTCTTTCTTATTAACTCCATCCATAGACTCCAGTCGAATGAATGCCTTTGAAGACCAACCAAAAGACTGACATACAGCACTGGACAGTGCAAGTAGGGAATAGATTTGCTGTGGGGGGATATAGTCTTCGTAGTCTCTCAGTACCAACGCCTGTACAATAAATGTGAAACACGTTTTCATACACTACCTTTGAGTACCTGGAGACAATGTAAGGTGACAGCAAGATGTTTATGATAGGGCATGGGGTTACAAGTAAGTTCAGGAATCCATATTTGTCATCTTTCACTTGTCAACAAAGACTAAACAGCTGGTAGGCTAATACCAACATTCTAAACACTTCATAACCGTAAATTACTACTTCAAATATGGCATGGTAGTTAACATAGGAACAAATTTAGGCTGTACTGATGATCCAATTCATACAGACTTTCTAGCCATATGGCATGAAAATGTGACATCTAGAAATAGTCTCACATGCCAGACCCACTGTGGAAGGGTCAGGTAGTATTACATAAGCCAACTTGTTATATGAGGAAGCCAATACATCAACGCAAGATGCAGTGTGTGAATTTTGGATAATGCCACTGTTTACGCATTCACACCTCATAACACACTGCGTCGAATGGGGCTCTTTTTTGCCTACCCAATCACTTTCTAGCCTTAAACAAGTGTTTTGATTACTGTTTTACCAAAATGGCTGTGATATTCATCACATTGTGAACTTCCCATGCACCTTGGCTGGAATGATTAGTGCTTGGTACTTCGAAACATGGTCATCAACACAAGTTTATGCCTAGCACATGCCACAGCACTGCATGTGAATTTTTCATGGCAGTGACATGTAATAGTGCATGAAATGTTTTTAGTGATAGAGAAACTCCCGATTCCCTGAGTTTACCTGATGGACATAAATTCAACTTGATGATAGGTCTCGCCACTCCCAAGTTCCTCAGACCTTAAATCCTAGTACACTAAAAAGGAAGTTCTCACTTCATACGCTGCTTGTAGGACTTCAAATCATCTGCCCTAGTGCTGACGTGATGGTGCCAATGCTTTATTCAGATGAGAGACCGCTGACATATTTTTTCTTGCGACACTTCTCACCTTTCACCTTGTGCTCCGAGAAGAGCGCGTTCTCTGGTTTCTATAGAAATTTATGTCAGGTCCGTTTGGCAAAGTCATTTGACAGCGAACGAATTGAAGCCCTAATCACTGCTGTTTGAATTGTAATAAGTCAGATATAACATAGCCACTCGGGCCAATTTATCGCAGTTGGGCGCTTTGTGCCCTCGTGTACTAAATCAGCCAGCACCCTCGCAGCCATGTTAAAACTAGTACTTGTGCCATTGCAAGATTGTGATAAGCTCATGCACAGTATCATTATAATGTAACGAGTGAAGTAGGGAGTGCCTGAATAAGCATTGCTTTGCTTGTATTGCTTGTTCTTGCTGTGTTTTCAGAGTGTATCCATGCAAAGTCGCTGCATGCGTCTAACAATATCCTTCGAGCGAGCTAATGCCATGTCTATAAATCTTACAGTAAACGACAAATCTGACTGGCCATGACTGCATCTCCTCCTGGAAACAAGTCAGCTTATGCAATGCTACCAGATCCTTCTGCATGGCGGTTTGGCACATGAGACTAATCTGGATATGGTCTCGTGAGCCAGACTGTTGTGCAATACCCTGCGAAACAGTCTGGTCACATGAGCCAGCTTTCTGTGGCATGATGCAGTCAGAATATTGGCCATCCAATCAGATCGCAGAGTAGCCAAATAAGACAGTTCCAGTTCACACGTAGTGGCTATTCCACCAAATTCATGGCGGGTGGCCTAAATACTCCTGAAGTCTCAATGGTAGTGTGAATGAAGCATTTCTGGTCTAATACAAAGTATGGCATGCAGCTGTAGTCTAGTGTTGGTTGACACTATTACATATAGTCTACGGGTATGTATGTACTATATGGACCTAAGTATCAGCAGAGGAAAGGAGAGGTGCTCATGTGTGATGCGCCGTCCATGAAGGAGACAAAGCAGGTGAAATTTAGAATGAATGAACGCATTGTGAAGGGTGAACTCTTGAAGAGCAAATTATAGTCAGAAAAAACTGCAGTGTTACTGGTGGTACATACATCGCTAAACCCTTGAAGAGAGAGCTAAGATTATGGAAGGTAAGGTGTTGTAACATCATACAATCACAGCCAACAGTCCATAAAATCTCACTCAATCGATCAATCAATCAGACAATGGACATTTTTTCTCCTATACAGGAGGTTGTCCTTATATACTTGCAACCATGAAAGGACAGAATTGTTATGCATAGCTATATAATGTTCTTAATTATGTCATTGCTTAAAATTGTCATTCCATCTTTTCCTTGGTTGCCCGCTTCCTCCCTCTTCTTACTTCCATCTCAGCTTCGTATACTCTCTTTACTAGCCACTCTGAGCCCACCTCTTCCAATGCTTCTCTCCATCTCCATTGACTCTTCTGCACTTTCTCTAACACCCCTTCTTGCTTTAGCTTTTTTCTAATCTCCACATTTCTCACCCTGTCTAGCCTTCTCTTCTCTGCAATTCACGTTAACACCCTCAACTCTGTTGCCTGGGCTGCTAACTCTTGTTGTTTATTAACTACCCACATTTCACTACTATACATCAGTGTGTGGGTACTACAATGGCATTGTATACTCACAACTTTGTCCTCCTACTTAGCTACTTCCTCTTCCCCACTGGTTCAATTAGTGCCCTTATTACTTTGCTCTCTTCCCAATTCTAATCCTGACCTCTTTCTTCATCCTTCCAGCCCCACTTATCATCACCCCCAGACACTAGACTACCTCCATTGATTCCAACTTCCTGCCCCCAACTTACACACAGCAATGCCCTCTCTCCTTCCCCACCTTCGCTACTTCCATCTTCTCCCAGTTCATTTTTATTTCCCACTTTGTCAATGCCTCATCCAATTTCTTCACATTAGGTCAGGATGTATCCATCAATGCTGCTATCACTGATAAGGTGGATTCTTTGAGGATCATGGGATCTAGACTGTGCTTACTTGCTAAGCACAATGCTATCCTCCTGCTGTGTTACTGCGACGCAATACCTAGGGAATTGTATACCCTCAGGACAGCGCCATGCTTCCGGTCACCATGTATTGAGGATTTTGATCATGAACTTCGATCATGTGGCATATGGGGCACAACCAGCCACCTCCCCAATCAACAAGCCAAGAATGTGGGATATACCACGCATGCGGGCCAGTTTTGAAGAGCTGCTGAGTGCGGCCACAGAGCCCAGAGCCCAGAACCTGAGCCAAGCTCATGCAGTTGCCACGAGTGAGTCAAGCTTTTGGTTGAATGCACTACCAGTCTCAAGCTTTGGACTCTGTATGGATGATGAGGTGGTGAGGATTGCAGCTGGTCTTCGTCTGGGTGTTCCCTTGTGCTGTCCCCATGCCTGCTGCTTTGCGGTGCCCCAGTGGATGAGCAGGCAACCCACGGGCTCAGCTGCATCAGAAGTGCAGGTCGCCATTCATGCCATGTGGCAATCAACGACATAGTGAAGCAATCCCTGTCTTCGGCCCAGATCCCCTCCACATTGGAGCCCACTGGCCTTAGCAGGTCTGATGGCAAGCGGCTGGATGGTGTGACGATTGCCCAATGGCAGGCGGGCCGCATGCTCGTTTGGGATGTCTCCTGCACTGACACGTTTGTAGCTTCCCATCTGGCTCAGGGGGTAACGGAGGCACAAGCTGTCATAGGCCTGGCAGAGCAGAGGAAGACGAGCAAGTATGAGATTTTTTCCCGGACTCATTACTTTGTCCCAGTCATGGTGGAGACATCCAGTGCCTTTGGGAGAGAGGCTTTGGACCTCTTCACTGAGATAGGTAGACACACTCGACTGGCCATACAGGAGGTCAGGGCCAGGTCCTTCCTCTTCCAACAAGTGTCGGTGGTCCTACAACACAGCAATGCAGCGTCTATCATGGGCTCCATGGGCTTGGCCCACCTCCCACCGCACAGGGAGGGCTGACTTTCAGTTTAGCTATAGGCTTTAGATGATGGCCAATGCTATATGTTCAAACATTGCATGCATCTATATACATAGATATTTGGTTGTACTTTAACATATGCATGTCATCCAATACATAAAAACTAAAATTTCTTCAAACTCTTTTGTAAAGACTCTTCACTGTCTGCCACCAGCACCATATCATCAGCAAAAAGCAGGACATCAACAATCTCATCCCCCAGTTTCATGTATTCTTTGAAACCCTCTTTTGCTTCTTTCACAATAGTGTCCAAAAACACGTTGAACAGCTATGGCAAGAGAGTACAGCCCTGCCTCACCCCCCCCCCCCCTCCCCCAGTCCACATCAAACCATTTTGAATATCTCACCCCACCTTCACTCTCGCCTCACACTCCAAGTACAGAGACTGTATTGCCCTCTTGAAATCTGCCAAATTTAACCCCACTAAAAGCCTTCATTGGGAAATCAGCCAAAGTTTGTGCCCACCAATATTGCCTACAATGTGGTACAGCACTGGAGTGAAGTCAAGGTCATGAAAATGTATTAGATCGAAGGCCAAAAGAAAGGGTTTTAACTTAAAACAAACCTAGCCATGGCAACATTACACAACTTGTCCTCAATTATGGTGGCATAATGGGAATGTAGGCCCTTTAGAAACATTCAACATAAGAATAAAACTAAAGCCACCCCTTGGGTGTCTCCAGAATGGAAACTGACAGGTTTTGGACCACTGTCTTTGTTTTGACAAAATGCAGGCTATCATGCCACAATTTCTTGGCAGTCTGAATCAAGGGATAGTACATGTTGCCTAGTATAAAGTTATAACAAGTGGCTCTTTTTGGAAGAGTCAATGCATAGTACAAACAAGATAACTTTATAGTACACTGTCAATAGCAGTGCAGATACGCAAAACCATCTTGTACGTATGAGGATAGTATAAGGACTCTAGGAATCCTGGACTAACAGCCAAAAGGTACAGATAGGATGCCACAGCAGAGCTAATGCAGTGTAACTGCAGCTATGCTGTTTATCTAAAATTATCTCCCTGCTAGAGTATCATCAGCTACTTGCTTGATTCACTGCTAGGGTATAAACGAATGTGGGATTTCAACATTCGGACATTTGTTAGGGAAGCAAATGAATGTTGGAATAATTTGGTGAATGCGGCATCGGTAGCATGGTATCATCATGTAAAGGTTAACATAGAAAACAAGACAGCAACTGGTAGCGATAATAAAATATGGCGGTTCACCATGGAGTGAAGATTGGAAAGAGCTGGAGAAAGCTACAGAAAGAGCAGTACGGACACCCTTGACACACTTCTCATGAACTTGGGGCATTAGGCGGTGTCATTCCGTACTTCGTGAACAAACAAGCCCACTGACTAAACATAGTTTCAAATTTTAATGGGCTGTGGTGTAGTCATATACAATGTTTGAAGGTACATGCCATCAGCCAAACATTCATGCTTTGAATGAATGTTTGAATGTTTCCACATTCATCAATCTTGTACTCACTACCATAAAAATCAATCGATACAAATGCATTTGGGTACATAGGTGCTTAGAACAATTGCTACATAAAGAAACATTGTGAGAGTTAAGCCATTCTCACAGTATTGTTGACTACACAGTAACATCTGTATTCAGAATTGTCACTCACAGTTCTCAAGGTAGCATCTGGCTTTCCCTCATACCATTGCCGCTGGGCCACAAGATAGAGATGATATGCTTCAGCTCCACGCCATGCATAGTCAATGATACCCACATTGGTAGAGGAGACACTGTCAGCTAGGGCTAGACCATGAAGTGTGGCTGAAGTCTAATACATGGTACAAAGAAATACAACATCAGCATTTTGACAAAATCAGGATATATGCAACTGAAAACCAAAAATGTTGACTTTTTTGTACAATTTGCATAAGCCTGAGTGACTAATACCCCATTTACAGTAGCGCAATATTCTGGAATGGTGCAGTTCGGTACACTGCGGTACAGAAAAAATGGCAAATGTAAATGGGTATCGTACCGTACCGTTCCAAAATATCTGGGTCTGCTTCTCCGACCATACCGTACTGTACCGCAATATTACACTGCTTGTTGTGCTATGCGTCGCTCTTGTGGACCAACTTCGCTGGATTACATGCAAAACGTTTCCAGGGCTCTAGAAAGGTTATAGACAATAGACGACTATGCTGAGCAAGCTACAGCGAGAGCAAGCACAACTAAGAGCATTTGGTTCGTATGTCAGAGCAGAGTGCCAGCTTCAAACACGGGTACTAATTCCTGTTTTAACGTTTTCATATTAAACCAGTTTCTGCCATCAGCTCTGGCTGCCACATAAGATGTGTCATTGCAATTTGTCAAGCTTGCATTCTTTGCCTCCTTATTGGTATACATAGTCCATTGAGTTAGCAGTACTTCATGCTGCGCGGCCATGGCTTATATCCAGATGTGACAACACTGACCTGCTTAACACTACATAATCTAAATTTCATCAATGCTAAACTGACCAACTCAGAAGCCAAACAGTCAAATTTTTCTGCCATACAGTAGTTTCAGTGTATACATCCACTGAGGTTTCTCACCGACTGCTCATGTTGTTCATACTCTGCTGAATGTGCAACATTTACCAAGCAACATACATGCAAAGGTTGTGGGTATGACTGATGGAGTACACATTAATCAAGAATATAGTGTGTTAGTGGGAAACATAAAGATAATGCACACAGACGGACTAGATCATTGCCGCGCAAAAAGATGTGAGTTCAGTTTACAAAGAATGCTATGTGCCCTTCATGAATCCCACATACTAACTAGCATTATTTCCATTGTACTGTATACTGTGGTACAAAACTGGTTGCTCATACTCTGCCTACTTACCCCTTCTCTTCCTGGATGGGCAGCATGTGCCTTCCTAATTGATTCCATGTGCTGTTCCACAAATAGGCCACCCATGACATACAGTTTCTTGAGTAGTAAAGGAGTCACTCCCACACTCTGAAACTTTTTGGCAATCTACAGGCACACAAACACTTTCAGTTACCCCCACATACGTAAAGTACATACATAACAGTAAGGCAACACCTGGACGCTGAAACTGCAGCAGTACAGATGCACAAGGCCCAACCACACCACCACTCACAACATCAACTACTTTAAGTAGGTGTGCACACAAAATGTTCAGTCCATTACTGCAATTACCAAGGGTATGAAATAGGAGTCAAAGACATACAGTATGAACTATCAGACAAACAGACACTTGACCGATTTGGCAAACATCACTTTATATACAGTGTGCCAGTGAACTGTTGCTGACAGCCAGCCAGTGGCAACCTAGACAGTTAGCTTCTGTTAGTGATTTTAGTGATGGCAACAGTAAGGTAGAATGGGGTAACTCCGTAAAAGCTTACTTTATTACCGCGTAATTATAACAGTTGGAAAGTGTTCAGACAAGCATTTATGATAGTTATTATGCAGTTCAGCGTGTTAAACGTTGGGAGAATTGTCTACGAACACTTCTGGGACTGCTCACATGTCTGACTTACTTAATATCAGACTATGCAAATGGTGCTGTTGCTATGGTGCAACAACAACACTGTGATGAGTCTACTGATGTGAGTGAATGCAGTGAGCATATGCAGTAGCATTAACATGACGTTCTGTTTTTGGTGGCAGTGAATGAGAAATTCACATTCTTGAAAGTTTCCTCTTTTGGCACCCCTATATTGTTTTCACTTTGCTGAACTGCATTAATAACTATCATAAATGCTTGTCTGAATGCTTTCCAACTGTTATAATTACGCGGTAATAAAGTAAGCTTTTACGGAGTTACCCCATTCTACCTTAATGTTGCCATCACTAAAATCACTAACAGAAGTTAACTGTCCAGGTTACCACTGGCTGGCTGTCAGCAACAGTTCACTGGAACACTGTATATAAAGTGATGTTTGCCAAATCGGTCAAGTATGTCCATTTGTGAATGGCTATGCTCAATTCACGACAAACCGCTCTTAATTTCCAAACCCTGGCAAGCTTACTTTGAAGACAAACAACTAGCTGGCATAACAATTAGTATAGGCCATAGGATAACTTGAAAGTGCACAGTACAAAATAGAGCATATACAGAACTGTCTACATAAACAGGTGCATTTACCTTGAATATCAGTTTTGCTGCCTCAAGATGCTGCTTTGCTTTCATGTACAGCATTATAGCAGAAAACACCTTCTTTTTTTCCAGTAGGCTGGCAACATATATGGAAAGAAGATTGTCTATGCCAGGTAGCTGGTGCTGTTGAGAAACCGTAAGAGCTAGGTCCCACTGCATGAGAAGGAAAGTCACAATTGGTTAAGAGCCATAATGCACATGGATGCACAAAAGCCCAAAAGTAGAGACAACCAAATAGATTGCAGATGTACTAGTTACTACTGATCTTCTAGGGCATACTGCGTTTACTGACCTCGCCCTAGGGCGCTTTGTGCCCTCGGGTCCGCAATCAGTGCTGTAACGGTCGCACTGGTAAGTCGTCAGTTCAATACAGCATTAATCAACACAATTGCAAATACAGGAACTCATGGCAATGGCAACAGCAGTAAAAGCAATAAGAATGACCACAGCAACAACTACGTGAGCTTAACTAGTACAGCTGCAAAAGACAAAACAGTCTAACACAACAACAGTGTTACATGAGTTACAGAGTCCAGGAACTTTAGTGCTACAGTTCGTTAATAGTTACACTATCACCGTCAGTAATCACATTACGCCCTAGAAGCTCAGTAGTAGCTAGTTTATTGCCTACTAGAGCGTCTAAATTGCGTACCATTTTGAATGTGGAGAAGACGATGGCCAAGCAAAGCAGCTTGCTCTACGTCTTTCTAAGAGGTGCTGCAATTTTGATATCTCTGACACAGATTTTGAAGAGTTCACTCGCAGGTTCGCCATTGAAAACACTCTTGGTGATACCCAGAAGTGCGTCCGACTTTTTATGGAGTAGAGGGATGAAAGGAACAAATGTTTTCCAGATGACCAGGTGCTAAAAGATATCCTTGTCTTGAAAGAGAAGTCGTTATTGTGCAAGTGGTCCTGCAACTTTGCAACCAAAGTGAGGAAGTCAGATGGCACACTTTACCTGCCTAAGTCTATCCACCACTATCTATTAGGAATATGGAGGCATATCCACACAGAAACAAAGCAACAGATCAATACTATGTCTGATACAGTAGTAGGGACAAAAGTCAAGAAGACAAAAGGAGTCCATAGGGGTGTGCCTCAAAAAGGTATGTCAATGGGGAATGTCTTTGCTTGCTTTTGCGGTGCAGGAGTATATCCAGTTGATCGAAGAGTTGTACTATCACAACTGGACAGTGCTGGCAGTCTCCATCACCCAGACCTACTGTAATTGTACCATTCTGCACACCATGGAGGGAGGGATTAGCTATTCTCCCAACATCTACCACCACCTCCGTACCTCCACACACTCCATTCACAAAGGGTGAGATGGAATACTTTCAGAAGTGCCTGAAAGAGTCTACCGATGCGGGATTTGCACTTTGGCTGAAACATTCACCTGCGAGCAACTGCACATGCTACAGCATGAGTTATGCTGGATGTCACCATGCAACGACCAACTCCTCCTACTCAACACAAGACACCAGCCAATTGCAGTGCTTGCGTACTCACTAGTGACCACTGCATGCGGAGTTGCAGGATGAGGAAAAGAAAAGGATGAAGCAGGAAGACAAGAAGAGGAAAAGAATGGAATGGGAGGAGCGCAAAAACAGAAGGAAGTCTTAAAGATAAAAGGTAAGAATATTGATAAATAATATAGTTACTCGCCTCTTATTGGAAAACTGCACACCTATCTTACATCAGTATGCTTGTTTCTTTACATGAAGACAGCTAAGGAATCAGCAGCATGTCAGACAGCCAACAGCACCTGTACAACAGTTCAGTCCAGAGGAGATAAGCTTGCACAAAGGGAGGATGGAGGAAAGCTATGACTTACCCGATCCACGGTACAGGCTGTGGTTGGCAAGTGTCACTGCAGGATCAAGTTCTGTAACTGCCTCTACCAGCCATGCAGCAGAAACTGAAATCTCTCTTCAATCTCCGGCAAATGTAGTCAGCCTGTCACGCAGGGGTATCCCAAGATGAGGAAGTGAATTCAGTGCGACTACTGTCCTTTGTGGTATCACTGTCTTTGTGCTGGAACAGCACACAAAGTGCCAAAGACAAGATGTACAAGTGTATTTCTTGCACCAAGGTTTGACAACATCCTCACAATCCTCTGAAGCAGGCCATACATGACACTCCCTGGCACTGTTGCCATTTTATCCTGCCAATTTTTGATGACCCTACACTTCCTGTTCCAGCCAATCAGTGGTCGAAATAACGGTCGGTCATTGGTCAATTTCTGAGCGTTTTAGTTAAATTGAACGTGCATTAATGTAGAAGAAGAGGCTCATTGCTACGTTGTTCAATGTGGGTGAATAGTTTGTGGGCAATATGTAGCAGATTATTCAACAACTGAATGCAGGATGTTTCGGCCCGAAGGCCTTTGTCAGCTGCGTACAAAACTGAGAATGTACAGTGTAAGACTGGTTTATTTAGCTATGGATAACTGTGTGTGACCAATCAAATTCTAGGATTATGTGTCCATATAAACCAGTCTCACACTGTACGTTCTCAGTTCTGTACGCAGCTGACGAAGGCCTTCGGGCCGAAACGTCCTGCATTCAGTTGCTGAATAATCTGCTATGTATTGCCCACAAACTATTCGCCTACATTGAACAACGTAGCAATGAGCCTCTTCTTCTACATTATTGATCGCTTGGAACAAGCTAAACCGAGGACAGCCTACAAGCTGAAGAAATACAGGGAGAGACTGGCTAATTTGCTTGACCAAGGCAAAAAAGACCGCAGAGAGGACCAGCTGCAAAGAGAAAGATTGGAGAAGAGTCAGAAGGTGATGTTGTCACAGTGTACCATGCAGCAGGAGGAAGGCCTGTCCCAGTCCAACCAGTGGGCCAAAGTCAGCAACATTTACAAGGAATTTACCCCCCCCCCCCCCCCCCTCTAACCCCACTATTTTCTTTTTCATTGGCCACACCCCACATAACTATGTTTCTGACTGGCTAAACACATGTACACATAATCCTAGAATTTGATTGGTCACACACAGTTACCCATAGCTATATAAACCAGTCTCACACTGTACATTCTCAGTTTTGTATGCAGCTGACGAAGGCCTTTGGGCTGAAACATCCTGCATTCAGTTGTTGAATAATCTGCTACGTATTGCCCACAAACTATTCGCCTACATTGAATGTGCATTATTTCAAGTGGTCAGTAAAAGCGACCTATCAGATTTTTCACACTAAACCTTGACCAATATACCCCAAAGGACTCCCATGTTCGCTGGTATTGGATGAAAGGTACTAATGACAATTTTGTGAAGTACAGACTAGTTAATTGATAAGCGCTGTCTTCGCTACGTGGCGGCCATCTTATCGTGACGTTTACATACCGCTACGTGCAGGGGTGTGATGTCATGGTGGCTGATATTGTGCAGGCTGCTACCACACTGCACACCACCACAGCCACGTCATATTACGTTGTTTACACAACAGCTTGTACTTGTAGGGCAGTGGCATGTTTGTGACCACAATTTTGGAACTGGTACCTAGGAAGTTTGCCTTGTTTTCTTGAACAGTGTTACTATTTCCAGTAGTGACAGTACTGTGCATCCTAGGAGATTGGAACTGTTCCAGTTTGTAGCCCATTAACCTTGCACCAACATTATATAACAAAGTTGTAAAGAAAGCAAGGCTTCCTAGGAGACACAATTCCGATCAACTGGACAAAATGTAAATGACTGAACAAAATGAGGGGTGTGTGGACACGTACGGCATGTGTGACTGAACAAAATGTGAAGGACCAAATAAAATCAGGAGTGCTTGGACATATGACTGTACAACCACAAAACCTTATTTCAACCTCTGATCAATGATGCTCGGTTTCCACAACACTATTTCACTCAAATCTTGTGCTATGGCCAGGACTTGGATGTACCCATTTGGGTAGTAGGTAAGAGTGAACAGATCTTGTGTCGCAGCATACGAGTCACCAACTGAAATTGGATGACTTCCAACCAAAATTATTTTTATTTCAAAACCTTTGTATTGTTACAATAACTTGCAAGCGGAATTGCCTATCCGGGTTCAACGCCATACAGACTCTTAGATTCATCTGCCCTATAAGTGTACCAAGAATGGAGCAGAAAGAAATCATTATGGTTGAGATCTGGATACCAATTATTGATGACATCAGATTATGAATGCCACACCCTACAGCAATACACACCAACACACACATACATATGCACCACACAGTACTTTAATGCACACAAATCATACATGGTTGAGGTAGATGCAAGTATCCACTGCCTTCTGGATCTGTCCAGCCTTAACATACAGGGATGTAGCTTCTGTACACATGCCAAAGCTAGCAAGCTTCTTTGCCAAATCCTGTAATATTGTTGAATTACGACAGAATTACAAGTGCACAGTACAGCATACACACATAACTACTATACCTGTAGAGCACGCACATGTTCTTACCCCAAGTGACAATACTGAACTGAAGGGTAAACATAGGCAGGCTACTCCAGTGCAGTGCACCACACAAAGCCTGACCACAAGTAGCAGTTTGATATTCAAACCATGAATCTGACTATTCATGCTCTGACTGATAAAGACTTAAGGATAAAGGGGCAAAAAGTTGGTGCTCAAGGAAGTGCCTTTTTGCACCAATTTATCATCTAGCATAGTAACGTTCAGTAAGCTCACTATTATGCGTTAGTGTTTGTGAGCTGGCTGTAGTATGTGGCAATGATACCAAACTTCACAGCTCTAAGGAAGGTAGGTGATAGGAGGAAAATTAGCCGTGGCCATTGAGCTTGAACTCGGGATTTACACTCTATTGCAGAGTTTCAGTCACACATGCAAGTCACAGATCCTGCCCCCCCCCCATCTTGGCTTACGTGACTGAAACCCCATGATAGAGCGTAAGTCCCAAGTTTGAGCTTAATTAATGATCACGGCTAATTTTCCTCCTGTCGCCTCCTTTCCTTTGAGCAGTGAGGTTGGATATCATTGCCACTCACCTTTTTGTGTGTTGTACTATTAAGAACCAAGACCTATAAAGTTGAAGCAGCTTGATGCATCAAATGAATCCATTGAAGTGTAAATTTCAGTTGCACACCTCTCCAAAAAATTACCATAATGAAAGCCAGACTCGAATAAAAGCTGGACTTAAATAGACACCTAGTCAAACTTCTGAAAGGAGGTAGACGCCTGGGCCTGTTTGGACAAGTACAGAATGCACAATTACACTGGGACAATAGATGTTTATGGTTAAAGAATCCCTTTGATATTTGGTGTTTAAAACTGTAGTCTATTCCTCCTTTAATAGCTGTGCAGGCTACAAGGTGTTGGTGTGCAAGCGCATCCGCAATGAGCTGTCAGACAAAAGCTGGCATTTTCACATCTCAAGAGGGCAGGTGCACAAAGATATCTCATTTTTTATTTAATTTGTCATAACTGTATTTATGGCAAAATAGGAAGTATGACTGTCAATGACGTTAACTATGTACACAGCCTAGAATACATCAATCGTGCCATCACCAAGAATACAACGTTCCAACAGAGCACAGAAACCATTCTTCTGTGAAGTGTGCAATTGGCAAAGAAGTGAGGAGGACCCAGGGCTACCTATCGTGAGCCATTTCTGGCGACTGCTCAATAACTCTACGTAATTATTGCATGGAATCCATGTTACAAAACTTTATATACTACCTGTTAATCATTTACCTCTTAAACTAGGCTTATGAAACTTTCTAGCACACATTATTACCATGTACTCTATGCATCTACACGAGGATTTGTGGCAGCCGCAATGTGCAAATTCTACACAAATTCATGAGACAGGAAAACCATTTTAGCACTTCCTGATCAAAATTAGGAAATCACCTATGTACGATTATGTAGTTAATCAAGAAACGTGTATATGTGAAAGCACTAGGTTGTAGTCACAAATTATACGGAAACAGGCGTAATAAACATGATTCAGGTGATTGCCTGTGAACTGTCATATCCATTTGCTACAACTAACCAAAGAGAGGAAGCTTTGTTGCTATTTCTAGTTCAGGTATAGTAGAAACAGTGTAGAAAGTAAGAACAAACTAGTAGATACACTGAAAGTTATGTAGTTAATAAATGCTCCATGTTTTATGCCAAAAAGGCGCATCTGCCATCTTAAAGAGGGTGCTTTAGCTGTACGGTCACAATGTGGCAGAATGTGGACCTAGCAAGAGATGAATTCCATCACACTGTAAACCTTTAGCTGATGCACAGCTCTCTCTACTTTTTGTTTGATACCTACAACAGTTGCATATCAACACCTGGTAACCTTTGTAGGTATAGTGTATATTTGACATCTATTTGCCTCCTATGAGCACCAGAAATGTGGTTGCCAATGGCACATTATTTTGCGTTCTAAAGCATTCCATGCAACCATTGAAATCTGTCAAGTTTAATCAGATCCAACTCTCTGCAACTGCACAAGATTAAGCATGGGCACAAGACTACTTACAGGCACTGGTGCAATAAAGTACCTGTAGCAGAGGGTGACAGTCTGGCAGAGCATCACCTAGTCTTTGTAGTCCAGCAAAGTCTTCTAGGGTAAAGTAGCATTCCAACAGACGGCCATAGTTCTGACCCTGACTGTAGTACGTTATGGCATTGGAGTACTTCTGCCTCTCAAAGTAGTAGTCTCCAATTGCATTCCATGCACCACTAAGCAAACTGTCATCACCTCATGGTAATAAAGAAATGTACACAGAACAGAAGCCTAGCAGTGAACATAACATTCATTATAATCCATGGTACGTACTCACCTGCTCCACCTCCTGTCTTAAGAAGCTGAACAACACGAAACCAGTCACCCATTCTCATCCTCAAATCAACTGCAAGGTCACTACACACCAACATATAATACCACATTAGTTGTAACACCTGTAAAAGCCGCATGAGAATGATTCCTACAGATATACTATAGTCTACTTACCGCCTATCCATATCAAGATAGATTCTTTCTGCTTCATCAAACCGCTTCAAGAAGGCAGCAACTTCTGCCTTTTGCTTTATTTCAGACTAGAGAAAATGATTGAAAAAATTTTAAATCAGTTTGGTAAATTGCATCCTTCACAGATTGCACAATTAGCAATATTTTCATTCTCTATACAACCAAACTGAGTCTGGTCTACCTGTACTTGATACTAGCAGGGAACTGGTATAGCATAGATCACTTCTAGTCATACTTCATTTAAATCAACCCTAAAGAAGATTGTATTATCTGCGCAGTGTAAACAGAGCACTTCACAGAAACTCACATCAAGCCTGGAAATTTTCTTTACAAACTGAATGCTAGGGTACTGCTCACACTTGACAAAACACCTCTCAGCAATCTCAAAGTTGAGCCAATTCAGAGCTGATTCTGCAGTCAGTGCCCTGCATGTCAATATATAGCAGCAAAGTGGATGTGTAAGGCCTTCACTAACAAAGTTACTTGCCAAAGCTTGGGTGAGCTGTGTGGCACAGACGTAAAGTCACTTGAGTTCACCACAATAGAATGCCCTGCAGTTTGCATGGCTAATAAACTACTATATATATACACAATGTTAACAATCACACCTGCACAGCTAACATTTACATCAGCAGCACATAGAACATATGATCTAATGGTTGAACAAATTACCAAATCAGTAAATATTCATTTAGTAAGTTAACATTTCTTAATTTGAATACTCCTGAACAAGAGGTGGGCCAGGAAGCAATGGTATACTTTTGATCCACTGCTTGGAATGTCCTCCTATGCACAGTAAATACTAGGCATACACTAAGCGTATAAGAATTGCCTCGCAGCATGAATAGTATGTGGCCAGTAAACAAGTGTAATGTGATGTTACAGACTGGAGCTGTCTTAGAAGTCAAGCGCCTTGTTTGTTACTGTCAAAGCTCCTCAAGCCTGGACTGCCGCTTCTCGTCTGTCGCCAAGGCCAGTAGTCTGGCGCCATTCTGCTGCATTAATGTCTAGTCTGGCCTCTCATTGTCAGCGGTGGTATAAGTGAATCAAAGGTGGTATAAGCAATTTAGAACACCTCCATTGGACCAATCAGATTAAAGCAAATTGTTGCATCATAGTCTAAGTAATATATATGGTATGGTGATTGCGCAACCATAGGAATTTAAGTATTGGCAGGTGGTCCCATATATGTGATATGAACCTCTTCACAGGCCCAATATCATGATATCGGACCTCTGTACTGATCATTAGCTACCAGGGTTGCAATGATCATAAACATTAGTCCATAGATGACTAAATCAAACATGTACTACAATCAATGGTAAAATCAAATTGTGTACAATATCAGACCTTTGAATTGTGCAGTTAACAGGTCTGAATTCAAGAAGACGGTGTAGTATTCTATACAAGGTCAAGTGAAGCAGTCTTACCATTTCACTGTGGCCGAGACAAACAGTGCTGTGGAGGGTCTGGACGCTCGACGAAAGAAGCCAAGACCGCAAAAAAAGCCGCACGAAGGATAGTCAGTTGGACAAGATACCAAAATAAATGCGTAAATGGACATCTTCTAGTCACCAAACACTGTGTCCGGCTCTGTTGCGTGAAACACAATGGACAAGAATATGCGCAGACGCGGTTCGTTGCGCGACTTCTTTAAATGGCGAGGAACAAAATCCAGCAGGACATCGTTGAAAGCTCCGAACCGTGATTAAAATTTCCCTTCTACTTCTAATTCCACTTCGAAGACAGTCTTCCTCCACAAAAGAAGCGTTTTCCAAACCCTTCGTGCAGCACCCTGCCACGGCCACAACCAAAACTGCTGACTATGCATTATTTTGAATTTTATTCCCTGTAATCTCATTGGTCAACGTGCTGCCAAAAGGCGCACAGTATTCTCATTGGTCAGCCTGTAGCTCATTGTGACGTCACGGAGGCGTCTACTGAATGGAATGGTACCCTTGCCTGTTGCAGTGACGAAAGGCAGGCGCTTACCGAATGCAAATGGCGTCGTCTCTGGAGAGGTCTGATCTCGATATTGCTGTAGAAGGTTCGTTTCTGTTGCGCACTCACCATACAATATATTATATATAGTGTGGTAAGTCGGTCCATAGCCTCTATATACGACCTTGGCGCTCATATTTACCTTGGTGCTTTGCGCCTCGGTAAATATGTAAGCGCCTCGGTCGTATATATCGGCTACGGACCTCCCTACCGTACTATATGTAATACATATAGTACGGTAGGGAGGTCTATACCGATATATAGGACCGAGGCGCTTACATATTTACCGAGGCGCGAAGGGCCGAGGTAAATATGAGCGACGAGGTCCTATATAGAGGCTATAGACCGACCTACGGTACTATATGTCTTATATAGTATGGTGAGTGCGCAACAGGAAGAACCTTCGCAGCAATATCGAGGCCAGACCTCTCCGGACGACGCCATTTGTATTCGATAAGGGCCTGCATTACGTCATTGCTCCTTCTGGGAAGGGGCTACGGCACCATTGCATTCAATAGACGCTTCCGTGACGTCACAACAGGCTTCAGGGCTGACCAATGAGAATACTGCGCGCCTTTTGGCAGCACGCTGACCAATGAGATTACAGGGAACCGAATTCAAAATAATGCACAGTCAGCAGTTTTTGTTGTGGCCGTGACAGGGTGCTGCATGGAGTCTTGAAAAAGCTTCTTTTCTGGCAGAACACCGACTTCGCTGCGGACTCAGAACTAGAGAGGGCAATTTTAATCACTTTTGAGAGCTTTCGACCATATCCAGCTGGACTTTGTTTTCGTCATCTGAAGAAGTCGCTCAACGGACCGTGTCTGCACATCTTCCACGCCACAGTTTCGCGCAACAGAGCCGGACTCAGTGCTCGGTTCCTAGAATACGTCCCTTTACGCATGTATTGGTATCTTGTCCAACCGACTTCCCTTCGTGCGACGATTCTTAGCGGTCACGTTTTTTCTTGGAGCGTCAAGATCCTCCGCAGCACTGATTGTCACGGCCACAGTGAAATGGTAAGACTGTTTCGCCTGACAGTACGCACATTTGGTTCTGGTTTCATTATATTCCTTCTTGATATCAGACCTCTTGCGCAATCAGAGCCCTGATATCGTGATATCAGACCTCTTTTCAGGTCTATATCACATATATACGACCACCTGCTAATGCTTAAATCCCTATAGTTGCGCAATCACCATACTATATATATTACATATACCAATACCAAGGAACCATGTGCAAACAGGTGATATAAGCCTGAGAAAACATTGTTTTCTTGGTAATGGTATATATGTAATACGTATAGTAGGTATATATGTAATACGTATAGTACGGTAGGGAGGTCTATAGCCGATATATAGGACTGAGGCGCTTACATATTTACCGAGGCGCGAAGCGCCGAGGTAAATATGAGTGCCGAAGTCCTATATAGAGGCTATAGACCAACCTACCGTACTATATGTCTTATATAGTATGGTGAGTGTGCAACAGGAACGAACCTTCAGCAGCAATAGCCCAGACCTTTCCGGCGACGACACCATTTGCATTCCATAAGCGCCTGCATTACGGGAACGGGCTACGGCACCATTGCATTCAGTAGACGCCTCCGTGACGTCACAACAGGCTTCAGGGCTGACCAATGAGAATACTGCGCGCCTTTTGGCAGCACGCTGACCAATGAGATTACAGGGAACCGAATTCAAAATTATGCAGTCAGCAGTTTTGGTTGTGGCTGTGACAGGGTGCTGCACGGAGAGTCTTCAAAACGCTTCTTTTCTGGCGGAACACCGACTTCGATGCGGACTCAGAACTAGAGGGGACAATTTTAATCACATTTGGGAGCTTTCGACGATATCCAGCTGGGCTTGGTTTCGTCGCTCAACTGACCGTGTCTGCGCGTCTTTCACGCCATAGTTTTGCACAACAGAGCCGGACTCAGTGCTCGGTTCCTAGAATGCGTCCCTTTACGCATGTATTTTGGTATCTTGTCCAACCGACTTTCCTTCGTGTGGCGATTTTTTGTGGTCACGTTCTTTCTTGGAGCGTCAAGATCCTTCGCAGCACTGATTGTCACGGCCACAGTGAAATGGTAAGACTGCTTTGCCTGACATTGTTTAGTACACACATTTCGCTCTGGTTTCATTACATTCCTTCTTGATATCAAACCTGTTGCGCAATCAGAGGCTTGATATCGTGATATCAGACCTCTTTTTGGGGCGCCGAAGGCGCCCCTATATTGTTTTCAGATTTAGGTCTTCGTATGGCTTCATGTTCGTATATATATATATATATATATATATATATATATATATATATATATTTCTGTCATTTTGCAAATGGCGGCGCTCACGTCGTTCTTTACAAAGCTTTAAATCCTCTCTAATGACGTTTCGCCGTGTTTGAATCGAACGAAATGTGGTCATAAACATGTGTTAATAGAGTGATACTAATAAAAAGCCTAAGGAACGTCTCTTCTGCGAGATACAGCTCCAATAATCACTGACGGACATTGTAAAATGGCCACGCACTCGACGCTTTCTGTTTGCTAGGCTCAAAACCATTCTCTTTAGATTTCGCCGTGTATCCAAAGAACGCAAAGTGTTTCTAGAACATGTTTAAGTAATATTATTGTGGTAGGAAGCTTACTTAACTGTTTTTCTGCGAGGTACAGCCCTAAATACAACAGAAGTCTAGTGACCCGTAGGCCAATAATGGAGGACCAGCGAGTCATGACACATAATTATAGCCACGATTCCCTCATATAGCCATCATAGGGTAGCCTTTTAGCCAGCACACTCCTCCTCCAGGCACAAAGTAACAATTGCTCATTTAGAATGTCATATAGATCAAAAAGCAGTAGGCAAACATTTGACAGTTTGGTAGGGATGCTTTCACTGGATATGACTGGCTGCTCTGGAGACTTGAATCTCTTGCAAACCCAACGGTCTAGTGTGTCTTGATGTATCTTTCAGGCCAACAACAATACTGTACCCCCAACTATCTGATTTACTGAATGTACATGGGAAAATTGCTAGCAAGTAGTTCGAGGTTCAGGGGCGCCCTGGCGCCCCACGAGTTTTTTAACTCGAAATACTTGTTGGGTCTATATCACATATATAGGACCACCTGCCACGGCTTAAATCCATATAGTTGCGCAATCACCATACTATATATATATATATATATATATATATATGGCCTCGCTTTGCTCGCCGCTCGGCAATTACATTTGATGGATTCGGAATCAAATAACAATGATGCAGGAAGAAATTCTTAAGTGTAAACACAGCTAGGCTGTTGGAAGAAGGCCACATCTGAAGACAAGCACAATGGAGGAGGCTAAGTCCAAAGACCTCATTGGCAAAGCGTCGACAAGACACAACTGGCATCATTACTGTCCGCAGACCTTTGAAATGACATAGGGCTGGAAAGAAAGTGGTGCTGCCAGGAATTGAACCCAGGACATCTGGCTTTTAGCTGCCAGTTCTCTAGCCACTGAGCTACGATGCCCCGCCGACAACCACTCGCTCTCCTGCCCTTAAAGGCCATGCTTGAAGGAATCATTGCTAACTACAGAGTTATTAGTTGCTAACTCTGCTTTCGGAAATGCTTGTAATCAACATTTTCGATAAGTCACTGATTAGTCAGTGCCTGGTGTGGGAGTTTCAAAGGAGGCTCTGGATAGAGCCCACCCACATCAGTATATAAGCAGGGAATAGATCGGTGGCTGTTGGCGGTGACCAGTGACCAGGCTGCTAAAGGGTTGGCTAAAGATCTGGAGGTTGCCAGTGCTGATCCGGTTCACTACTCATTTAAGTCTTGCTAGATGCTCCATTACGTTGTAATATGGTATAACCAGGAAAGTGACAATATATCCCATTAAATGGATGCTTTAGGTTGAGTAGGTGCTCGTGATGACTAGCTGGGAGCCTGCACATTGGGTGGGCTCCAAACTAGTTTGTAGAATTGAATACCTACCTACTTATTGGAGCCTAAAGGTGCACTTTACTGGTAGCTTCCTACACACATTGAGAACTCTCTGTTAAAGATACATTTTGTATACAAACCATAGCTGGTTGTGTGGGTTGTCTTCCACAAACTGACACGCTTCTGGCAGCCCAACCTTCTCCAGAAGATCCCGTGTGTCTCTCAGGGACTACAGCAAGAGTGAAGAATTGTTTGACAAAATAGACAACTTGTAATTAATCCTGAATACTGACTACATACATACCTTAGCAGTTATACTAAAGCTTGCACAGTATTTTATGTGACAATAAAGTATGTCAACACTTTCTGTTTTCAAATTACCCCAGAATGGAACAGCTTGTTCCATGGTGGGAAACTTGCAACAGTCGAAAAAATAGAGAACAAATATAAAGAATAGCCCAATATTTTTGGGGCACCAACGGCGCCCCTATACTGTTTTCCCTAACTGCCATTTAATGTGTATAAGATATGTAAGGATGACCTCCAGTATTAGTGAAACAGCTGTACTGATTGATTGATTCTTTAATTACTACAGTAAACAATTTTATGTAAGATGAATGAGTTGGTTGCAACCGTGTTGAGCCTAATGAAAGTCACGACTTGGAAGAAATGTTGGAAAGAAAGGGAAATTAGCACCAGCTGGCAGCCAAACCCAAGACAACTTATGTCCTAACGCGGGATTTCAGCAGCCCAAGCCAACCAACCAGGCCAGAACAATTCTGCAGTCTTGCAAAGGTTGGTTGAACCATTCCATCGTTTGGAACTAGCCTATAAGGAGAGAAAGGGCAAATTGTTCCGGCCTGGTTGGTTGGCATCCCACATTTGGGCGAAGTTGTCCTGGGTTTGACTGTCAGCTGGTGCCAATTTTCCCTTTCTTTCCAACACTTCTTCCAACTTGTGACTTGCATTAGACTCAATACAGTAAACACTCTTCAGCACACAAGAAACAATACTGTAAATGCAGTGAATTGATAACTTACTTTGGTCTCAAAATCCACAATATGGTCATCAGATGGATTATCAGGTTCCTGCCCAATGGAAGAGAATGTGAATGTGATTCAAACATATTTATGGAACCAGACAAACATATTGCTAATGTGTTGTGCTGATGTATGTACTAGGAACAATAGGTCAGTTGCTGCATTTTGGTTGTGCGATGGTGGCTGAAGGGATTTTACTGAGTTAATCTTAAGGCAGAAGATGGGTATCGACTTTGGTCTAATCACTACGAGAGGATTGAAGAGTTACTGATGGAAAGCAAGAGGAAGCTATTCCAAAAGCAAAGGTGAAACCAGTAGGGGCTCAAGCATCATGTGCTGATGCTGTAAGGGAAGTCTCTAATGTATGTTGCCTCTTTGAATCTCTCTGCATGTGAAGCACCTGCAATAGTGTTTATACAGTACATCCTTGTAAACATACTTGTTAGCCTTGAATACATCTTATGGATGCACAGTTCGTTTAAAGGTCCACTGTCACGGTTATACAAGTTGCCTTTATATGATAGCAGTTAGAGCGCTTTGAAATTCCCTGGTAGAGGGATAATGGCTCACTTCCGGAAAATCTGCCATATTGCTGTGACATCACAGTAGGCTTAACGTACACTTGTGGGTGGGTCACACGCCTTGTGGCAAGACAATCGCCAACTGGCTTTCATGTCTCTCTTGCTGATGAACTTGCCCTGATGCATCACGATTGCATTGCTGGAGTGCTGGAAGATGTAGTAGGGCCAGTGGAGGCATAGATCTATGGTGGAGGCAACGGACGCTGCTTCATTTCACAAAGAGCGATAGCCTGAAGAAGCGGTGGCCAGCAGCTGTTGGCAGGGTCCATTATATTTTTCTGTGCTTGATAAGACTCTCAGATTGTGCCTGATGCCCTACCTGCCATTTCGCTGTTTCTTGGTCTAAATATTCTAGCAACAACCACTTTGCTCACTCTAGTACATCTGTCAGAATCCGAATGGTGCTCTAACTTACAGGAGAGTCTTTCCTAGCACAGAGAAAGCTAATCGAGAACACGACAAATCGCTGCAAACGATGAAAGGGTGAGTAGTAAATTTAGAATGATGAAAAAGGTGTCCCAGGGCCATTTCGATGCCCCCACCACCTGGTGTTCTGCGCTCGTGACCTGAAGTACATGCCGAATGCTCCCAAATATGTTATTGGCACACTTCGTATTTTCAGCTGTTATGCCTCGTAGGAGGTGACAAATCAGCTCTAGGCTGGTGTACCATCCCTGTTTCGTATGTCCTTGTAACAGTCCAAGAATGGTGCAAATCGGCGTTTGTAAGGCTGAGAACAGACGTCACCCTATTATTGGTCGTGTCGCAAAATAGATGTTGTGCCGTACAGCTGTGCAACCTGCATGCCCAGATCTATTTCAGAATCAGCAGGGGTATCTCCTTCATCGTCTCAAGAAGTTTTGCTTTCATCGCAAGAGAAAGACTTGCAGGAGATAACAATTTCTTGATCAGTCTGTTGCCTGGCCTACTCTCCTCCATACTTGCGTAAACATTCCGGAGCCTACTGTGATGTCACAACGTTTTAGCATTGTTAAGCTGGAAAACCCGGAAACGCCCACGCATAATTGGTCTTTTTTTGCAGCTTTGCGCCCTCGTAACTCCCCCATTGTCAGGCAAAGGACACTGAAATAGGTATCCTTGAAGATGTTTCACAAAGCACTATCAATACAAAAATTTTAAAAACTGCAACAGTGGACCTTTAAGGAGGCTCTCTCCTGTGCATGCCCATTCTGTCACTCTTCTTAAAGCAAGAGACCACACCAGTTTGACTTGTTGGTGGTGGTGAATAATTCTAAGGTAGAACAGGAACTGGACCGTTTGGTGGAAGAATGAACATTGAAACCTGTCCAATTTGCAGAATGGGCAGCCCCTATTGTACCTCCGTAAAGAGGGATGGAGAAGCTGTGCACATATGTGGTGATTTCAAACAGACAGTGAACGCAGCAGACAAAGTAGACCGTCACACATTGCCTAAGGTGCATGAGCTTTTTGCCACACTAGCTGTAGGGAATCTACTTTTTAAGTAGGATGTCTGCCAGGCTTATCAGCAGGTTCCTCTGGATGAAGAATCACAGAAACATGTCACCATCAATACACAGAAGGGCCTTTTTCAATTCACACGGTTGCCATTTGGAGTGTCCTCGACACCAGGGACATTCCAATGCACAACGAAGAACATCGTACAGGGTATTCCACAGGTGACAGTCTACCTTAATGACATCCTGATTGCGGGGAGGACAGAGGCTGAGCACCTTAGACTCCTGAAGAAGGTCCTGACAAGGCTACAGCAGGCCGGGTTGTGGGTCAGCAAAAAGAAATGCTCCTTCATGGTGAAGGCCGTGGAGTATCTGGGCCACACCATTGACGCGGCCAAAGTGGAGGGATTACATCCCCTGACAGGGAAGATTGAAGCAGTATGGTAAACCCTTCCCCTCAGGATGTTGCGCAGTTGTAATCCTACCTAGGCTTACTTACACATTACAGTAAGTTTCTTCCGAAGTTGTTGACAGTGGTAGCCCCCTTGAATAGACTGCTGAGTGCAACAAACCCATAGAAGTGGACTGAAGTGGAAGAGCAGGCTTTCCAGGTATCTAAGCAGTTGCTGATCACCTCAGAGGTGTTGGTACATTATGACCCCAATTTGGAGCTAGTCCTGTCATATGAAGCATCCCCTTATGGTGTTGGGGCCGTACTGTCCCACCGCAAGCCAGATGGCACGGAAGGACCATTTGGGCTTGCTCATGTTCCTTAACACCAACTGAAGAGAAGTACTCAAATAGAGAAAGAGGGGCTTATCGTGCATTTTCGAAGTGAGCCTTTCCACAATTACCTGTTGGGTTGCCGCTTCACCCTTTGTACAGACAACAGACCACTGATCAGCTTATTTAATGAGCACAACGCAATACTAGCCAATGCTTTGGGGCGTATCCAGCAGTGGAACTTGATTCTGGTGGCTTATGAGTATAACATTGCCTCCAGGTACACATCCCAGCATGGAAATGCGGATGCCATGAGTCGGCTGCCACTGTATACAAGCCATGGTGAGATGCCTGTTCCAGGAGAGACAGAGCTCCTGATGGAGCACCTAAACAGGCCTCAGCACTACAAGTCAGGGAGTGGACCAGGCAAGACCCCTTGGTGGCAGGTGCTGCGATTGGTGCAGGAGAGGTGGTCAGAGCATGCTCAGGAGACGGAACTTCAGCCATTTGCCTTCCGAAGAACAGGGCTGTCTGTACAAGATGGTTGTCTCCTGTGGGGGAACTGGGTGATCATACCTTTTTGGGCAGACAGCAGATCTTGCGTGAGCTTCATAATGGGCATCCTGGGGTTGCCAGAATAAAGAGCTTGGCCTGAATGTATGTCTGGTGGCCAAAGATGGGCAGGCTCTAGTTCTCTAGTTCATTACATTTGCAATTTTCCTCACTATCCTCCTCCAATTCATGCATGTGGAGGTGATTGCCAGGTTGAAAGTCCTTCACTACCTCATCTTGCCGTAATAAAGGTGTGGTATCTGTGTGACCTAGTGTTGTTGTTGTGACCTTATGTGCCGTGTTATTAGTTCATTATTGTAATTGGTGTTCCAGAACTTTTGGTGGTCTTAACTTGTCTGGTTGTACGTGAATGTAGTTGAGTTGAGTTGTGACTGATTATTGCTTTGAATGGACACTTGCCTTGTCAAAGACCCAACATATTTGGCGATGAGAATTTGAACTCACGCTATGGCCACCCAGTATGGACGATTGCAGGAATTTCAACCCGAGTCGGATTCCATCAAAGCTAACCTGGGGCGAGCGTCCCTCTACTTTGCAGCCAGTGCTATTGAGAACGACAAGAAAGTCCCTATTCTCCTCAGCTCGATTGGCGCATCTACCTATGCCCTGCTGAGCGACTTACTTGCACCGACCCCCCCGGACGACAAATCATTTGACGAGATAGCGGAAACCCTTCGCAACTATTTTGAACCAAAGCGTGCCGTCATTGCTGAGCACTTCACTTCCACAAGCGAGAGCAAGCCGTGGGTGAGACTATTTCAGAATTTGACACAGCCCTGAGGAAGTTGGTGGTCCACTGTCAGTTCGGCCAAATGCTGGAAACGACTCTACGGGACCGGTTCGTCTGTGGTTTACGCCATGAAGCTTTTCAGTGGCGATTCCTATCGGAAAATACACTGACCTATGCCAAGGCTTTGGAGATCGCAAGGGGACTGGAAGTGGCCGACAAAGAAACAAAGGCATTTAAGTCGTCAGACCCAGCAATCAAGAAGCTGGGGACCCGTCCCAAGAAGCCCAGTGTCTCCCAGAGCTGTCATTGCTGTGGTCGTTTGAATCACAAGCCAGCTGACTGTAAGTTCAAAGATGCCCATTGCCATTCTTGCAGGAAAACTGGACACATTGCACCTGTCTGCTGGTCAAAAGTCACTGTGTCCATGAAAGATCGTGCAGAGCATCACGGGATAAAGAAGACACATTGTCTGCAGGACAGCAAGCAATCCTCTGAGGATGCTTTAAGCAGCGACAGTTAGTTCCTGCTGCACAAGGTCGGTAGTCGTTCACCAGAACAGTTAATATCAGATAATGGTCCCCAA
This sequence comes from Ianthella basta, assembly GCA_964019415.1. Lineage (NCBI taxonomy): Eukaryota > Metazoa > Porifera > Demospongiae > Verongiida > Ianthellidae > Ianthella > Ianthella basta. The sequence continues at coordinate 3,529,303 of OZ025885.1, read as the reverse complement.
TTCACTTCAAGTGAGTTTACACAGTTCCTGAAGGATAATCATGTTAAGCACATATTGTGTGCCCCATACCACCCTGCCTCAAATGGCTTAGCTAAAAGATTCGTTCAAACACTGAAGCGTTCACTGAAAGCAAGTGGATAAGAGGGCAAGACCCTTCAGCACTGATTGGCAGAATTCCTGTTTGAGTATTGCTCGACTGTGCAATTGCTGCACCGATATAGGTTTTTACCGATTATCCGATTTCCAATTTTTAGTGTCGATACCGATCCGATATTCCGATTTTTGCATCACAGTGTGTACCTTGGTTTCTTTGATCTATTGCCTGAAGCCCTGGTCCTCAGCCACAGAGAACGGCTGACAATCGAGTGCAATCATCTCACCAGTTCTCCCGTGAATACGCTGTGTGCGCGCATCACTAATACAGCTTAGCCTACAGATTCATATGCGATCTCCGCTTTCAGGCTTGAAGCAATATTTGCCAGAAAGGCGCTGGACTACTTGATAAAGTCACTGCATTCTGCACCTCAACCATTTTGTTGAAACTCTCTGTGTAGTTGAGCGTTCTTGTCCTTCAGATGCTGCACCAAATTTGTATAATCGGCCCATAATATTAACTCGTGCACGCAACTCCTACCGCTGCGCAGATTCCTTCTTGTTGCAGGCCTGGCACACTATGAAGTTAAGGTCCTCGTCGACAGCGAAGTAGTCCCATGCTGGTGAATCTTCCTTACTGGCGATTCCATGCGCGCCGCAGACCCAGAACAAAACAACGGCAAAGGCTGCAACAATGTAACCACTCGACATAACACTTTACTTGCAAACGTCACGTGCTCGAGGTGACATAATCGGTAGGGGACGAAGGAAAAAACGATTACCGATAAGGTTACAGAGACCCAATATTGGCTGATACCAATTGCCGATCCGATTATTGGTGCAACTTTACTGTGCATGCCACAACCAACACACCACCCAGTGAACTTTTCCTCAAACGGAGACTCAGAACACGTTTTGATCTGATGAGACCGAGCACCAAGGAGTATGTGGCATCCAAACAAGCAGAGCAAAAGCTACATCATGACAAGTGGGTCAAGCATCGTTCCCTGATGCCGGGTGATGCCGTAACAGTTAGAAACTACCGTGGATCAAACAAATGGATCCCAGGTATTGTCATCAAGACACTCGGTCCAGTGACCTACAGCGTAGGAGTTGCCAATGGCCAGGTCTGGAAGCGGCACATTGATCAACTAAGACTCTTTGAAGACAGTTCCCAGTCCGCTAGTCCTCCTGAGGTCACTCAAGCTGATTCGCCGGTGCTTGATGATTTCCAGTATCCTACGGTTGAAGAACCTCCGCACCTCAAGAGTCGCCAGAGTCATCAGAGACACCTGCACAACGCTATCCTCAGAAACAACAACGACCACCCGATTGCTTTATGGGTGTTTCTGAACATTGAACTCTTTATCTCCTAGTAGGGGAGAAGATGTGGTATCTGTGTGACCTTGCGTTGTTGTTGTTACCTTATGTGCCATGTTATTAGTTAATTATTGGAATTGGTGTTCCAGAACTTTTGGTGGTCTTAACTTGTCTGGTTGTACGTGAATGTAGTTGAGTTCAGTTGTGACTGATTATTGCTTTGAATGGTCACTTGCCTTGTCGAAGACCCGACAAAAGGCGCACCATTCCCCAACCAAACAGAAGTGTTGTCTTAGAAGTCAAGATTCTATTAAAAGTGACATTAGTTGCAATATTTGTAGGCAGATACTATTTATCCAAGTTCGCTTGTGTAATACATGTTTTTAGGGACTGCCACAGGGAGACCCTGCATTGTTTTCGTTTTACCATTTTGTTGTATGGCTTCATGTTACACTTCTAGTGGTATGTCAGTATGTATGTATGTTATAATTATAGTATGCTAAGCCGCCCTATATGCTTTATATTTCACAACACATGAGGGCGAGTGAAATAAGAAGCATATAGGCCAGCTTAGTGTACTATAATTGGCCTATTGCGTTCAAATGCTATGAAAAAATGTCTATTATTCGTCGATTCTTTGAATGTATCATTGCTATGATTGTGCCAACGTAGCAAGAATGGCTCAGGCTAGAGGTAGTGTCTCTCTTGAAAAGAAAGCTTTCAGTGGCTGTGTCTGAAGACCGATTTGATTTCTCGTGAGATAAGGAGGACTTTGAAGACATTGTGAAAGGATTTCAACTGAAAAACACCAAGACAGCCAACTCATGGGCCTTGAAGATTTATTGTGAGTGGGTACAGGTGCGTAGCAAGCAGAAGGGGTTGAAAGTTACCGAAATGAGCCTACTGATAGAAAAAGAGGAGGATTTGTGTAAGGAGTTGTGCAAATTTAATTGTAGTAGAAATTCAAAAAGGTGACAAAACACACTATCCACCAAGAAGCATTCAGCTAATTTTGTGTGGACTGCAACAACACATTAGGCCACAATCACTAGTGAACTTCACTACCAATGCTGAAATCCAGCGACTGCGAAATGTTTGTGACTCTTACTATAGAGACCTGCACAGCAAAGGTAGTGGCACTGAAATTAAGAGAACCCTCGTTTTGACAACTAATGAAGACAAGTTGTGGAGCAGTGGTACTTTAAGCTTGGATAATCCTGAAGGCTTGCTTTGTGCAGCTTTCTTTCACAATCAGAAGAATTTCTGTTTGAGAGGTGGAGAAGAACAAAGGGGACTCAAGTTTTCTCAACTAAAGCGAAGTGTTGCCACTGTAAATGGAGAGCCAAAAGTGTACTATGAGTACACTGAACATGGTTCTAAGAACAGGTCAGGGGGTTGAAGCAATTGAGAATTGAGAACAAGGTGGTCCGTCAATATGAAAGTGAAAATGGAGGAGACAGGTGCCATGTATGGATTCTGGATAAATACTTCCAATCAGTTCCACAAGAAGCCATTGAAAAGGATTCCTTTTATGTGAAGCCTCTGACCAAAAAGTCCCCGGATCCATCCAAGCCATGGTTTTTGGCAGTACCTATTGGGAAGCATACTCTGGCAGGCATGGTGAAGACAATGTGCACAGAAGCAGGCTTGCCGGTAGCTACACCAACCACAGCTTATGGGTTTCAGGTGTTACTGCCCATTTCACGTCTGGAGTACCAGAGGCCCTGGTTCAGCATCATACAGGCCATCGTTTTCTGGTAGGACTGAGACAATATGAGCGTGTAACCCTGAACAAGAGTTACAAGTTTCATCTATACTCACTACACCACATGCTACACCTGTTAACGATCCTAAACAAAGCATGCAGCTAGTGCAGCTGCAGGAGCCAGGAGTGCCTCATGCATCTGTTAGTCCAATGTCCCAACCCCTCTCGTTGGCTGGGTGCACATTCTTTGGCTGCACTATTAACTTCCCCATTAACCAGCCACAGGCACACATTATACCACCACCTGTACCAGTTCAAGACTGTGATTCTGTAGAAGAACTAAAGGGTATCGATATTCAGGAACTGCTAAAACTCTGATGAAACTGTTACAATTATTGCAATTCAGTTGAATCCCATGCCTATAATTATCATCAATCATGTACATTTTACCCCATTTTGCTCAAATGTTATAATACACTGCTAATAAGTTATCAGTGAATGCTATGCGCATAATGTATGTAAATCTGCTTGCAAGGAAACGTTTTAGCTTGTTGCAGTGTGGCGTGGCAACGGAATTAAGCCTGTTGTATTTAGTACAGAAATGGATACTTCCATTTTGTGTGCATTTCATGTATACTGATGTCATACCATGCAAGCATGGGCACAAGCAAGTCATGTATAATCATGGGATGTCATGAGCATACACTGCCATGACATGACAAGGTGACACATGCACATGCTGCAAGAAAGTGATGCTTGCAATGTGGACAGCAGCTGCTTGACACAAAAGGTGTGAAAAATGAACAACAATTTTAAAATAAAGTAAACTTTGGACATGAAGTGGATTGGCTGAAAATAAGAGCCCAGAGTTCCTGGTAAATTTCTAACCCGCCTAGCTGGGGTATTTGCAATATATACCTGAGTCTTTTTCTTTGATGTTTCTGGCGTTGCCATGGCAATCAACAATAAGTTTATATAATACAAACAAGCCCGGCCTTCAGCCGGGCTTGCTCCGCGTCATGTTGCCCTGTGGACAACGCAGGCCATCCATCACCATTTGGGTGATTGCAGCTGGGTGACACTGCCCGGGTGGAGTGTAATCTTGTTTGCACTGACCTTGGCCACTGTCATGCACATGCAAGCACATACACACTAGCTATAGCTACACCTACACCATGTTAAAAGTATTGCATGGTCATGTCTTTCTTTAGCCAATAAGGCAGTGCCCAAGCCAAGCAAGCTTTTTGTGCAATAGCTTACTTCATGATAGAGAGACGGCTTTCAGTAGCCAAGAACGCTAACAGCTGAAGTATCCAAATAGTGAACAAAATATTCTCGTACCAATAGCCAGTGCAGCTCCCTCACACCAGATAATAACAGTAAACGTCTGCAGAAGTGCGCATTGCGCCTGGGGGACCCAAACTGAGGAGCATGGAGTGTCTAAGACATGACTGGCTGCGAGGCACATGCACACTGCCAGAACGGCCATGTTCGTGGTTACGTCACTGCATTGTCCAATCAAATCCCCATTTTTAATGCCATGCTTAAGCAAACGAACGAACGAACGCACAGACTGGAAAAGATTAAATATATCAAGGACATAAACTGCGGTAGTATAACTGTGCTTGCATTTATGCAATAATGTATCAACAGTAGTATTGAAGATAGAGAATTTATATTGTTGGGCATTTCTCTCACATCAGAAGGACTGAGGGAAAGACTTTGAAACCGGTTTCCAAACGCCACTCCATGCAGAGAATAGGTGTCTTCTGCTTTCAAAAGTTGTAGAACAGGCAACCACATCACCTCTGGTCTGAAAACGTACAGAAAGCAGTGGGATAGCACCCAGGAGTTCGGCGACTTGGTTCACACAACACTTTTAATCATAGCTGCCCTGTTAAAGGACTTCAGTTCCTGTCTCAGAGAAGTGACAGGAGCGACATAGAACTTGGTGAGCCACACGTATTCTGTATGCAAACTTTTGCTAACTGTCTATAGCATTTAAAGCTTAAGCGTGCACAGTTACCCTTTGAAATTTCCTCCAGATGGTGCGTGTAGTGTAGTCGAGCAAACTGCTTTCTGTCATAACAGAACCCTAGCCGCCGCAATGACTGTAGGTGTGCTGTAAAGCACTTGCAGCTGTCTGTGTTCCCTCCATCCATGTCTCTCTCCTCTCATCCATGTTTTTTAGAGAGCATGTACATATGTTTGCATGTGTGTTTGGCTACATGCGCTTGCGCATGTTTGTGTGTTTGTGTGTGCATGTGTGTACTTGATTGCGTTGTTGTCAACTCTGAGAATGCGCAAACTGTGTATAAGGTACATAAGTTAATGTACTGTGCTGTTGTGCATGAGTGTCAAATTATTTTTGACTCCATTCATATTCATGTCCACTTCAATCATTTGTGTTCATTCTTGCCTATGACGTGTGTTCCTAAGTTTGTTGATGAAATTACACAAAATTAGTTGCAATAGCTACTATATATAGATAACACAGCAGCGACTGGATGGAGACGTATTTTGAGTCGGGGCGGCAGCCCCACGAGTTTCAACTTGAACTAATTGTTCCAATATATATTAAAAATACACGGTGACATACCTTCTCAGATATCTTTTCCTAGGGCACTGTCTTCTTTTTCCTTTGAGGAGGGGCCCAGTCCAGCAAGTCCACAACTGTTGCATGCTAGGGTTGCAAATTTAACTTCACTACCACCTCGCTTCCAACTGCAACTGCTTTCCAATGACATGCTTGATGTTCACACAACGTCTCTTTCCAGTGTCCTTTGATTCAAGACATTGCACAGCAATTTCATTCGATTTCCTCGGCATTCTCTAACTTCGTCCTGCTCAATTTTGCATGTTTCGCAATTCACCACCATTTATAATTAGTCCATAGGAGTGCTAAAAGCATGTGTGCATTTCTTGCCAGATATGTGTAATATCACACTTGTGTGTGCCCTGCATGCCAGTTGCGTTTTCCTGGCTTAGTATTTTCAATCACCACAGTAAGCCAGACTTACCATGAGTACCTCATCCATCAAGATGGTCTTCACTTTCAAGTCTCGGAACTCGCAGATGTGGCCAGAGCTCTGTACAGGCTCCTCAGGCACAGCTCTGCGGAAAATGTACATCCTGGTCTTCTCCATCACTGCATACATCTCAGGGTTGTCCTCTGCCCACTTGAAGTCCCACACCTCCTTGCGCTCTGAGGCCAGGCGTTCAATCTGACCAGCATGAGCACCCTTCTTGGCCTACAGAATCAGAGAAGAGCAGCTTGAGAGATGCCATGTAGAGGCTATGATAATAGAAAGTTAACAACAGGATGCTACAACTACCAGGCTGAGGGGAAGGTGATCACTAAGATCACATTAGTCCTCAGCATTACTGAGACACTATTGCTAGTGTAGTAAGCTGATAGGTGTAATATCCAGAGCAGCTTATTCAGGTAATCATGGGCGTTTCAATGCAAAATTCAAATACTGCTAACTTCTAATTTTACATGCCACTCCCATTAACAAAAATGCAGTCTGCACAAGGCAGTTGAGGAAACCTATCCTCAGCATTCACATCAGTGTCTTGTTACTCACCAGATCATATACTGAGAGAATTCCGTCAACATCAATAGCAGCAAGAAGGCTACATACAGAACAGCACAGTACATGCATATACACACTTCAAAATAGGCAGACAATCATACTAACCTTCAAAGCATTCCTGCATGCAAGACCATACTGACACAAACATAGTTAGGTACATAGTACAATTCTCATTGCACACTAAAGTACTTTCACCCATGAAGAAGTCATCAATCAAAGCCACAGAAATGGGCAATCATTCACTGCTTAGACATCAAGAATGCTTGTTTCAGTCAAATTCGTTTGAGTACAAGTATCTCTAGAGCTGACATATGTACTGTGCATTGGTAACAGGTGTATGCTTCGTATACAAGATTGAGTCGGTTATATCTAAGAAGTAGTGATGAAAGTATTGCCTTGAAAGATAGGCAAGTGAGGAAGGGAAAATTGCCACCAGCTGGTATTGAACCTACAGGACAGCCTACACTCTAATGTGGAGTTTCACCGGCAGAAACCAACTGACATTGCCGTGACTATTCACCCTTCCTCACCTCATATAGGCTATTCAGAATGATGGTATGGTTCAACTAGGTTTGTGAAACCTTGCCATCATTATGTTTTGGTTTGTTGTGTACGTGGGTTCCAAGTAGTAGGAGTAACTGGTTCACCTGCAAAGTTAGCTAAACCATTCTATTATTCTGAACTATGGTATGTTGCAGGAAAAGTTAGTGTACTACTGGCGTCGTACGTGTAGCAATATAGGAGTACTTGTTAATGGATACGAGTGTATGTAGTAACAGGTACGGGAGTAGTCAATTACAGGTACAGGTGGAGTACATTCTGCTGCCTACGGGCATAGTTATGGTTATAGGGTATAGGCATAGTACGTACATACACTGTACTTGCGCAAAGGTGCAAAATTGCATGCAAGTCCAAACCGTAATTGTTGTTGTAGATAAGTCATTGGCTGTGCCAAGGTGTTACCTAGTGTGTTTCTCTGGCAGTATACCCTGTAAAGCAGCAGATCCTATTACATTGTCAGCCAGGGAAGAGCCGTCAAGGAATCGCACAATGCTTGGCAAAAGAAGGGCACACGGCCACCAAGGTGGCAACACAAACTTTCGCAAACTTTCCACAGTCTTGCCTTGAAACAATCTAAAAAAGAATCCTTTGGAGACTCCAAAATTCGTTTTAGGCCTCTAATTATCGGCAACGGTTACCAGGGTACTGCATGATATACCTTGAGAATGGTGCCTAACAATGGTAAACCCACCTAATGAAGCAGTGTTGCCTTTGTAGATTCCAATGCGTTCAGAACAGTTACTGGCTAGCTGCTACAAGTAGCACAGGTGATAGCTTCTTGCCTTGGAAGTTCTTATCCTCGGCAACCCATACAAAATCCTCTGCAATATTGTGGCTCCAGACCTTGATCATCTTCTTGCCATTCCGCACAAAAGAAACGTTTCTTTGCTACACACTTATCCATTTAAGGCCTTCTGTACATGCATATTGCCCTGGGGGATTGTAAGAATTTTTGCGAACCTCCACAGATTTGCAAAATTAGCGTAAATAACGTCCCGCGAAAATTTGTACGTATACGGTAGTCTTGCAGGCCAGCCCTCTCCACCTCACGGAAGGAGGGTCTGGCTTAACTTGTATAACGTTTTTGTGCAGGATTTGACCTTCGCAATCCACCGGTTAGACCAATCGGATAGCAGAACACATGTAAACTGTAAATGTAACGCATACACATAAATGCATTACGCAGTGACTCTGTATTTGAATTATACAAGTCTGACGGAGCGTACAACTGATACAGACTGTTTTACAACTTATTCCTTGTATGTGACTTAATCTATGAGTTATGCTGTGTCATAAATTTAACTATCTAATCAATTGTTTGTCATCTCTTACTCCAATTGTATCATCTCCTCATCCCTATCAGTGTACTTTATCTTCCCGGGCACCTTGAAAAGTAGTTTTCAGGTTAAATTTATGGTTTCTCCAGTTTAAATAAGATTACATACCGTATAGCGGGAAAATTTTGCGGAAGAAATTTTGCAATTTTGTTCAAAACCAAATATTTCGCGGTTTTAATTTCGTGATTTCCAACCTCCAAAACAACTCCTTGGCAGGCAAACTACTAGTTGAAGGGAAGTTTCGAGCACGGAACGGTAAGATAGCACTTAAATGGCTAAATCCACTTCTGCGCTACGTAGCGGACATCTAATTATGACGTTTACATATAATTATAATGATGGGTGGAGAAAATTCGTGAAGGAAAATTTCGCGAATTTGGTCAAATCGTGAAAATCGTGAACATTAAACCTCGCGAAATTTTCCCACTATACGGTATACAAATATAGATACAGTGTGCAGGCAATTCATTGCAAGCCACCTGGTGGCTATCCTTAATCAGAGGCTTATATGCAGGTTGCCATGGAGATGTGCCACAAATAGCAGAGTTTGATCTCGGTTGTCTTCCACACTCATCCATGCATGCAGACCAATTGGGGGCCAAGCTCAAGGCTTGTTGAACTGGGCATTTCAGCTAGTTCATACGTACATATGCATGTATGTATGCAAGTATCAGCTTCGAATTCGCTAAAATGCTGGGCCAAATGAATTGCTACGCAGAGCTCAAATCCTTGCCCTTCACATCCGCACACAAGTCCTTGTGCAGAGCTTGAGTCCACTTTGCCTAGCCTCATTCCTAAACCATCTGTAGATATTTAGCAGGGGTGGGAGAGCTGACCAGGCACCTACTGTTGCATTTGCATAACCTTTTCCATCAAAAATACAGGAATGGAATCTGATACGCACCGTATATTCTCCATATGACATGATGGAGTTGGAAGTGCTCTGTATTACACTCTCCTTCTTGTCTCAGACTGTCGAACATTGCACCAAATTGTGAGCAGTTGGCTGCCAAACGCCTCTTGTACAATGGCAGACCAGTGCCTTCGGCAAATCTAGCCTCGGCCAGGTTGCGTGAGGCTATGGAGAACTATGGCTCCAGCAGAAGCCAACTGAAGCTTCCAAGATGGTTCCCTTCAACCCCTTGGTGAATTGGAGTGGAGTGCCATGATAGATACTCCAACAAGCCTCACAGACATTAAGGTTGTCGTGTGCTGGGAGCGCGCATAAGCGGGAAGGATGAGAATAATATGAAAAGACCAAATGGGGTAACAGGAACCATGGCTTTTTTCTCTTATGTGCACTGCAGCAACACTGGGCTAAGCAAATCTGCTTTCAACAATGTACTTGACCCTAAAATTCTGAAATACAGAAATCCCTCTCCATCTATTTCAACAGCCAACTGCTGTGTTCAGTACACATAAACGAAGATATGTGTAGAGAATGAAACATGGCATGCAAGCCAAACATGGAAAGCGTGCAAACATACACAGAACTGTTATTCAGTACCTTGAATCTGAGTTGATGTCAAGTGTTGCAGGTCTGCAGTTGAGCAAGTACTTATTCTCAAAGATCATTTTAGGGAGAGAGTAGCACTGTAAGGTGCCTGATGTCCGAGCGATTAGCAGTCTCTTGTCTGACACACTTGCAGCACAGATGGGATCAGATGTTGGCTGAATAAAAGGACACACCACTAACTAAAGTATGATACATACATATGAACCTGAATAATGCTTGCTGACATTTGCCTACCTTGCTGACTTTAGCGTCACTTGCCAGTAGCTCATTTGCGCCTGTAGGCATCTCATCCACATGTATGATCCTACAGAAAACACAAAAGCAATAACCACAACAGTGGAAGAGAATCACTTAGATAATGTCTCTTACACACAACTCATGCAACTTCCTTAAAATCTACATTACTGAGTATGTAAGTCTGCCAATGGTGGTGTCAGCTATTTGAGTGGGAACATTTTGTAATTCCAACTCTATTGGATGAGTCAAGAGATCAAGGGAGCATGAGCCATAACCAAGGCTTGAAAAAGGAACTATGGTCTTGTCTAGCAAGTATAAAAAGTGAGTAAAGGTACTGATAATCATTAGGATTGACAGTCTATTGGTTGAAACTCCACAGTCTCAGGTTCAAATTTCAATTGTGGCAAAATTTCCCTCTCACACATCATCTAGAGCTGCAATTCTGTAACAAACATTTCCTCAATTATACTGAGGAAATCAACTACACAGCACATGCATAATATTTACAAACTGAAGTGTGCAACCTCACCATTCCTTTCCCTCCCTGCCCATCCGGCCAATTGCATTCACCAGCTCCACCCTCTCCAAATGTGTAGTAGTCCGATAGTGCCACAAATAGATTACAGACAACGAGGCTGCCACTAGATAGTTGTATGAAATGGACACCACTACAGGCTCGTGGTGAATGTACCTGGCATCGACTGGTGTTCCCAAGCTGTTGCACAGCAATAGAGCATACTACCAGAAAAAGGTAATGTAACATACCTTTGATGTAGCATGACAGAGAAAAGGTCAGCAGTACAAAAGAAGACTGTGAGTTCATGGTGCACACAGGTGCAAGCTTCAGTACAGAAATATTCAGTATGCATGGTAGTTAGTACAAATACATACAAGAGCTACAGTCACTATTACTTCATATCACAAAATGATGCCTATGACTGCAGATAAAGTGAGTACAACACACAACAGTGAACACACACCTCTTCTACACTGGTATCGGGCCTGACTGCAAGAACACAAAGGTCAGCACATGTGGACAATTGAAGGAGGTTCTTGATGGATTTTGTTTGCTTCTGCAGTAGTGAAGAAGAGCCATTCATACGTATATTCTTCCTAACTATTGTACACAAACAGCTGGTGGAAATGGCAGAACAGGTGAGTTGCCAAAAAATTATGGCATGAATTGCATGGGGCTACTGGTAGGACATCTTGTGGAATCAGGTACAATATCCAGGCTATAGCCATATGCAGATTTAGCATTAGGGCAAACAACTTTGGAACAGCTAGTGCTAAGTTCTAGGCACCAGATTCAACTGACATGGTAACATGCATCTATTTGCAGAATTTAATCCTCATACGACTGCACTAGCTTGAATCTTAAAAGGAATTTCTAACACACTAGCTATAATATCCCTACATCTGGCAACATCTCAATCCCCCACTAATGACCACCATACATTAATGATCATATATGTAGGGAGAGTAACAAATGCATCAGAAATACTTTCAAGACTCGAGCACCAGCAATCCTTTCTGTGCAGTAGTGAGTGATATTGTGCCACTGTTTAATCTTCCCTGTGTCTGACCCTGTTCTGCCAGATTATAGGGTAGTGTGTTTTTGGAGACACACAGCACCATCCCTACTCCTTCTTGTTTGGGAAGTACTCCAGTTTCGGCCACTGACCACCAAATATGGTAGGAATATGAGGTGTCTGCTGAATAGAAATTTACAGGGAGGGTGATAATGAGATGCTTTGTTTGTTATACGGTATGTGACATGGATAACTTAGGCTGATCCGTAGAGGTACACAGATTTCCCTCGAGGTACACGGCGGATTTTCTGTTTGAATCTGTTGAAATCTGACAATGCAATTTGGCGCGAAATAATGGTGCAATGCTAAAGCATACAATTGTAGACACTACTGCTTCTCCACAGGTACGTACGTAACCTGAAATAAAGATGAAGGGTACAGCCGAATGATGCCTGCCTCTACCATGTAAACTAATTGCCTTTACAATTGCCTAACCAGAGGAGGCTAGGTTGAACAAGGGCTAATCACTGGATATTATGCCTACCAGCCTTCTACACCAAAGTGTCTCAGGAGGCTGGGGGGCTGGAGCCCTATAGATGGCAACCAGTGATTGCCTTCCCCCACTACTAGTCATCCAGCAAAGACATAAAACATGGGTTAGTGAAGAAATGCTACATAAATGTTATATTGAGATGGGGTATAGCTTGCGATGGATAAGAACAATTGGGCACTTTTCAACGATGCTCGTGGGAGGAGTTCACGGGCAATAGTTGGGGCTCCTCATTTGTATTGGCAGCATAGAAGCGTGCCCGGAAAACCGTATATTTTCTTTGTACATCCAAGATGGCAGACGATCACTTGGAGGGTTTTCACCGTGCACTCCTCGGCAGAGGCTTCTTCACACACGTTGCCCCCTTAGATTGAGACTGGGTGTGGCGTCCATAATCTGGGAAAGTTTGGTGTCGATGTGTCTTCGCTTGCGGGAGGACTTTGCGTACAACCGTTCTGCTCAACTCCTCTATACAGTGCAAGTTGCAAAATACAAGGGTATTGAAGCCATAAAATAATGTAATATAATGTAATATAATGTTTGGGGACTTTGGGCACCCTGTGGCACAGATCATTGGTAAGATGTCAAACTTAAGGGAAGTTTAACGATTTTAATTTTGACAGAATTCTTAATTAGGCCTTTGTTTATGTGCAAGGCAGCACCAAATTGCAAATATAAAATGCCATAGTCCCATATCATTGCTATGGCATATTTATACTGATAGTGGGTGTTATAATAATTTTATATGAAAATCCAGCAAATGCTCACGAAACTTTGTAGGCAAGTACAAGTGGTCAATGAGGCTGTGCACTCAGCAGGGATTAGTAATTAAAGACTCTGCCGTTCAATTAGAAAGCTGAAAATGCAGTGTGACGTTATGGAACGGTGACATTTTATGGTGACGTCACGCAAACGTCACACTCCAGTCAATCCAAAATATAGGGTTCGTTTCGTGACGTCACCTTTCGCATCTCAAAGACCCCTTGAAGTAGCTGACAGGAAGAAAGGGCCACCGCGCATGCTTCTCTTTGTTACCCATTGCCAGGAACTGTGTGCAAGCACCAAGTGCGCCTCGGAATTTGGTGGTTATGCGAGCGTGAGAGGGTTTCCAGACGATTCTGAGTGCCTACTGCGCGAAGACAGCACATCAATGGGTACTGGGAAGACACACGGCCTCTGTGGAGGCAGAGCCTTGAAGAAGTGTTCCAAGAAACGCTGCCTTAGTGCCAGCGGCGTACTCTTCAACCATTAGTCAAACGTGGGACGTTTCCATCCGGATGCGTATATGGTAAGCAGGAGAGCGCTCACGCACAAGTTGGCCTGCCGCGAGTCAATGCGCTCGACTGGATGAAGGTTCTTCTGGGTTAACACTATACTGTGCCTGCCTGATTCAGTGAAAGACATAAACTCCCAGCTCATTGTGTATATGTGCCAGTACACTGCAGCTTTCTGTAGTGTGTATTGCACCATAGACTTCAGCTATGGTTGCATTTCACATGCATAGTTATAGCTATTGACACCACACACAGTTCCAGTGTGTGCGCACCTTGCATTTCTTCACTAACCCACTGGCACATTCACCACTGAAGGCAAGCTTTTTTTACAAGTGCTCCATCACCACCACTGACTTCCACATTCAAATTATTATGGTGGGATAAATGGTGATAGATGGTGGTATTTGTTCACAATCCTGCCAAAGGCAAGCTAGTGCGCAAGTGCACAACTGCCTGCACTGACTGCCACATAAAAATACATGTACATGCAGCCAACATCACCATACACCTATAATGTCACGTGTCCAAATATTATAATACTGTATAGTGGGAAAATTTTGCGCTTTTGTTTGAAACTAAACATTTCGTGGTTTTAATTTCGTAATTTCCAACCTCCAAAAGATCTCCTTGGCAGGCAAACTACTTAGCTGAAAAGAATTTTCGGGCACAGAACAGTAACATGGCACTTAAATGGCTAAATCCACTTCTGCGCTTCGTGATGGCCATTTTATTAGGATGTTAGCATATAATTATAATCATAGGTGGAGAAAATTTCGTGAATTTGGTCAAATCGTGAAAATCATGAACATTAAACCTTGCAAAATTTTCCTGCTATACGGTATTATATACAACCACCATATGCTACCAACCTATGGCACCACTTCCATGATACCACTATACCACCACCATGCACCATATCACAGTGCAAGTTGCAATCTGTGCATGCAGTATATGTGCCAGTGCTACTAGGAACAAGACCACCAGTGCAAGTTGCCAAGGGTAACCACCACGAGTGCAGGTAGAGTGTTTGTGCTATTTATCCACCACCACCACCACCACCACCACCACCACCACACAGTGCAAGTTGCAATCTGCACATGCAGTATATGCGCCAGTGTTTATATGAACAAGGCCACCAGTGCAAGTTGCCGCGAGTAACCACCCCGAGTGCAAATAGAGTGTTTGCGCTAATAGATGGAAGGAAGAACACCACCAGTGCAAGTTGCTGAAGGTCAGGGGGACATGAAGCCATATGACAAAATGCCTATTTGAAAACAATATAGGCGCAGGCAGCCCCTAAAAAGATGAAGTGATGATTTTAAAGTCTGATTATAGAACCATGCCATAAAGAGTACTTACCATGAACAATACTTTGAGACCCTCATAGCAATATTAGTATTCTTATTGTAAGAACAACCTCCAATTTCAGGGATATGGTCGCACAGATTGATTGATTGATTGATTGAGTTCATCATGTTTCTGCAGTATTCATTCCACAAAATCAGCAGTCCTGCAGTGAACTTTGATAAGTGTCCTGAACAATGTTGATCCAAACCATAATTGGTTCTACAATGAAGCACTTATCTCCGGACAGTGCTAAGTGAAACTTGTCGCCTATCGAGCTCTAAACATGTCAGAAATAAGGGTCGAACGAATAACCGAATAGTCGAATATTCATTCGGTAGCCTAATACTTGAAGGATAATTTTATTCGTTTGAATATTGGTGACGCTTAATGATGTCATACAAATGGCCACCAAACACATAAAACTTGTTTCGCTCCTGAATCAATCAACGGAACGAAACACCTTCTATCTTTATGGATTATGCAGAGACTGCAGAAAATGCTCTCTGTCAGGTCAAATTCGCCCGCTCTGCTCTTTATCCGACTTTCTCCTCCCATTTCCGGTAATCGCTCCACAGAAGACGGCCATAATTGGTAATCACTTCCGGTGGAACGAATATTTGAATATTCGTTCATTGGAAGCAACGAATAGTCAAACTTAATATAGAGTATTCGATCGACTCTTGGTCAGAAATTACTTTTATTATCCCACCATAGCAACAATTCATTTGCTCTGATAGGTAGATGATTCAGCATAGCTCTCGCACACCCATATGCAGCTCTCATGTATGCACATATTAAACAAGCATGTACTTCTATTCAGTATACACAAGTCGAACATCTTACTTCTGAAGTACTTGTGTTCCAGAACACTAGTACATCTTCTTCTTTACCATGCCTCTTGAATGCATATACAACTGTGTTGGCAAAGTAGCCCCACTGCAGAAGGATGTATACAGAATGCCATGAACTTCCAAATTTCCATAAATCTCATTTAAACATTAGACACACACTACAGAGCATATCCTAATATGTACATGGACTGACAATAAATGCTTCACATGCAGCCATTCATTATGGGTAGGGATTGGCTTGGCTATGGCTGTTCACCTTATAATGCCACACTGTTCCAAACAAAGTAAATGCACAGTTACCGTTGTGTACAGATACTTTGATGGCAATCTATTTCCATTGAAGTCCAAATAAAGACATGTAGCAAACAAACGGAATCACAGAATACATCTAGGTCAATTTAGTCCTTACTTCAAGCACAGTTGTAGAGGCTTTCACTCTCCACTGCTATCCTTTAAAGATGCTTGTGAATACACCACATTGTGACATGACACAGCACATAAGGCCAGTCTTCCAGCAAAAGCAACCCCCTGCCAAACTGTCAAACATTTTGCTAATTGACAAACCCTGGATGGCACTATGTGCCTAGTGGAGTGTGCTGGCTAAAAGGTTGCCCCAGTTGGTGAGCCAAAGAATAATGTGTCTCTGTCACTGCTGTGAAATGGTAGTCAAGGTTTGTTACATATGGGGGTGTACCTCAAAGTGGAGCGGTTATGTAGCAGCCTGTTTACACTAGTGGATTGGTTCCGTACCGGTTATGAGAACCGTTCTATGGATCGGTTCTTATCGGTTCAGCCCCCGTTCACACTATTTACAGCGAAACAGATTCAATGGTGCAAATGAAGTGCAGAAAGCAAACGTAGTATTCCCCAACAGACGATTTCCATTGTGTAGGCACTGAATGTCTGAACAAAAGACACAATTATCGGTAATTGCCACCTGAGCAGCCTTCTCCCATTCATATTTCGATCGAAAGAAGCCCCTCTGCATCACTCAAGACACTGGCCATTGCTTTTACCTGCTTAGAGCATGATACAGGTCTCTACTGAAGAATTAGAACTACTGAAGCTTCTCTGTACTCTCCAACTACCTGGTTATGCATGAGAAAAGTGGCGTGAACAGCCGCTTACGAGCAGTATCATTTTCACTAGAGAACAGAACAGTTCTGGACCGGTTTGGACCACCTACCCGAGGTGGTACCGTTCCGCCTGGAACGGTTCACTTTAGAACCGTTCTACTTCCAGTTTACACTACAGTAAGAA
Source organism: Ianthella basta (assembly GCA_964019415.1). Taxonomy (NCBI): domain Eukaryota; kingdom Metazoa; phylum Porifera; class Demospongiae; order Verongiida; family Ianthellidae; genus Ianthella; species Ianthella basta. The sequence continues at coordinate 3,512,124 of OZ025885.1, read as the reverse complement.
CTGTTCTGGAACCGTTCCAGAACCGTTCCACCACGTAGTGTAAATGGGCTGTAGGTAAGCTTTGTTAAACATCTTCTCTAAACACCATGTGCTCTTTAGATATGCAGCAAACAATAAATAAGTATTTTGAGTTAAAAAACATGTAACTCAAACTACTTGCTAGCAATTTCCCCATGTATGTTCAATAAATCAGATGGTTGGGGGTACAGTATTGCTGATGGCCTGAAAGATACATCAAGATACAATAGACTGCTGGGTTTGCAAGAGTTTCAAGTCTCCAGAGCAGCCAGTCATCCAGTGAAGCACCTCTACTAAACTGTCAACCTGTTTGCAGACTGAAGTTTAATCTAATATAACATTCTGAATGTACTTGTCACTTTCTGTCTGGAGGAAGAGCATGCTGGCTACAAGGCTACCCTATGAGGTAATGCCATGATTCGCTTGTCTGCCATTATTGGCCAACGGGTCATTCGACCTCTGTTGGGCCTGTACCTTGCAGGAGAACAGTGAGGTAAGTTTTTATTACAATATTATTACTTAAACCTGTTCTAGAAACACTTTGCGTTCTTTGGATATACGGCGAAATATAAAGAAAGATGATGTTGAGCCTAGCAAACAGAGAGTGTCAAGCGCACGACCATTTTACAATGTCCATCTGCAATAATTGGAGCAGTATCTCACAGAAGAGAGGTTCCTTAGGCTTCTTATTAATACCACTCAATTAACACATGTTCATGACCACATTTTGTTTGATTCAAAGATGAGGAAACGCCATTACAGATGGTTTAAAGCTTTGTAAAGAATGATATGAGCGCTGCCATTTGCAATGACAGAAATATATATTTGTTGTATGATGAAGCCATACATCAAAGGAGAAAATTGTGGTACATATTGTATTACCACCAGTTTTCTACAGCCGATTTAGGCAATCTTGCAACAGGTTCCCAAACTGTGGGTAGTCGTTACCTAGGTTATCTTTTTTTTTTTTTTGACCTTTGAACTCAAGATGGCGGATCGCGCGAAACTGAAGTTGACGATGACTGTGATCTTTGTGATCCTGAGGTGGATCCTATCCTTTGAAACGATTCTGGATCCTAGGACTCATCCATTGGACCCCGAATGTATCCTGTTTGCCTCCAATTTCAAGCCGACAGGTCTAGAATCCTTCGCTATCTCCTGGCGTGAAAGAGAACCCCCGCATGAGGAGAGACAACTCGCTAAAGGCGCTAGGTCACCTATGCAGTCAATCCTGTTAATACTAGCAGGCGACATTGAGTGCAATCCAGGACCAGCCAAACCGAACTACAAATTTCCCTGTGTTGGGTGCATGAAGCCAGTCAGATCAAACCAGCGTGGAATCGAATGTTCGCGCTGCCTCAAGTGGACCCACCTGAAATGCTCCGCATCCACCGCTATTGACTATGCATCACTGGATGGTCAGGAGTGGTTCTGCTCGTCCTGTATCTCCACTGAGCTACCCTTTTATGACTCTGACATTGATTATCTCAACACAGGAACAGGTACGTCTGACCAGGGGGGGGAGTCATTCCCTTTCTCTGAGAGTGAGCCACAACAACAACCCTCATTCCCATCCAATGGATATGCTTTCTGTCATCTTAATGTCCAGTCTTTGACATCCAAACTGGATGAGATCTCAGACTTTCTCAGCAGAAGTGAATGCTCGGTTATCCTTGGCATCAGTGAAACTTGGCTGGACAGCTCTGTGACCGATGCTGCCGTAACAGTGGAGAATTTCAAGCTATACCGAAAGGATAGGAGATATGGTAGGGGTGGAGGCATCCTGGTTCAAGTCCCTGTCTCCATTAGAAGCCACAGGAGGGAAGATCTGGAGCGTGACCACATTGAAGCTGTATGGCTGGAGCTACGCATCGAGAAGTCTACCATTTTGCTTTGCCACATCTATCGCCCCCCCAACTCTGCTAAATGCATTTTAGAAGACCTGTCTGATGTGCTTGAACAAGCCGCAAGTGAACGAAAGGAACTGATGATAATGGGGGACCTAAATTGCAACATCCTGGCACCAAATGCAACCACGAAGCACCTCACTGCGATTATGGAGGAACACCAACTCTCTCAGCTCATCTCCGAGCCTACCAGGGTGACTAATCAGTCACAGACTCTCATCGACCTCTGTTTTGTTTCTGCTCCCATGTGCTACACTTCTGGAGTCACCCCACTAGCAGGTAGTGACCATATGCTAATTTTTGCATCTAGATCAGCGAGAACTAGAAGACCTACACAGCCTGTTAAGGAGATTCGGTCTTTTAAGAAGTGCAATGTGGACACCTTGCTAACTGATCTGCAGGAGGCCCCCTGGGGAGTCATGGATGTTTTCGATTCTATGGATGACAAATGGGATTATTGGAAGACTCTCTTCATGAAGATTGTAAACAAACATGCCCCTATGATCAGGATAAGGCCAAGAAAGCACAGCCACCAGTGGATCTCTGCTGACATCCGTATGATGATGAAGTCTTGGAACTACTATCGCAATAAGTATAGGAAGACACGGGATGAACAGGACTGGGAGACTTATCGTAGATTGAGGAATGCAGTGAAAATGAACCTGAGGGAGTCCAAGAAAGATCATTTTGAGAGAGTCTGTAAAAACACGTCCAGGCAACCTAAGAAACTATGGGATGAGCTGAACAGAGCCCTAGGTCGTAAAGTGAAGAGTGGCATAACCCAGCTAGAGACCAGCTCTGGTATTCTCACATCAATCAGGGAGATCGCGAACCAGCTCAACTCCTATTTCACCAATTCAGCTAAACAACCTGCCCATCATTGTACACCACCTGCATTGCACCAGGCCAAGTCAGAATTCACTTTCCACCCTCTTGAAGAGGATGACATCCTGGCTGCTTTAAAAGGGTTGAATGTGCATAAATCAACTGGAGTGGATGGAGTATCAGCTCGTCTCCTACGCATGATTGCTGAAGCCATTGCACCAAGCATGGCTAAGATGTTTAACCAGAGCCTGGCTGGTGGTGAAATCCCAGAAGAGTGGAAGAGGGCAAATGTCACACCAGTCCCCAAGTGTACAGTAGCATGTCAGCCATCTGACTTCAGACCCATCTCTGTTCTCCCAGTCATAGCCAAAGTCTTTGAGTCTCTTGTTCACAAGCAGCTCTACACCTACCTGACAGAGAACTCCTTGCTCTATCCCAGTCAATCAGGCTTTCGTCCCGCCCATTGCACCCAGGACTTGCTACTCAAGACTGTTGATGATTGGAGAGCATCGCTTGACCGTGGAGAATGTGTCGGAACTGCAATGATTGACCTGAGTAAGGCCTTTGATTCTATCGATCACAACCTACTCCTCGACAAACTTTCAGCCTATGGCATTTTGAACGGAGAGCACCAATGGTTCTCAAACTATCTCTCAGGCAGGCAGCAGAGAGTCATGGTAAATGGAGCTTACTCTGATTGGGCCCCAGTCTCAAGAGGGGTACCACAAGGTTCCATTCTTGGCCCACTGCTATTCTTGGTATTCATGAATGATTTACCTACTGTAGTCACCAGCTGTACCATCAACCTATATGCCGACGATACTACCATCTATTATGCAAACCAGGATCCTGATTGTGTGACACATGCCATTAATGATGATCTCCAGCTCATTGCCACCTGGATTGTGTCTAACAAACTAACAATGAATGTAAGCAAGACCCAAATGATGGTACTAAGCAGGCGGGCCACCAGGTCACGGGCAGAACAGATCAAGGTCCAAGTCAATGGGACAACCATCCCTCGGCAGGAATCTGTCAAGTATCTGGGAGTAACTATTGATCACGACCTGAGTTGGAAGTCCCATGTAGGAGCAGTGCGGAGAAGGATGCTAGCTGCAATTGCTAGCATAAGACAAGTCAGTGCTTACCTCCCCCTCTCGACCAAACGGATGCTGTACAACGCACTAGTCCTGCCGTATGTGGACTACTGCCAGGTGATCTGGCACCCCTGCAGTTCCAACCTCGCCCAAAGTGTGGAGAGAGTACAGAATTATGGAATGAGAGTGGTACTGAACAAGCCTCCACGAACACCAAGTGCCCCCCTCAGAGACGAACTTGGGTGGACCACCCTCCAGAGGAGGCGACACAATGCAACACTCTGCCAGGTCCACCGGTGTGTCCTCAAGCAGGCTCCCAGTTATCTATCAGGAAAGTTCGTCAAGAACTCGTGTACTTACTCATCCACCAGAGGAGCCGACAAACTCCACCTTCCGCAACCTCGCACAGAAATGTACAGACAATCGTTCGAATTCCAAGGTGCCTTACAGTACAATCAACTACCGCAAAGTATTAGACAATTATCAAGTGTGAAATCCTTTAAGCATGCAATTTTGAATCTGTAACTCAACTCTATAGCTATGTCTTACTTATCTGGACCCTGAAATTCATTGTTTATTTATCTATTATTTATTAGCTATTTAATTGCCTATGTGTGTATATATACCTATGCTTGTATCTGTACTGTTCAGGACCTGCATGAAAACCCACTCTTGTGGATGCAGCACTCCTGTTTGAAATAATTCATCTATCTATCTATCTATCTATCTAGGTTACAAACCAAAATTGTACACAACTATGATGTCACACAGTCTGTATCCTAGGTAACGACTGCCCAAGGATTTGGAACCTGTTGCAAGATTGCCCAAATCCGCTGTATACTTCCCCAGGAGCACTGGGCTCTTTTTGTTAGCCAATCAGCTTCATATGGAATGTTCATTCTGTTCTAAAGTTGTTGCTCATTTTTCACACATTTCTTGCCATGCAGCTGCTGTTCACAGCATGTGACTCTTTCTCACAGCACGTTTATGTGTCACCTTGTGGATGTACAATGTTGTGGCAGCGTATGCTCACGACATCCCATGATTACACATGACTTGCTTGTGCATGCTAGCTAGCTGGATGCATGGAAGAAAAAATGGGATAAAATTGGTTGTTGAAGATGAATTTAGCATGAAATGCTTTTCACACGTATGTAAGTGTCCAACTCTTTTCAATACAATGTGCTTTGGACACTTACAGCCCATTTACACTACGCGGTGGAATGGTTCTGAAACGGTTCCAGAACAGTTCTTACTGTAGTGTAAACGGGCGTGGAATGGTTCTAAACCAAACCGTTCCAGGCGAAACGGTACCACCTCGGGTAGGTGGTCCAACCGGTCCAGAACCATTCCGTTCGCCAATGAAAATGATACAGCTCGTAAGCGGCTGTTCACACCACTTGTCTCGCGCGTAGCCGGGTAGTTGGAGAGCACAGAGAAGCTTCAGTAGTTCCAATTCTTCAGTAGCGACCTGTATCGCGCTCTAAGCAGGTAAAAGCAATGGCTGGTGTCTGGAGTGACGCAGAGGTGCTTTTTTGATCGAAATGCGTATGGAAAAAGGCCGCTCAGGCGGCAATTACCGATAAATGTGCCTTTCGTTCAGAAATTCGGTGCCTACGCAATGGAAATTGTCTGTTGGAGACTACTATGTTTGTTTTCTGCGCTTCATTTGCACTACTTGAACTTGTTTCGCTGTAACTAGTGTAAACGGGGTCTAAACTGATGAGAACCAATCCGTGGAACGGTTCTCATAACCAGTTACGGAACCGTTCCACTAGTGTAAACGGGCTGTAACATATGTGTGAATAGCATTTCATGCTAAACAATGTTACATGCAAGCTAAAACGTTTTCAAGTAGCTAAGCAGGGCCTTCTCTACACACTTACAGTGGCTGCCTCGTCTCCATGTATTACAGTGAATTCAGATAACTTGGTAAGGCCCGGCGTGTGTAATTACCTTGTAATCAATGGCTGTGTTGCCATGCTGAAACACCCTTCATGGAACCTAAATTTCCGGCGAAAGTACGTAGCTAGCTACTAAGTTCCTTTGGTCGCGGCAAAACAAGAACAGCTTCTTGTACAGACGTTGTAGCTCGATTCATCCGACGATTCAAACATACTCATTCGCAAACAACCAGCTAATTATATTATGGCACGCTCAGGCGTTAATCTAATTTAATGCACTCAGGTGCTTTGCACCCTCGTGATTAAATTAGATAACACCCTCGTGGCCATAATATAACTATAACATATGTACCTAGTACAATAAATCGAGCCAGTTACTAGATAGTAGTGGAGGGTTGCTGGATTATATGTATCCACCACTGTGTCATGCTATTGATGCAGAAAAAAAGCATGTGGCAATGCTGAATACTGGTAGGCAAACGAACAGCTAAGAAATCAGATAAGGCAAAGAATGGCTGTAGTAGGATTTGAACCTGGAACTTTGGATTGTTAGTCAACCACACTAGACTGTGTGGGCCTTTGCTAATGCATAGGTGACACATTCCTGCTAATTGGGTGTCAGTTTTTGATTTTTGCCATGTATCTCTGGCAGTCGGGCACTAATTAAGAAATACTGGTAGTGACATAAACCAATGGACCACCTGGCCATGTCCACCAAGTTTCATGACCATGCGCACACTTTCATCTTACAATTGAATACTACACCATCTATCTATACAAATGTCTCTCTTGATGTCACTTTGAATAAGGATGAAAAGCCTAGTTAACCCTTTACGCCCAAAACACTGAATTACCTGCAAGAATTAAATGTTATAAAATAAAATGGCTGAAAGCAGTAAACACAGGCGAAACCCAATTTTGCCCTCGCAGTCAAACAAACGAAGTTGACACCAGCTAGACATTAGTGCAGAAGATGAAAAATAGCCTAGTGATTGCCATACGACAGGTTGAAGACGAATTCAGGCCTTTCCTGCTGCCGTCAAGCGACTTTCACTGGTGCGCAAGTGCAATAACCAAAATGGAATGCATTTTAAGTTCTACTTATGGCTCACTGGAAGCATTTGTCTCATTTTATCGTACCATGGCTGCCAGGCTTGCCACGAGCATGAAAACTGCCCTTCCATTCCACGATGGAGTTGAGATATCGTGTGCGCTCACAGTGTGGAGAAGTGACGCAATTTTGCAAACTGAAAAGTTGACCGAGTCTTCAGTTCCACTCGTACATTGTAAATAAACCCTTGGTAAGTAAATGAAGTCAGTAAAAGAAGGGCGCTGCCTTTTCAGTTTGCAGTAAAGCTCGCAAAGCAAACCCTCTCCACCATGCATGACCGGCAAAACGGTCATTCATAGTTTAAGTGCACTGCACAACATGATCATTAAAACGCTCTATCAGGCGTAAAGGGTTAAACAAGAATTTAGAGTTAAAAACTCGTGGAGCTGCCACCCCAACTTGAAATACTTGCTCCCTTCGGGCGCTGCTCTGTCACTCACAATAGGTAAACATGACATTGTGTCATACATCTCAGTGACCTCAGCACACACACATACCTGTCACGGGGATTGCTTACTTCCTGTCTGCAACCTAGGGTCTCCTCCAATGCTGGAGCCTAAACGTCTCTGTAAATATGGCATCCTCTGATGCAAGAAGCACACTGAAACAACACGGTTTCTTCTCTCTTGGCCATTCTCTCACACTTTTACAACCATGGAGACAGTATTTTACACATTTCATAGTGAAAACTAAAAGGTTATCTACACTTATATGGCGGTTCGGTTCACAGTTAAATCGTCTTTCCTCCGCTGAAAAGGACTAGCTATGAATGTAGCAGTTTGCAAAACCAGCCTCATATGTTGCCAGGCGGTCTGTCTACGCGAGACTTTGAAACCTATGTGTAGCAGAACCCGTACCTTGTTGTTCTGTTAAGTAGTTCAACGAATTCTGCCAGACAAGCGACGGCGCTTAGACAGAGAAAGATTCCTTGTTCATTGTTCAACGAGTGCGCCTTCTGCCTTGGGGCGCCATACATAGAGATAGCAGCCATGATTATTGTGTGGCACAATAATTGTACCCTTCACATCGCTAATTTTTATTCACAAATATTTCTGTCCCCTCTTTAGCCAGTGATTCGTGAAATTTTTCGGTTGCGAAAACTTTGCGATATACGGTATCTGCGCCAGTTTGTCATAGAAACCATCTTATGTTTCACTGTACAAATATCATTACAGACATGAAGCCATACCTAAAACTGAAACAACAAAGAGGCCTGTTAGTCTGGTATGATGGTCAATAGCTGCATACAGCTTGATCAGTACCTTGTAATCATGGCGAATGTTGGCAAAGTAGATGAAGGAATCTACAGCAAGCGCCATTCTGAGGCTGCTGGCTTCCCATGACAGGGCAGGAAGGTTCTTTCCTGGGACGCGTAGTGAATGCAAGTGCTAAACCCCAAGAAAGATACCAAGAAAACACAAGGTGAAAGAGCTGAGCATTCCTATACATAATAAATTACAGGCATGCTGGACTCACCTCTCCTACAGGACTGTAAAACTGGATTAGGTTAAATTCACGATCCTGAAAAACCAGAAGAATAAAATTAATATACATTGTATAAGACAATCATACAGAAAGCCAGCCACAGTAACTAGTCTGGGATGGAAGAATCTATAGGCAAAGCATACAAAGCAGTGATATTAATGCAAAAAATGAAGATGAATTCATAGTTTAAACTCTTCTTTGTTGTGTTAGTTCCTCAGTTAAATTAAAATGAGTGCTTCTTTTGCAATTGTTACAAAGCATATGTATTTGCGTTATACTGGTCTTCAAATGAGGCAGCATGCTTGATCTGGTAAAGGTAGCTCTTTCCACAATGACAAAGTTTGTAAAGACAGTGTGTGCAGCAGAGCAAAGTGTTTTGGAGGATTTGAAAGCATAAAAGAATGACATTGAATTATACATACTCTACAACATAAATAAGCTTGTGAAAGGGATAAACACGTAATTGCTGTGGCTCCTTCATTTATGAACATGCAATTTTTTAACTTTCCATGTGAAACATGGTTATGTATGTTCTTTCCTTGGAGCTATTCTATCATCACCCTGTACCTTTCAGAATTTGCTACAACACAAACAAGACAGGTGCCACATTGCACTATTGTATCTGTCTGAGAATGGTACTCCAATATAATACTATCATACCTGTATGGCAGATCGTTGAGCACCTCCAATGGCCAGAATAGTCCCCTTGGGGCTCCAGGAAGCACACTGAATCACAATGCCAGTGTCAATCTTCACTGGATCTGAACAAATCAAAGTGTTACATTTAAATGCCAGCTGAACTGATACACCATATCCACTTATAGTCAACACACACCAACTTGGCTAACAGCTATTCCTAGCTACTAAAAATATCATAGAGTCATGCACATCTATGTTACTGCCTTTGAAAGAATCTATATCAGACAGCACGGTAGTGCTGTCTATGCAGGGATGGCTGTGGTTGTTTGTATGCTGTAATACAAATGAAAATTAGTGTTACTCCTGAACAGAAGCAAGAACCGACAAACGTGCCCGCCTGCGAGTAATGAATGTTGTACAGTTTACAGAGCTAAGCTTACTTCCAAGCAGCAGCGCACCCTCGTGTAGAAAGGGTTGTCGCCTGTTTCTGTGTTTCGTCTTATTATTATTATTATTCTCCATCAGCTGTAGCTCACTAATGCCATGAAGTAGCAGAATAATTTGACTACATTTCTTCTGCCCGTTCCTGTCGCCGGTGCCTTTTGTTGGTTTGAAACGCTGCGTGCAAGTATCACTCATTATGGTTACTGGGTCTGTCCAGAGACATTGTGCGCGAGACGCCATTTTACAATGACATGTACGACCAGCAGTTTTCCGCCTGTTTCTTCAATTTCTGTTCAATAGCCTCGCAAGACCATTAGATGTCCGTTCATAGGCGTGTATGAGGCAAGTTTCGGCTGAAGCCAGCTTGCGTGGCATCTCAAAGGGCATCCATGGTCATGCATATACCATCACTATTAATTAACACTCAGTTAACTTCTGGTTGCCATTTCTCCAGCTCGTTCCAATGGCCTAGTGCAGAAAAGTGCTGACGAGCACCAGAAATGAGGCCCTATACCTGCATGGGTGTCCTGTGATTGCAACTTAGCATGTGCAACTTGCACACTACCAAAAGCACAGAAACTAAAATTAGTAAAAAGTTTCTACAAAAATAGTAGGTATGTAGGAATGGCACAAAAAGTACAGACACAAGTACAATACACATGCACACACACACAGACAGAGACCTGTGTCCAATTCATGCCTCATGACTTGCGCTCTTCCATTCTCAAAGCAGACAGCCAGAGATGGGAAACTGGCATCCATGTAGCTACTGGCCCCATTATACCACTCCAGGGCAGACAGACGGATAGCCCCAGTGACATTCAGCAAGCAAACAATGGACACATTTGCCTGCACAAAAAAAAGTTCAGCAAAGCACATCTCTCTGGTACACCGCACAATCACTGGTTATGCCTGTACAAGTAATCATGTACGTACCTTACTTGGCTGTGTGACAATTGGGAAATATACCGTAATAATGTGGAAGACTGTCACTCTTAAGAGTAATCTACAACTTCAATACACTCTGAATAAATGAAACAATGAATCTACAACTACGTCACATGCTTTCATAGAAGGCCTGACCCATTTTAACCAGAATGTGTCAGTCTTACAGTACATAACACATCCACTAGTGTCAGTCCACACGTACACATATCAGGGTATGCTACACAGTACTTACACAGGAATCAGCAAGGGTCAACACTGTTGCTTTCCTCGACCTTTAGTTATACAGTGTACTCTCGTTAATCCGCCACAATTCGTTTTGGCATTTTTTGGAGGATTAACGAGTTTGGCGGATTAATGAGTTTGGCTGAAACGTTGTACCATCACTGTAAATAACTATCAAATACATGCAGTAAATGGAAACAGATATCATTGCAAAGGATCAACCATACAAAGAAAACACATGGTCAATAAAAGAAGCACTGGACTACACTCATTGTTGAAGATATAGAGCTTATGCACAATAATTGAAAAGAGAAATTTGCGCTCGTGCTTGTACACTGTTCTTTTCAAGCTTCTCTTGCAGTTTCAAAATCATCCAGGCATCATCCTCATTTCCCACAATACTATCCAAGTAATTCTGAAGTAACTGTGCAGCCTGTAAGGCTTGTTTCAGCGTTGGCACAGTGTCTCTACTGTTCTCTTCATTGACCTCTTCATTGTCCTCAATGTCTGCATCATCCTGGCCAGTCACCACTTAAGCTTCCTCATGTGCTTCTGGCTGCACTGATGGGATTTTTGGGTTCCCAATCGGCCTTGCGCTTAAAAATATCTCCCACTGTCCCTTGCGCAATACGAAAGCTCCATTTGCTGGAAAAATGCTCAGCAATCTGCTCCTGCGTTGATTTAGCATGCTTGGCTTTGAACTCGCACATCTCCTTCTTCTGTAAAACTGTCAAATCGCAGCGCACTCTCTTCCTTGCAGTAGCCATCTTCTCAATTGGCGGATAAAGTGTTAGGCAACACATATAATTAGAAGAAGTGACGTCAGAAACGTGTGGCGGAGGCGATTAGCGGATTACATCAATAGTAAAGCCATACAAATGAATTCATGCTCACAAATGCCGGTGGATTAACGGGTTTGGCACATAAAGCGGTGGCGGATTAATGAGGATTCACTGTATTGCCAGAGTGCAATGATGCATGGGTACAAGGTTTGGGAGGGAAATTATTAAGGATAATGAGCTGTGATTAGCAATCAAGATTCTATTGTTCAATTGGAAGGTTGAATTAGTTAGGAAGAGTTGGAGAGTTGGAGATTGGAAGTTTGAATTAGCTATCAGAGGGGGTAATCAGCCGAGTTAATCAACCAAAGGTTTTGATTCACTAAACATTCTAAATTAATGGCACGATGTCATGGGCACTGACAAGGTTGCATTGCGACATCATATAAACTCCAAAGAAGTGTTAAGTACAGAATGTCACAATTCACACCCCTAAGACTTCGACATGGAGAAAAGGTGCACCATGCACAAACTCACAAGCCACCATGACCACTTTGTGGCAGGATGAGGTCATACATTAAAGGGTGCAAACTCAAGTCCAGTGAGCAAGGGTGTGCATTTCCACCAACCAATAACACAAATAAAAACATCTCCCACAGATGCTGCCAGATATAGGGATTGTAGCAACTGGGTTACAATTTTCTTTAGCCGGTGCAGCTATTTCCATGTAATGCATTACACTGTCTACTTCATCTGTGTACTATTAGGCCTGCCATTAAATTTTGATATATCAATATATCGTGATACAGGTGGCCTCGATTCGATATGATATATGATCTAGTGTATAGCAGTATACTAGATCCTATAGAGACTGGAGGGAAACAAGTGCTTGTATGATACTGTACTGATGCCTAACTGTGTCAAATATTAAGCGTCAAGGCCATAGAGGCTTCGATTTGTCCCATCAGTTAGATGATTTCGTAGCACATATATCACCTTCGTATGAAGCTGCCATATTGCGCATGGGGCATTTCTAGGCAGTGATGGCCCAATGCCTGATTCTGTCATTTCTGGGAAATGGCAGAGACAGGGTGCTCGGTGAGATATTGTGCTGTGCGAACAAAATGCAAAGACTTTTTCTTCTGCAAGAGTGAGCACTGCACCCCTCTCATCCTGGGAACTGCTTCTTGAGGAGTGCTTGAGCATAGCTGATGTGGAGATCATTCAGCCTACTTCCATTGCACAGTTCCCTCCTTTCCCTCTGTGAAAAACTGCTGGCATCCACTTGCAGCCACTTCTTTTCACTGGATCTGAAGTCATTGATTATGAGTGCACCCACTTTCTCTTCATCAGGGACCTTCACCTTACAGGCAGGTGTATCTGATTCAATTACTTCCTAGTTTTCTGGCTCTTTGATTTGCTTTGACTTGCTTGCATACGACATCTGCTTTCTTCAATTTTTCCTTTGCCTCAGGCTGCAAACTGCAGATATTGATCATGGCAGATGACCACCGATCGTATTCCTTTCTGTCACCGAGACGGCATACGGATTGTGAGCATTGCTTGTTTCCCGCTGGCAAGGCAGCGTTTGTCAAACAGCAGCTTCCCAGATATCGCGATAGACATGATACCCGCGAACCATGGAGTCCATCTCATTGTTATTGATCCCCCTCATTCTGTGCAAATGCCTGCTCCTTTGGACACTGTGCAATGGAAGCTGCAGTACAATACTTGTGACGAACTCAGCAATGAAGTCACGAACACGCGGCACTGTGCTTTCTGAGCATGCACATATTGCTGTGTGCTGTGCGTCAGTCAACTTGAGATCATGCCTATGATTCAAGCGCTTCAACGTGATTGCTTTACGCCGCCATTGTATAGGGGGCGTGGCTTACCTGCATCTCACAAAATGCAAAATTTTTCCTGCAAAAATTACAGTTTGAGCCAAAATTTTAAGATTTGCAAAAATATTGTCCCGCAAAATTTGTGCGCTATACAGTATACATCTTCCTGCCCATATACCATCTGAGTGGAATTGGGAAGCAACACAATATCATTACATCATTGTGTACATGGAAAATAATCATATCCCTCCTACTATGTATGGATACATACATTCAGACAAGATTTTTACGTAAACACTCACAATAAAGTTTCCTTGGCTGTCATGAATCATGACTTCCCCTCTGCTGTTGCCAAATAGTATTCTTTTAGCATTGGGGGACCACTGGGGTGGAAAGACAACATATATAGTGATAACTACTGGTAGTTCTCTTGGAAGTCACTAGCCAAAGATTTGATTTCTTTACCAAACATTTCGGCAGCTGACTGCTGCCTTCATCAGTGGTAATGGCTTACAGTGTGTGGTGGTTAAATAGGTGAGGGTGACAGCTGATGATGTGACAGATGATGATGAATGAAATTAAAATGTGACTTCCAAGAGAACCGCCAGTGATGCAACCTAGCCAGACAAGCTTCTTCAAGTGATAATTACTGAAAGAATGTTGGAAACATCAATAGTGTAGAAATTGGCAAGATGAGATGCATGGTTATGTACAATGATAGACAGATGTGCGGTGATGACATGGTAATGACATGAATGGCCAGTATATACCACCATGATGACAAAGCAATAATGGGTAAGTACTGACTGCCCACAAATTCTTTATTAATTGTTAAGTCAATGCATGGTTCGCTATCTACAGGCAGTGTGCATGTGTGCCTATTGTTCCTTATTACTTCGTGGTGATAAAACAATAGGTAAGTGAATGCTTAGAAAGTACAGCACCTTGTGTTCAGGATATCACTGCTGAGATTGTTGAGTATTGCACAGTTACCCTTGCAAACTATCCATAGGCACACGACTGAGTTTGATTGATAGTTTTGAGGTAGACTCCATGGTATGCAGCTATCATTTCTGCTAGGGGTTAATCATCACAGCTATGCACATGGATCCAGATCTTACATAAAGATAAGTATATGTAAGACAGGGCTGGTGGTGTAGCAACCTTAGTACCAACAGATGATTTGCATTTGGGTAACCTTGGTGGCCTTGGCCTCACAGTACCATGAAAGATAGCCTCATTTAAACACACATCCTCTCTGAAGGTAACCACCTCTCTTGCAGCCCCTATTGTACAAAGCCTACCTATTAAACTGAAAGCATCACCAACCAAAGGCATGTGAAATCAGAAGTCAGACAGGTGAGACAACTAGCCAGAACAGCTAAATGCCACTGCAGACAAGTCCTGTCAAAGCTGTTGGTGCAACAGAAGGGAGCACTGGAACTGCAGAAGAAGAGGGTGCCTCTTCAAGACTGAATGCACTTCCGATCACAGGCCATGGCTATCTTGCACAAAGGGGACTTCAGAGATGCTCTGTGCCCGTAGTACAGCTGGTAGCTTACCACCTTTCCAAGCCCTGCTGATAAGTACAGTATATGGAGCATCTTTCACCATGGAACATGCACTGGGTTGCCCAGCCGGAGGCTTCCCACAATGAGGCATAATGAAATCACATACCTCATGGACAGCATCATGATGGAAGTGTGTCAAGAGGTTTCCATCAAGTCTCAACTTCAAGAGTCGCCAGGAGAACCACTACACCAAACCACTTCCATCAGAGACAATGGAGCCTGTCTTGACTTCTGAGCACAAGCCTTCTGCAGTATACCACAGATACTCTTCAAAGCTAGAGATCTTCCTAAGCGGTCAATACTGGCCTGCCTAGGCGAAACCAGCTCAGCAAACCAAGAAAGGACGACTTACACCTAACACCACTTCAACCAGCGTCTACACTCTTACATGTTACCTGTTCATGTGGACTGCACACAACAATGTCAGGGGTTACACTATTTCTGAGTGTGGGCTTCCTAGGGTTTAGGAACCCACATTCAGAAAAGTAGCAAATAATGAGAAGCTTTTGACAGGTCTGGAAAGCTCTACATGATGACTTTGTATGTAGTTAACGATTTATCTGTTGGAATAGGCCCGTAAACCTAATCTGTAACAATATACAAAATGGCTGGTAGCCCTCTCAGAAGTCACTACCGGGGTCCTTTGGGTGCACTAAGAGGTAGCTTTTAGTACACCCAAAGGACCCAGTTCCCAAAAGAGAAAGATCATGGTGTTGTCTACTGCATTCCTTGCCCAAATTCCCTAATAGGACAAACCAGTAGAACTTTACTCCAGCGAATCAAAGAACACCAAAGGTCAGCATGCTACAGTGACATAACCACCTCAGCCTTAGCAGAGCACGCTAAACTCAACAAGACACCCCATCCAAAGGGATGAAGCACAAGTTATCACCACTTGTCCTCACACCTCTAGACAGTGTCTTATGGAGTCCTGGATCCACAAGGAATTCGACCCCTTGAGCACAGAAATTGGCTCCCTCTCTCACAGCTACAAGACAGCTACAAGACCTTAGTTAAACATTCATAATTCACACCTCACTAACTCTCGTCTAGTGCCTTTTCTTCTAAATACTACTTCATTTTGTGCTTCCTGAGACTCTGCTGTGACTAACGTCATTCAAATTGCAGTGAAAGCACCACCAGCAGTTCCACTGTGTTGTCGTATTAGAGTATCTTGTAGCAGACTCAAGGCATTTCATTTGACCCGTATTATCCCAACATTGCTCATGGCATTACACTGGTGCCTTCATCACAAGTTGAACGACTTTGTTAGTCACAGCAGAGCTGGAGGAAGTACAAAATAAGGTAGTATTTAGAATAAAAAGGTGCTAGATGAGGAGAAAAGGCAAACTGCAGCTTCATGTTAGTGGAAAATAGTCCGATTATAGATGACCCCAACGCCTTCAGTTCTAAGCCTTCATGCTCCGTCGCGACGAAGGCCTTTCATTCAAAACTTCGGATGTGACCAGAGCTGGAGTGTGCCTGTTTGACAGTCATGTAAGAGTGAGCAGATCTTTGCTCTTCGTGATGATAGTGCGACGGTCCGAAGTTATACTGTATGGCCGGAAATTTTGGCGAGAATCTATTTTGGCAGATTGCTGAAATTTCTGTATTTGGCAGAATTTACTTATGCAGTTTGGCACAATGATGCCACAATGATATTCATAGCTTTGTTGAAAATGTCATAATTATGACTGCAACATACACCATGCATACACACATACATGGGGCATGAGAAAACTCGGACACAGACGTATACCCAGGCCAGCATTCAGCTGGGAAGGGATGCCTGGCAAGCTTGTGAGTAAATACAAGGTAGAGATGAGCTTATGAACTAAGATAAAATGAGTTGATTAACAAATAGTTTGGTGACAGAGATAAATGACTGTTAAGTGGATGCTGACGTAAAATAGGATGGATTAGAGGTGTGTTTGCATGGGTTCCAATCGGTACTACATCTTGCTTGGAAGATGTGGGCTGAGCATGCTACTGCTATCTTGCTAATTCGAATAGAAGATTCGAGATTGATCGCCTGGTCTGTGTTGGGAGGATGGTTTGAATGGTGGTGATTGCCTCCTTGGTGAAATGTCTGAGACAGCCTATTTCCAGGGTGTCCAGGACTGCAAAGAAACCTAATGACTAATCGATTAATCCGGACGAACAGAGCTAGGTTACTGAAGCGTCTCTGAGCAGTACATGCGCTATTGTTTGATCATATTTAGACTATTTTTGTTCCAATCCTTAGCTTTTCCTACGAATGCTGCAATGTACAAAGAACTTTCAAGCTTCATTTTGATAGATTTGCTGACACTTGCCTGCAGCCTGTGACCTCACACACAATCGTACTTCTCCAACGCAGAAACAGAGAACAGGCTGCCGAAAAAAGTTACCAACAATGATCTCAACGTCAGTCTTCACAGCGACTGTATTTATATGGTTGGGATTGCCTTCGGCTTCTTTGCACTCTTCTTCCACCTCCAGTGTCCAAAATTGTTTGGGGACGTAATGTCCTCGCGCTGCTGTCAATTGTGAATTTCAAGCTGACGATTAATCTATAGGCATGGCATATCCAGCCTTGTTAAATGGGAAAGCTATATGATTGCACAAATTTTGGCAGAAGAAATATGGCGGATTGCACTCAAATCCGCCAATCTGGCAAAAAATTCCCCGCCAAAATTTCCGGCCATACGTTAAGCCTTCGGTTTGAAGAAATATTACTTCAGACACTTTGAATTTTTTGCTAGAACTTCTGAAGGAGGGCGCCACTCTGGCTTTAACCAAGAGTACCACGTTACATTCTAATGTTGAGCATATAGACCAAGAGCCAAGAAAAACGGCCTGCTTACGACTGAGATCTGGCGTCCGATTTCACATGGCGTTCGAAAACGAATGCCTGACCCTAATGTAATATAATGTTTGGGAACTTTGGGCACCCTGTGGTACAGACCATTGGTAAAATGGCAAACAAAAGGGAAGTTTAACAATTTTAAATATGACAGAATTTTTAATTAGGCCTTTGTTTACATGCAAGATGGCACCAAATTGCAAATATAAAATGCCATAGCCCCATATCATTGATATACCACATTTATACTGATAGTGGGTGTTATAATAATTTTATATGAAAATCCAGCAAATGCTCACGAAACTTTGTAGGCAAGTGCACGTGGTCAATGAGGCTGTGCACTCAGCAGGGATTAGTAATTAAAGACTCTGCTGTTCAATTAGAAGGCCGACAATTTAGTGAGATGCTATGGAATGGTGACATTCTATTGTGACGTCACCCAAACATCACACCCTAGTCAATCCAAAATATAGGGTTCATTTCATGACGTCACCTTTCGCATCTCAAAGACCCCTTGAAGTAGCTGACAGGGAGAAAGGGCCACCGCGCACGCTTCTCTTTGTCACCCAGTCAAACGTGAGACGTTTTCACCCAGACGCATATATGGTAAGCAGGAGATCACTCGAGCACAAGTTGGCCTGATACGAGTCAATGCGCTCGACTGGATGAAGGCTCTTCTGGGTTAAAGCTGTGCTGTGCTTGCCAAATTCAGTGAAAGAAATTAACTCCCAGTTCATTGTGTATGTGCCAGTACACTACAGCTTTCTGCAGTGTGTATTGTGCCATAGACTTTAGCAATGGTACGGTACACAGAAAACATGACAGTAATTCTGTTTGTCGGTTAACTCTTTTTGTCCTTATCACTCCTTTATCCGTGAATACTTTTGATTACCTGTTAGCGTTTAACCGGTAACAGTTAACTGGAAACCATTAACCGAAATAAAATGGCCGTCAGCCACGAACAAAAAAACGGAAATTGAAAGATATCTCTTCAAGAACTGCAAGACGGTCGATTTCAACCCGTGGAGAACACTTCTGGAGCCCCACTTTATAATCGCTGAGAGTTTAGTGGCGCCCTGTGCTGTAGTTGTGCTTGAATCGTGACCGAACTCTTCAGAGACACTTGGATATGTTGTCATTTGTGGACTGGACACCTGTAAAGACGGAGCTGTTTGAAGAGACTTGGAGGCACTTGTATCAGTACACGACCATTTGGAGAGACTTGCGAAGACGCTGCTTTTCGGAACCCTTTGCAGAGACATGACCACTATTATAATCAGATATGAAGACAACGGCTCAGTGTGCTACAGCGGGACCATTCTCCTTTGCGAACACTGGAAACTGCTCCTGTGCACCTACGTATACCGTCGCCCTTTAGTAGGGGTAAAATCGCTACTAGTTAATGAATGTTACTAGCTACCGGTTAAGGGTTCACTGTTTGCTAACGACAACCGACAATAACTGTTACCAGTTTTCGGGTAACGTCATGTTTTCTATGCACCGTATCATATGGTTGCATTTCACATGCATAGTTATAGCTATTGACATCACACACAGTTCCAGTGTGTGTGCACCTAGCATTTCTTCACTAACCCACTGGCACACCCACCATTGAAGACAAGTTTTCTTACAAGTGCTCCATCACCACCACTGACTGCCACATTCACATGTGGTGAGACAAATGGTGATAGGGTATTTGTACACAATCCTGCCAAATACAAGCTAGTGTGCAAGTGCACAACTGCCAGCACTCACCACCACATACGTACAAATGCAGCCAACATCACCATACACCTATAATGTCACGTGCCCAAATACCGTGTGGCCGGAAATTTTGGCAGGAATTTATTTTGGCGGATTGCTGAGATTTCTGTATTTGGCGGAATTTACTTTGGCGGTTTGGCAAAACCTGTGCCATCATGATATTCATATCAAAATGGCTAATCCGGATGAACAGAGCTAGATTGCTGAAGAGTCTCTGTCTGAGGAGTACATGCGCTGTTGTTTGACCGTAATCGAATTATTTTCGTTCCAATCCTTAGCTTTTCCCAGGAATGCTGCAACGTAGCTACAAAAGCTTTCAAGCCTCCTTTTGGCAGATCTGCTGACGCTCACCCCAAGCCTGTGACCTCGCACACAATTGTACCGCTCCAACGCAGAAACAGAGAGCAGGTTGCCGAAATCTGTCGCAGTAAGTTACCGACAATGATTTCAACGTCAGTCTTCACAGTGACCGCATATACGACGCCGTTCGGATTGCCTACGGCTTCGAATTCCTCGCGCTCTTCTTCCACCTCCGGTATCCAAAACTCTTTGGAAACATAGTGTCCTCGCGCTGCTGTCAGTTGTGAACTCCATGCTGACGATTAATCTATAGGCCTGGCGCAACCAGGCTTGTTAAGCGGGAAAATTATATGATTGCATAAATTTTGGCGGAAGAAATATTGGCGGATTGCTCTCAAAACCGTCAATCCGCCAAAATTTCCGGCCATACGGTATTATAATATTATGTACAACCACCACAGTGCAAGTTGCAATCTGCACATGCAGTATATGTGCCAGTGCTACTAGGAACAAGACCACCAGTGCGAGTTGCCAGGGTAACCACCCCGAGTGCAGGTAGAGTGTTTGCACTACATATACCACCACCATCACCACCACTACCACCACACAGTGCAAGTTGCAATCTGCACATGCAGTATACGTCCAGTGCTTCTATTAACAGCTTGCACTTGCATACCTGTTGCTGCATCCTGCTCCAACTTGTGCCATTCGACTAGCACCAACACTGTACTTGCACTCATAGTGGTCCCCCACTGCATGCTGTTCGATGCTGGTGCCCAGTCCCCCTGACCTTAAGCAACTTGCGCTGGTAGTGTTTTTCCTTCCATCAACTAGCGCAAACACTCTGCCTGCACTTGCAGTGGTTACCCTCGACAACTTGCACTGGTGGCCTTGTTAATAGAAGCACTGGCGCATATACTGCATGTGCAGATTGCAACTTGCACCATGCAGTGGTGGTGGGGGTGGTGATGGTATTACATTATATAATTCATTCACCAGCTGTCACCCTCACATATTTAACCACCACACACTTTATAAGCCATTACCACTGAAGAAGGCAGCAGTCAGCTGCCAAACATTTGGAAAAAAATCATATCTTTGACTAGTGGACTTCCAAGAGGGCCACCAGTGATGCAACCTAGTCAGACAAGCTTCTTCAAATATACAAAATGACATATGGAAATCCCTTTTATAAGTCCTGCATGGTTATGATCATGAATGCATATAAGCTACTGTCATGGAGGGCTGGCATTAACAAAATGGACAGTACCCATACAATTGATCAAACAAATAAAGTACAGCAAGTGCATTGGACAAAACAAATGCTGTTGCTGTTGGCAAAGATTCACTTCCATGCACATATTCTTACTTGAACATGAGTGAGTTGCATCCCTTTCAAGTCCTTCCCCCACAGTCTATTACCATCAAAGGATCCCACTATGATGGCACCATCTTCATACACAATACAAATCCTCTGTCCATCCTTGGTCCAACACATGTCCTTCACTACACTGCGGTTCCTGTTGTTGATCATTTCTTCACACCACAAGCCTACACAAGAATATCAAAACTTGTACCCTGGGTGTGACATGAACATTAAAGACAGCAAACAGACAATATATCCCAGACTACTTGATTCATCCTGGTAAACATTTCCAGGATGTAGATATTAGAAACCCAACAGATCACAACCCAGCAATAACAGTGTTGCATGGTTTGTTTTGTTGGTATTGTCTTTCTAGATGCCTTAGATATCTGGAAGGCATGTGATACAGAGAATCATGGCCACCTACTATCATGTCTTCAGGACTTCAACCTTGATTGATTCAGTCTCCTGTCAGTGGTTTTAATCCTACCTGCATGACAGGTCCCAGATCACTGCTATTGACTCGGAGCACTCTGGGGCGGCAGAGTCCCCTGAGACCCTGTCCTTGGGCCTCTCCTCTTTTCAACATTTGTCAATAGAGAACACCATTTTGTTTGCAAATGACACCACTGTCTTTGTAACTAGTACCTCTGTTGCTGACCTTTCAGCTACACTGTAATGTGCTCTGATAGCCTTGTACCCGGGCCATCGATAAAAATGAAGGCCTGGTATACACTGCTCATGCATGTGCATAATCATTAACCTTTTTCAGTTAAAATAGGATATTCCACTATTCCTCCATATCATGACGAGTATGTAAGACGAAATCACATATGGTTTGACATCTAAGACTAAATTTCTGCACAGTCAGCAAACTCTGGTTCCTCTAGCCAATTTTGAACCCATCGCTTCAGCCAACAATGGATAATTGCAGAGCATGTAGTTTCATATCCAGGCCAGAATGATGGATAGGTTTGGTGCCTACATCAGTCACCTGATTGCCATGACTTCATCTAATTTAAAGAAGGGGTATTACTCAGCGCAAGTATTAATCTGATGTATAGAGTCCCTGGGACATGGAAAAAGTGTACAAACTAGTGTATAAAAATTCCTTTAGAATTAACAGAGATTTCCCTATATTGACTTGTCATTGTCTTCCTTGAGAGAATCTCATGGTAAGTCTCAATCATCCATTATCAGCTATTCCTTTAGAGCAGCTCGATCTGCTCCTTCATTTTACTGCACATTATGATACATAATGTCTACTAGTATGATCCATTTACATATACTAGGACTTCTATGGCTATCATATAGTGAAATTGCCATATGTAGCTACATACACATGTGGAGCTCATGGTTGTGTCTGCAAGAAAGAGACATTCAGGGTCTAACAAGGCACACCTTGTTGCATGGCACTGCTCTACAGATGGACCAAGTATCTAGTCAAACAGAAGCTTTATGGCCAACAATTGTGCCAAATAGCATCATCTGAAATTTTGCCACATTGCACCCAACCATCTGTCAAAAAGTACACCCATATGATCCATGGTCTAACCAGCCTTCCAATACCTGCCAGTCTGCTTCCTGCTACTATTTTGGTTTTGTTACACGGTAGATGGCTATCCTGCTCTGCTATATGTAATTATACGCATACACCAAAACTAACGCACCATTGACCTTTGCTTTTTGATTGAAGTTCAAACTGCCAATGAAAACTAACCGAAATGAAGGCACTAAAGTGCTAACTCCTCGGCATAATAAGCTATATTCTGAATCGTTGAAGGCTGACATTGCAATTTCATCCAAAACTGTAATGCTTTTATCACTGGAGATCTATGATGACTTCCAGAGTGTGAGTATGAAAATCTAAGTTTTGAAAGTATAGGACCAAGTGGAATTTGGGGAAAGAATGAAACAGGTTCTGCAAGGCACGAAATGCCTCACTCAATGGAGTAGCTACTGCCCTGAGGACATACCATCCTTTGGGCCAAACAACACACCTCCTTCAGGCAAAGAACAACACTTGATAAAGAGCAACCACCGTAGGTGACCATACGCATGTGCTATATAGCTACACGCAAACACAATGGCAAAGTGGGCACCGCGTGGTTGAGAGCAACGTCACGTGATTAGAACATGCTCGTGCGCTATTCAGGGCAACTAAAATGGCTGTCCCGTGCGCTAGTACCTTCGAAGCGAATTCTGTAGCTTTGCGAAGAGGCTGTCTTACAAAAAATGCTCATTTTAATCCAATGTTTTGCAGCGATGAGGCGATTCGTAGGTCTTTGTGTCCAATTCGTTATTGTATGGAAAAGCCGAAACGAACACATACACACACACACATGCGCCGAGGGTTAATGATTGATGCTGCACAGTAAAACACACACCAAATATTTCATTGAATGAGTTTGAGATGAAACATCATCTCATTGCTACATATAACCAATTCATGTATTGCATACCTTTGTACAGGGTCCACACAACAATGAGACCATGCTGGTCACTGGAGGTAAGCTTGGAATACTGCTCATTCCACTTGACAACTTCAATAGAGCCTTCATGAGCTGACAGGCTCTGGTTCATTGTCAGGTTGCTTGGTGCTGCCAGGCCAGTACCTTTTGGGTTGGTACCTGTGCAATATGTAGTGTACAACATCTCATTGCGCCGCCTTCGCAGAAACTACCTTGCACAACCTATACATGAATGGCTGACCTAAGCAAGCTAGTTCATGGAGAACACCACAGCAGGGCCAGCTACCATTTACTGGTACAGCATGCTAAATAAACAAGGGAATATAGTATCTCAGCAAGCATCCATGCTGCTGGGAAGGAACCAGGGATCTAGCACTCGACTTATACGGGCATAGTTCACTGCTACCCTTAATCCTCCCACAGTGTAACTTCTCACCCTGCTGAGGCTCCAGCTTCAGAACCTTGAGCAACCCATCCTCCCCACCGCAGGCTATCCATCCCTTGGAGCTACTCCATGCCAGTGACCTGAGGGGAGTGTTGTGCGGGATGGCTATCTGAGGGGTAGAGTGGAATGACGACGAATAAAGAACAGGAATAACAAATATAAGGGCATCCAACGAACCTTCTTGCTGAGGTACACCAACATCACTTGTTCAATCTTTCTAACACCAACAGCGCGCCAACAAGGCAGTCGGCTGCAGTTGCTACGACAAACACTATAACCGTATAACTATGTTATTTTCCGCATTACTCCGTTTACTTACAGCAGGCGCGCATTCTATCATTCCGCCCCCACCCCCTTCATGATTCTTACATCAGGCATTCAATTTAAATGCAAATTTAGGAAGTCGAGAGATATCGATCGACTGTTGGACCATGAATGC
Source organism: Ianthella basta (assembly GCA_964019415.1). NCBI lineage: Eukaryota > Metazoa > Porifera > Demospongiae > Verongiida > Ianthellidae > Ianthella > Ianthella basta. The sequence goes on along the minus strand of OZ025885.1, from coordinate 3,487,700 downwards.
TACTAGAAGCTAGTGAGCAGTATAGCATGAGTGCCTTCAATCACTTGCAACTAATGGTATCTTAGCTAGATATGCAACCTATCTATAATAGCAAGCATCAACAGTACTAGTGTTCTTATGAACATGAATTTGTAGTAGGTACTCCATCTGAAGTCATTGTTAATGGGTAATGTTATGATGATACACAGAGCTAGCTATACATGTGAAGGAACTAAATTGGTTCACACAATCAGCAACACAAATTAACAATTAGGCATGGTCAGAAGCATACTTGTACTGTTCAGGATCTCTTCCATTCAGCTAGCTATTGAACAGCTAGCTATAGTGCACACGTGTATCAAGTGCAGACAACAATTTGGCAGAATCCCTCAATGTCATCATGCAATGTAATATTATACTATAAATGAGCAATTAAAGAGCTCAGCAGAAGCTGTACTGCCCAAGGGAAGTGCATATAAATCCATTTACACTTCAGTTCAGAATTTTTTTAGGTGGGGGGGCACAATTGAGATTTCCCTTGTCCCCACCCTAGCTGTGGTGGAATACTTGGAATATGTTTGAGTAGCATACCATCACATTGGCTTACACCAATACATACGTAATAACAGGCAAGTAATGAGTCTTTATACAGCAGTTAAAACTAACCCTTTAAAATAATAAAATTAAAACGATTCCCTAAATTCTGCACTGGACAATATTCCTAGACCATCACTGTAGTCATCCCTTCAAGAAACACCTGACTTGCTCCCAAGTGACTTCCTTTGGAATTTCTTTTGATGGTCTGCAAATAATACAGTCATAACAAAACTACGTAATTTCATGTGAGATATAACATAATAGAACTTGCTATTCTAGCATGCACATGCATGTGTCACATTATCTACCATAGTATTCAGACACAGTTGTAAATGCTTTAGCATTTGCAGGATTAAACTTCTGTGGTTTCGTGGATCAGCAACCATTCACTAATGTTTCATCCCATGCAAATTTACACAAAGCATTAGCTAGCCAGACTGAGACCCACCAACCCTGAAAATCGTGAAAGCCATGAAAACTTGCAAGCTGTGAAATTAAACCCCATGAAAGTTAAAGTGTATACAGTAGCTTAATACAGTGGGACGTAGTTAATGGCTTAGCATTCGAAATGGTTGCGCCTGTTGGGCCACACCCATGCAGCTGTGCGATTGGTGCCTTCCTTTTGCGCATGCACATCTGACACCCTGGTGCAGTGCATGCTTGTAGCTGCTTCTTGCTGCCACATTGCTGCTGGTGCTAATACCTGATGGCTAGAAGGTTTTCATCTTTTCTCCTTATCTTTGTCATCCTAAGAGGATGTGAAAGGAGTTGTGGGTTTGTATCCCCAGGCTAGGTAATCCTATCAAGCTTAGGGTAAAGGATAAGGTCAAGGGTTGCCACCCAGTTTAGGGGTCTAGCAGGTTATCATGTGACTTGACCCTGCTATATATATATATATACACTAGCAGAAAAGCTTGCTGAAGGCGAGCTACAGCGCCGGGCACCTATATACACTTCCTACCTGTCCCCCGATGCCCTCAACAACCATGTAATGCTACAGCTAGTCTTACGCTGGCATAAAATTAATTCATAGCTGGGGTGATGATTATGCTTAAATTCAACCATGGGATGACAGCCAATCAAGTCTGAAAAATCGGAAGTCAATGGGAACGATAATTAGAAAATGGTGGTCGTTCGTGAAGGAAAAGTTGAAATGGAAGGATAACTCTCGACGAACTGCAAGATGGGTGACATTAACCCCGCTAAAAGCTGACCCCGGTGCCTCAGCAACCACAGTGAATTTGACGCTGGTAGCACATAAAATGTGCGCTTGCATAGCAAACTCACAGACCGACAGGCAGATGCTTTCAGCTTTATATATTAGATACCTGGGGTTGCAGCCTGCTTCTTCACACCAGACAATTGCATGTAGGATTTCTCTCATGGTAAGGTACATACGTACATAATCAGGGGTGAGGCTGGTGGCTTACATATTCATTATTACACTCAGAGGATGGTGGATGTGATGTACAAAAATATATATACAGTGAAAGTTACAAAATACAAGGGTGAAGCCATACAAATAATGTAATGTAATAAAATGAAATGACATTTAGTACAGTTAAATGAGGTTAATGTACGGATTCGAAGTCCCCTCATTATATAATGTTATTCATGGATTCCTAGTGGGGTGACGTCTGTGATGGCTAAGCGCACACAGCTGCAGTGGAATTTATGAAAAGAAAGTAGGATTTAGGCCACTACCACTGCGCATGCCTGCAATGCAGCTGCAATTCGCAAGGCGTCTACTGCTTAGCGGATCATAGCATGGTCCAGGTCTTTTTGCCGTTTCTTCCGTTCCTTACTCCAATATCTCTCATGTTCTGTCCGACATGAAACCGGTGTCCAACCCGAGAACCTCTAGGGTGGCTGGGGCAACCTCTACTCCAGAAGTCAATACCATGCCAAAAGGTAATGTTCTATGCATGGTTTTTAGATTCAATCTTTCACGCCTTGTGTGCACAACTGTCAGATATTGACCATGCAAGAACTCAGCGAGCACCTCACCACTTGGTTGCAATAGAGCTCAGTGAGCTCCTCATTTTTAGGCAATAGCCTCAGGCTCAGCGGGCCCCAACTTGCCATAATAGGGCTCAGCAAACTTCCCTCTCTGGACAATGTCCACAAGCCCAGCGGGCTACTTACGATAGCTAAGCACACCTACTTAGCGCTAATCCAGTGCTACATGCACCTGGGCCACCTGCGTATATATATATTAAGCTATTCATACTTTTGGCACCCAGCGGACCCTTTATACACTGTACGGATTACACCAGGATGCATCCCAACTAAACGGGCGCCCAGCAGACGCCTCTAATGCATGCACATATTAGCTAACCGTTATCACATCTAGCACCAGTATATAGGGAGCACTCTCTATTGGGCCTGTACTTCATTGCCATCAGCTATCCTAAGCTGGCCCCAGGGCTAGCCAGGGAAGTTCTGGGGCATTATGCTATTCAACCTTACCCCATACAGGTACTGGACCCTCCATAACAGGGACAGCTGGGACCCTCTCCGGGACCCTGGCCATCCTCAGTCCGTGAAAGACGCGGTGCCACAGCGGCAGCTGTCTCCCAGTACCAAGTAGCCATGGGGGTCAATATCATGAGCTCCAATGTGGCTGGCCAGGGTCTGGCCACCAGGGCCTCTCCCTCCCAATCTCTACCTCTTGTCCCTACCTCCCTCTCAATACTCCACCAGTGTCTGCTTCAGAACTCAGGGAAAGTAGCGAGGTGGGATCAGCACAGTCGGCTGTCAAGACATTCATTTTGCCCAGCTGTGGGCTGCCACCGATCTCAGCCCAATTGGTTCGCTCAATCAGCAAAGGAAAATTCAATGACTTGGGAGACCTCCTCCCTAAAGGCTTGGCTGAAGCCTTTGAGCATGCCAGGGAAGGTAAAGAGGACAAGAAGAGAAGAAGAAGCTCCCCATCACAACGCCAATTGACTAGGGTTTTGCATCCTCGACTTACGCTGCTGTTGTAGCCTATTTCCATCCTGATCGGGCGCCACAGCTGTCTTCCGCCTGTCATGGGAGGACCAGGGTGCTGCTTGGACAAGATACGACACTAGCTTCTGCCAGGCCGCTGCCATCAATCCTAACATCCGGTCCGCTGGGACTGCCGTGAGCCAGATATTTGGATGTCGGCTATGGTGGAACCACACACGCCGCAGGATGCTGAGTCCGTGGCTCCTCGGGGACCAGACGCCACAGCTACGCCAGCTAGAAGGGAGATCAGCCAGAAAAGTAGAATTGCAGTGAATGTTCCATTTGTGGCTGCAAGTTCAAGCACATTTGATTATGTGCCATGCTACAGGGCATATGGGGAAGGAGTGCTTTATGCTGCACCCCCCTGCCTGCCGACCACCACCCTCTTAAAGGGTCACAGGATGCAGGCAGGAAGACATTGATATCTTATATTATCATCTGACAGACATATATAGCACCCTACCACATGTTTTTGTGGGGGTAGGCCACATATAACACTGGTGTTGTAGGCTTGTTAGCTACAGGACTCATATTAGAAGGGTGGCATGTGGTTTGCACCTGGGCGGTCTAAGGTGGTTTATTAACCATGTTAACCATGTTAGCAATTTAGGAGACCATTGGGGACTGGGTGATCGCTGTCTATCCCAACATACTCATAGGGACAACACCACCTTTTGATGACCACCCAATCTCCACATCTCGCAGCATGGCTTCAATCTTGGCTAGGCAGTTTTGCCAGCTGCAGTCCGCACCCGTGACCATCCCAGCAACCACAGTCCATCTGGCTATCTTAGATGCTCCAGTGGCTGCTCCCTTAAGAGCAGATGTCTGGGAGGTGGCATTAGCCGAACACCCTGGCAGCACATGGGCGAACTACCTGGTACAGGGAATGCGTCAGGGCTTCCGCATTGGCCTTAAGGGAGATGTCCATTGCCGTTCTGTGACTTCAAATGCTCCATCGGCACACAGGCAGAGCACACAGGTAACGAAATTTATCAGCCAGCAACTGACCTGTGGTTATATGTTGGGTCCTTTGGACCCACAACAGGCCTCAGGGGTAGTCAGGAGCAGGCTGGCTGCAACACCAAAGAAGACACCAAATCACTGGCACACAATAGTTAACCTTTCCAGCCCGGAAAAGGCGAGTGTCAATGACAACCTGAAGAAGGAGCTTACACACGTGGCCTATTCTTCTGTTGAGGATGCTGTGTTGCTTCTTCATCGCCTAGGTCAGGGTGCCCTCATGGCAAAGATTAACATAAAGGATGCGTACTGCATTATCCCAATCAATCCAAACGATAGATGCTATTTGGGGATCGAAAGGCAAGGGAAAGTTTTTGTCGATAAACAGCTGCCATTGGCTTCAGCTCCAGCGATTTTTAGCCCACTATCCAAAACCCTTGAGTGGGTGCTGCAGCACTCAGACAATGTGGCAGCAGTGGCTCAAGCCAACACCTTGCATGGTCGTAGCCCCCCAAACAGCTCATCTCCTCCGTTGTCTGCCTTACTTCCTGGCACAGACAGACTGTAGGATTCAGGCAGTTCACATGCCTGGTCATCTGAACATTAATGCTGATGACCTCTCGTGGAATCTGGCTGAGCGAGTTTGCCAGCGCTTCCTTCTTTTGTCTTCTTTGCCCACCCAGGTCCCTCAGGAGCTTCTGGACCTTCTATTTCAGGGATCTCCAGCTTGGGTCTCGCCAGACTGGAGACAGCTGTGGAGCTCTTTCTGGATGTGGGCTTAGCCCATTCTTCAAAGAAGCTATACAAGGCAGGGTGGAAGAGGTACTTGATTTTCTGTCAGACCTTTGCCTGTCCACTAGTACCAATCACACAAGAGAATGTTACTGTCTTTGTTCAGCCATGGAGATAGGGTACCACCCTGTCTCACACCTCTGCACACACCAAACAGCTCTGATTCCATTCTCCCAACTTTCACCCTTGCCTTCCCATCCACATACAGTGCCTGTATTGCCCTAAGTAACTTCCCTTTCACCCCATACTCATCTAACACTTTCCAAAGCTTCTCTCTACTTACACTGTCATATGCTTTCTCTAAGTCCACAAATGCCATGTATGTCTTCTTGTCCTTCTCAATGGTCTCCTCCACAATTTGTGTGAGTGCAAAAATCTGATCATTGCATCCCCTTCCAGCCCCAGAAACCCCCTTGCTCATCCATGACGTTGTCAACCGTCAATCAATTCAACCGTCAATGTATTATTTCAATCACTTAATTTATTAGAGCATGCTATGTAATATACTCATTTCCAATATCACTCTTCCTTAATCTACATTTCGTGTAATGTATCAATTTATGTGCCTGCATGTAAATCTCTTGTATCATGTACTGTATCACGTATTTGTATGTAATCTGCCAGGACCTGCATGAAAACCCACAACTGTGGATGCAGCTTTCCTGATGTCAAATAATTTATCTATCTATCTATCTATCTATCTATCTATCTATAGTGCACATTGGAATATGCATGTGAATGCAGTAGCTATATCCTTCCAGCAACTACTGCAAATACTCTATACTTGCACTGGTGGTAGTGACCCTGTGTAACTTGCACTGGTGGTGTTTTTCCTTGTTGTGCTGGTGCATATACTGTATACACATACTGTAACTTGCACTGTGTGGTGGTAATGGCGGCGGTGGTGGTGGTGATGGCAGTGATGGTGGCAGTGGCAGTGGTAGTTGCACTGGCAGTCTTTTCCTTGCAGCACTGGTGTATACACTGCGCTTGCCTAGAATATCGAAACAGCGGGCATGAAAAATTAGAAAGTGATACTGTAGAAGTTCATTACTGTGTGGCCACAGTGCAAGGAAAGTTTGTGAGCTTCAAGCGCAATATTAACTTCAAGTAGTTACAGAACGTTTTGATCCATGGATCTTCATCAGCTGTAATACAAAACTTAGGGAACGCAGCATTAAATAAGGGTGGGCATACCATTGGGTGTCAAAAGTTTGGCAGGAAGGATTATCCTATTGAACCCTAAGTGGGGTGATGTAATGGATGCATCTAATTATGAGCAAGATGCATCCATAATCAGATGCATCCATTGCATCCATTACATCACCCAACATTATGCAACTTCCCATCAAACTTTTGACACCCAATAACACGCCCAACCTTATTTAATGTTGCGCTACCTAAGTTTTGTATTACAACTGATGAAGATCCACGGATCTTCGATCTGTACCTGCTTGAAGTTAATACTGAGCTTGAAGCTCATTAACTTCCCTTGCATCAAGTTAGAAAGTAGTTTTCCACTGCGTGTCTGTTGGAAGACTGACCAAGACGTCCTTGCCATGCAAACGAATTCTGCCACTGCATCGTACTGATCATCCTTTGGCTTTATCCAGCCTTTTAGCTGTCTGGATACTGCTACGCTCACTTCTTTGATTCCTAGTCTCCTTGCGTGTGGCTTGACATCAAATTCGAGGCTTCAGCGACTAATTGCACAATATTATGTGAACAAGCAATCTGATTGGCGCTGCTGATATTCTGGCAGTGGCTATGAGAACCTGTCTATTTTCACCAGACCCTTCCTTGTACACGCACACTCCAGAGGGATCTGGGAAGGAGACTACATATTGTACGTCATGATTACAGGAGGCACTGCTCTTATGAAATAGATTGGGAAGATTGCTGTGATTGTTGCTCTTAGCACATGGCATGCAGCGTTGGAGGACACAGTGGCATATAGTGCACTGTACTAAAATAATAAAGGCTTGTGCATATGACAATGAGTACTACATTGGGGTTAAACATAATTATACATAAACAAACATACATACATACATATATATACATGTATACTAACCTGTAGACAAAATTGTGCTTGCTTCCTCAGGAACAGCTTTGCTAAAGGATGGATACTGGGGATGAGAACAAAAGAAAGTAGAAATCACTTGAGAAGTAAAGAAATCTGTATTGTGCAAACGATCTATTCTGCCCAACACGAACCTTTGGTGATCAAGCAATTTATGTAGTAAATAAGCAAGGATAGTAGGACTGCCTGGCTGCATATACAAATGTGTGAGGTGTGAGATGAAGTAGCATACATACAAAAACACAAGAGATCCCATTGCCATGAGAAAGTATATCTAAATGATGATTCCAAATCTCAGAGAAGCATTCCAATTGTTTTACACGTGATTCTAATTCCTATAGACATAAGTGGCAGGCAGTGTGCATGTGACAATAAATCCAATATTTTTATTATTATTATTACTATTTAAATGACAAACAGCATGCCAGCCAACAGAAAAGGCACACTGGTCACTGCACAAAACTCAAAAGAGAGTCTGGTATATACAGTATATAATTAAATGCCAGTGAGTTAAAGCATGGGTTAATGTGACAGACCAAATTGGTCATGAATTGGTGTCAACTAAATTATAAATTAAATAGGATGTGAGGTCTACATGAATAAAATTGAGTAAGGAGGTATACAATATAGTTGTCACAATTGCATAAAATGAACTTGACTTTGTCCTGTAAAGCCAGATGGTAGAAATTGATAGATTTGCTGTGGCAGTAATCAAATAATTTGTCTGAGGTGTCTGAGAGCTGGGCAGATGGCTAAAAAGTGACACTGGCCCTCCACCTCTCCCTGGTCGCACAGCCAGCACACCCTCTGCCAATATTACACCTGGGTGTATCTACTGGTCTCTACTGCCAGCGGGAGGTACCCCATTCGTTGGACAGCCATCACCCTCCTCCCTACCCTATGTGTACTTTATAGGCAGAGTGAGCATGAAGTTCATATGATGCCTCTCACAGCCTTTCATATCCTGCTGCAATACATGCTTGTTGCTGCTTACTATTCCTTCAGTTCTGTTTGGATGGCCTCCCTAGAAAGTTGGATTAAGGCAGTCAGTGAAGGGGTGTAATTAGAAGGCTCAAGTGTACCGGAGACTTCTGCTATTGGGCTTCCTGCACTATAGCTGGTAATGATGCACTCATCGACAATTGGAGAGAGAGGAGACAATTTTGATATTGGGTTAGAGTACAGTTTGGTATCTATAAAATACTTAATGTTGCCCAATCGGTGGCTGTGCAGTGATTTAGACAGTCCTTGTCAGATGGCTGCGTAGATACACACACACACACACATGTGTGTGTGCGTGTATATGCATGCACGCGGATCGTGATATGTGACAATGCACATCATGTACCCAATTCCTGCAGTTACACATCCTTGCATAGACAGCATTTTTGAATGTTGAATAGTGTCTTTGCATGGGCAAGTATTTTTTGGGGCGCCACTTTTAGGTATTCATACGGCTTCATGTTTGTAATGGAGTATGTATGTAGGTATGTATGCATGTATATTTTGGGCAATTCAAGATGGCGGCACTTGAGGTTTATGCTTTATGGCGCACACAATCATCTTTGTTCGCATTTCACCATCTATCTATCAAGCGATAATAGGACATAGATATGTGCTTGCATGTTTATGCTAGCAACAAGTACTTCAAGGTTAAAAACCTGTGGGGCTGCCACCCCAACTCGAAATACTGGCTCCCCTCGGTCGCTGCTCTGTTACTCATGATAGGTGAGCATGACATTGTGTCATGCACCTCAGTGACATTACCACACACACACACACACACACACACACACACACACACACACACACACACACACACACACACACACACACACACACACACACACACACACACCACACACACACACACCACACACGCATATGCACAGAGAAAGCTTCAGAACAGACAGACACTTAACTGCTTAACTTACAGCGAGTGTTTACAGAAACATAATGTACCAAGGAACTCATGGTTGCCAGAGTAGCTAGTACGCAGTACGCATGGGTGAGATTCTGGAGAGCATTTATATAGAAGGGCAATTGTGCGCGCTACGCTTTTCAACGCTACAGATGGTTGAAAAATGTTAGAGTGTGTACATATCACAGCACTCACCAGTTTCTATGTTATTCCTGTCATTTGTTTCAGGTGGCAGAGTGAAGGCCTCCAAGGTGGGCGCGGCCATTATCAAAGAAGACGCGGGGTGAAGTCAATGACCTGTTGGGTGCTGCCCCAAAGCTGTCTCTGTGCCCGTTGACCAGAAGCGCTGCAGGAGTCTGTTCCACAATTAGTGGCATAAGAGGATGTCCAAACTTCGCTAAGACAACGTTTAGAAGCCCCTAAACAAGTATTTCGAGTAAAAAAAAACGCGGGGCTGCTGCTCCAACTCGAAACAAGTGCTCCCTCCAGTCACTGCTGTGTTATCAATATATAGTAGCTATTGCAACAAATTTTGTGTAATTCATCAACACATTTGTGAACACAAGAATAAACACAAATGATTGAAGTAGGACATGAATAGAGTCAATAATATTTTGACACACATATGCACTACAGCACAGTACATCAACTTTCACACCTTATACACAGTTTGCACTTTCTCAGAGTAGCCAAAAACACAATCAAGTACTAGCACACACGCACACACAAACACACATGCACACACACACACACACACACACAACATACACACACACACCATACACACACACACCATACACACACACACCATACACACACACACCATACACACACACACCATACACACACACACACACACACACACACACACCATACACACACACACCATACACACACACACCATACACACACATACACACACACACACACACACACACACACACACACACACACACACACACACACACACACACACACACACACACATGTAGCTAAACACATGCATGCAAACGTACATACATATACATGCTCTCTAAAAGACATGGATGAGAGGAGACGGACATGGATGGAGGGCACAGAGATACTGCTGCAAGTGCTTTACAGCACACCCGCACTCATTGCAGCAGCCAGGGTCCTGTTGTGGCAGAAGGCAGTTCGCTTGACCACACTACATGCGCCATCTGGAGGTAATTTCGAAGGGTAACTGTGCCCACTTAAGCTTAAACGCTATAGACCATTAGCAAAAGTTTGCATACAGAATTTGTGGGGCTCACCAAGTTCTATGTCGCTCATGTCACTTCTCTGAGACGGGGAATAGAAGTCCTTCATCGGGGTGGCCATGATTGAAAGCATCGCATGAACCAAGTTGCTGAACTGCTGGGTGTTATCCCACTGCTTTCTGTATGTCTTCAGACCAGAGGTGGTGTGGTTGTCTGTTCTACAACTTTCGAAGACAGATGATGACTATGTCAGCTTGGAGCGACGTTTGGAAGCCGGTTTTAAGATCCTTCCCTTGATCCCTCCAGTGTGAGAGAGGCAAACTAAATGGTCGGCAATATAAATTCCCTATCTTCAATACTTCTGTCGTTATACTATTATATATAAATGCAAGCACAGTTATACTACCACAGTTTTACGCATTATATAAACATACATACATAAATATAGGCAAGACTGAGATCCGAGGTGTCTATGGAATTTAGAACACTGTGGGAAACTGATTACTAAAGAAGTCTGCACACAAAGCGCAAGGGCCTCAATATCGGTTTCCAAGGTGTTCTAAATCTCATAGACACTGACGCTTCTCGGTCTAAGGTGTTTAGACTATTATAGTAACCAGTGTCAATACGGGGAAGGACCGCGCTGGCCAGTTCTGAGAAATGACGACAAAAGATAGCCAAGTAGTCAAACGGCAGCATAAACTGCGCAGCAATGACCCTGCGTAGCCCAGCTGCCATGAAGTACCTCGGAATGGTGCTAAAGTCAATTTCACTCCAAGCTTTCGCAGCTATCTTGTTGAAGTTTGCCTTAAAGCGCTAGAAGCTACCAGAGGTGGTGTAAGTTGAATCAGCAGTGGTATAATTAGAATCAGAGGTGGTATAATCAATTTAGAACATCTCCATTGGACCAATCAGACTACAGCAATTTGTTGCATCATGGTCTAAAATCCATATACACTGAAATGCCATGGTATAAGTGATATATACCCTGTCTAGCGCATCTAGGCTCTTATTCGAAAGGCGGGCTTCCTCCAAGACAGCAGCAGCTCAAGAGTTGCTGCCTAGTTTTGTTGAGCTTGCAAGTGCTGTGAAGTGTTTGCCTAAAGTTAGGCCACTGGAGCAACACTCTAAGGAGCCAGTAAAGTGACTGAGGTTTCTGCTATGTTCTTGGCCTTTGAGTTTTTATGTGCTTGCTGCTCGACTTTGTGTTCTCCTTGAAACAGCGCGTTCCCACTGCTGCAGTGAGTTTGGGTGCCCTTGCATACGAATTAGTGCACAAGCTTGCTGTTTCTTGTTTGTGCACTGTGGGGTTGTGTACATGGTTTATCTAGCTCGGCTACGGAGCGCTTTACATTGTTGGCTTGCGTGCATTGGTGGCAGCATGGTGGAAGGAGGTATTTTCCTTTTCAATGCTTTGCGGACTCTCCCAAAGCCACGCAAAGTTGAAGCTGATTGCAAGTTAATGCATTAATTGTGCTTTGGTGTGATTTGACACCTTCGTTGTTATCAATAGCAATTCCTTGTTATCTTTCACACCTTCCATATTTGGGCTGGGATATAACAGGATTTAAGAGCCCCATGCATATATGTGGTTCTTAGCTCCTGTTATATCCCGGCTGGCTTGTTTATGCAATATATTTTCATGCAGTAGCCATGGCAACGGGGTATATATAGATATATACGTACCTCCGGAAGCGTAACACAAAGCCATACAACAAAATGTCAAAACGAAAATAATATAGGGGCTGCCTGTGGCAGCACCAAAAAGCCCATTGAAAAACTCTCCTGTGACATATAGCTCCATATAATAATTTTATTATTACACAACTACCACATGCTACCATCCCATGGCACCACTTCCATGACACCACTACCACCGCCACACAGTGCAAGTTCTGTGCATGCAGTATATGCGCCAGTGCTTATATGAACAAGGCCACCAGTGCAAGTTGCCGAGAGTAATCAGCCCGAGTGCAAGTAGAGTGTTTGCGCTAGTTCAGACCATTTTTGTCAATCACAATCACATTCTATTCTTGTCATCATTAGCTGGACATATAGCATTGCTATCGCTTGTGTGTATTGAATATGTGGTTTTCAGGACTCCCAGGCAGACCAGCCATATGAGCTGATGGGACTATCCTGTTTCAATAAAAATAACCTAACCTAACCTAACCAGAATTGTCTAGAAACCCTCTCACGCTTGCGTAACCACCAAATTCTAAGGTGCCCTTGGCGCTTGTGCACAGCTCCTTGCAATGGGTGCTAATAAGAAGCGTGCGCGGTGGCCCTTTCTTCCTGCCAGCTGCTTCAAGGGGGTCTTTGAGGTGCGAAAGGTGACGTCACGAAGCGAATCCTATATTTTTGGAGGGACTAGGGTGTGACGTTTGAGTGACGTCACAATAAAACGTCATGGCTCTATGATGTCACATTAAATTGTCAGCCTTCTAATTGAACAGCAGAGTCTTTAATTACTAATCCCTGCTGAGTGCACAGCCTCATTGACCACTTGCACTTGCCTAAGAAGTTTCGTGAGCATTTGCTGAATTTTCATATTAAATTATTATAACACTCACTATCAGTATAAATGTGCTATAGCAATGATATGGGGCTATGGCATTTTATATTCACAAGTTGGTGCCACCTTGCACATAAACAAAGGGCCTAATTAAAACTTCTGTCATATTTAAATCCGTTAAATTTCCCTTAAGTTTGCCATCTTACCAATGATCTGTGGCACAGGGTGCCCAAAGTCCCCAAACATATATTATTATATTATACTACATTATTTTATGGCTTCATCACCTTTGTAGTTTGCAACTTGCACTGTATACACCGTTACCATGGTATCTGCAGGAGTACATATTCGCTAACTGTGATATAATTATTTATTTGTCATTGCTAGGTGGTTGCTATGTTCATTGGGTGCATATATATCTGCTACTTGTTGTGCCAAGGTGACAATATCTAAATCTTGGTGTGAATATCTGATTTTTGGTGTGTATATCTAATTGCGCACTGCTGACTTCATACATCATTTCTCAAACTGTGGGTAGCTGCTACCTGTACACAACTATGACCTCATAGTCCATGTCCTAATGACTACCCAAGTTTGGGAACAAAGGGTTGAATGAATGCACTGTATGCATGTCTCATTGGATTGATAGTAGCTATATCTTGTCTTGAGATGCACAACACATTCAAATCAACACTGCACTACACAACCGGGTAGTGTAGTGTAGTGTAGATATTGCTGGTAGCTAACGAAGTAACACACAGACTATGTCAACTCCGCAATTGTGTGCCAAAGGTGGCTGATTATTCAGCGAGAGGACGTACGAAAAGACACCTCAGGTAGCTAGCTAGCTACCGAATGAACATAAGGACTCAGATTACGGTTAATTCCGCTGCAGCTGATCACCAATCCATTGTGCCATCCTGCTGTCAGGTTCCTCTGAGCTGGCTTGGCCCCCATCACCTCCAATGTCATTAGGCGCATCTTCCGCCGAGGCTCAATTCTCCAGCTACTGTATTGTCCCTAATTTTTCGGCAGAATAAAACACAGATCCAACTTGGCACTTAGGAATATATGGGTTGCGACGGGAAGCACAACGAAACATTAGGAAATTATGATGACTAATTTGAGTATGCGATGGAATGGATAAGAAACAAAATAGCCAAATTATCCCTTACGGTTGAGGCAGCTGTTTGTGGGTATCATGCTCACATGGAGCAGTGGTAGGCTGCAGTTGATACAACACCTTACTTCGAACGTGAATTAGGTGAGCACGACGTCAAGGAAAAGCCCATGTAAGCAAAATAACCATAAAACAACCGCCACCAATGTAGCTGGGCTCTTAGGCTTTTCATTGAAGTCGCACTCACCTACTTCACGTTCAAAGTAGAGTCTCTATCCAAGGCGATCGTTATCATGGTCACAGCAGCCAACAATTCATTAGACTCTGCAGCAGACGAGTTATTTGAGTCCAAGATGAACAATAAGGGGCAGCCATTTTCATCAAAAAATTGAGAATGATC